>QEPC01012651.1:1213308-1227016 GCA_003113815.1 Sphenodon punctatus | reverse complement strand
GAAATGTGATGTTTGTGATAAAATTGAGGTTTTGAAATCATGAGATGTAACTGTTAGTCTGGTGATCTGCCTGCTTTTAAACCTGGCAGAGGAGGTGAATATAACCTGCCTAACTGAAATTGCTGGATTAATTATGTAATGTCCATCCAATGTTAACCCTGGGAACTCCTTGCTGTTGGCTGGGTTATGCCATGACTCTGCCTACTGCATCCCTGGCTCCACCCCTAGGCTAAACTCCACCCCTAGGCTAGGCTCCGCCCCTAGGTCCGCCGACCTTACTACCCCAGTGCCCCTCCAACATCAAAACCCACCAGCCGCCCCTGGGAGTCATGCTAGTTCCTTGCCTTTGTGTCTCTTTTCACCTCCACTCTCCCTTCAAGGGACATGGAGACAAAGGCTAGGCAACAAAAAAGTAAAGCAACAGCAGAGCAGGATAGTGCAATTGCTACCACATGAGATAACTATTAATTGCTATCCTCTTGCTATAAATTTCAGTTTCACTTCCTTTCCTGTGCACTTGCTCCCTGGAGTCAAAGCAGGAACTTCCACTGGTTATCCAGGACTGGCTATCCCCAAGCAGTATAGCCAGTATTACCACTAGACGACCACCCCAAGCCCCACTATTTTCTATACTTCCAGGGCCCCTGTGGGGACCCCCATTTTCACCAGACCCTAGTCCCTCCCAAACACAATGACCTCTAGACCCCCATGGAGGTTACCCCTGAAGAGGTGGGACCACAGAGGAGGGTGTGGGGTTACTAGGGGCATATCATTTTATCTTTGGTCTGGGCCTCACAAAGGCCAGCCCTGCCAAGCAGAGTCCTATCCCCTCCTCCAGTGCATATGAGGCAGGTAAAATAAGATGATAGTTTACTAACCCTGAGAATTATTGGCTAAATACATTGGGGCCGATAACATACCCCATGTGCACAGCCAAGTGCACGCATGTACGTGCAACCGTGTGGTGTGCACATGCGCCATAGACCCGATGATGGGGGGCAGATAGCTTGCACACGTGTATGTGTGTGAGCACTGCATATGCTCAATGTAGTGTCCATAGGGCATGGAACTGGCCCCACTCTCTGGGGATGATGCTTGAAAACTCGGAGACTCTGGGTCAAATCCTGATCAATTGTAAGGGTAACCATAACTGGACTGGACTGTGGGTTTGTGTGTGTTGTGAATGGAATTTTTTTAGAAAAGAAGTATGGAAAAGGAGTATGTGTGTGTAGTTTGAATGGTGTGTGTGCTGGTGGGATGTTTTTGTAGGAGGGGGAATGAGGTCGGGGCAGGAGGAATTGCTTGCACACATCATCATAGGGTGGTGCTGAAAAAGAAGAATAAACCCTAAGCAATTTGGGAGGACTTTGCAATCAAAGATCCCAAAAAGGGAATAGTCAATTCTAGATAAAATTAAGGGTGGTGGTGGTGGAATCAGTATTAGTTCTGATGCATTCTTCTGTAGGGAGCTAGCTAACAAATTTACTTTAACACCGATAATTATGTCTGAAGAATCACAAATAATTAAATGCAGAGCTCATGGGAATCTAGTAATACACACAACAAAGCAGGACAAAGAGTGAGGCTACATTCACATCCCATACATCTCACTTCCGTCTTCTAATGAAACAAGTATCTAGGGAGAACTAATTCCTGACTATCCGGGGGAGAATGGAAACACATGCGCAATAATCAGCAGGATCCTTCCAGATTAAATTCTAAAATTAGTGGAAGAAGAGGAAATAGTAAATAACCATACCATGAATCTCCTGTTCAGCTCTGTACCAGTTTGAATTTAACATAGGCTGTCACAAAAATCCTTCTTTTAAAATTAATTAAAACCCTGTCATGTTGACTGAAAAGCGACTGAATGGTTATTAACGAAGGATAACGTTATACAGCAATGCATCAAGTTGTGGGGAGGTGTTTAGCGGATACTAAAGAGACTGCTGTTAGTTCCAGGCTTATTTGACATCTTCATTAATGATCTGGAAAGGGGAGTAAACAGCAAGTTAATGAAATTCACATATTCTACTAAATTGGGAGGTGTTCCAAATACCATTGAGGGCAGGGAAATAATAGAAAGGGACCAAGAGATATTAGAAACACAGATGTAACAAGAAAATGAGATTCAATTTGGAACAAGGCAATCTAATAACATCTGAGGGGGGGGAAGGGGGGGCGGAATCCCGAACAGAGCTATTGAATGGGAGATAGAAACCTGGAAAACAGAAAAGCATAAAGAGCCATAGGGAGTATAATGGACACCAAATTAGGCACAGGTCTGTACAGTATAATACAGCACTGAAAAAGGTTGATTCATTTTTGGACTGGATACAAGGAGGCATTGCAGAACAAGGAGGTAATAGTCCCTGTCAATATGACTTGATTGTAACTATGCCTGGAATGCTGAATATAATTCTGGGCACCCTTTCATCAGGAAAGTGATAGCAAATTAAAGGGATTGCATAGCAGAACAACAAAAATGAAGAGAGGGCTGGGAGAACAATGTCTGAGGAAATAACAGAAGAGCTAAGCATTGGTATATATACCTTGGATTAGTGACAACACAAAGAGACCATCTGAGTCCACAGTTATCTGGTAGTTGTAGGCAATAAGAAAGGAAATAGAATTTAGTATTGAACAAATTAGAAGGGTGAAAATGAAGGAAAAGATAAGCTAAATGTGAGGAAAAAATTGTGTGTGTGTTTTCTGGCAGAACTGCTGGAATTTCTGAGGAGCTCGGATGGAATTCATGGCTCGATAAGTCATCACACTTTAATCCTGCCCATGGTGACAGTCCTCACCATGAGCAGGAGTTGGCCTGGCCGCTGAACAAATCTGCCAGTCGTGGGGGCTGGGGAGAGGGCAGAGAGAGGGCATGAGGACGTGCAGACATGGATCCACATGGCCCCACCCCCTGTGATCCTCAGCATAGCCCTGCCTACTCCCTGACATTCGTGTGGGGTGGCCTATGAGACTGCCACGCCTGCTCAGAGAAGCTCCGGCCATTGACCAGAGTTAGGTACAACGGGCCAACAGACATGATGACCAGCTCTACCATGGTCTGAGGTAGGCTTCCCTGGACCATGGCAGGCCTAACTCTGGGATGTGTCCTGGCAGGGAGCTCAGGATACATCCTGGAGTTAATCCTGCCATGGTCCAGGGTTACATTATTCCCACCCGCAACAAACATCTGGGGGACAGGAATAAACATGGTACCACCATGGGTGGTCGTACTAGAGTTAGCGTGGCCACCTGTGATAGCATCATGTCTAAAAATACCCATTATCTGGAGACATAATTGAGAGACAAAAATCATAAAAACAGAATGCTGGCACATGATTATGGCAACAATAAGGAAAACCAATAGGGAACAGAGAGAGGCTTCATTAAATAGTGAAGAGACAATGTGAAAGCTAGGGGTTTGCGCCAGGCCTTCATGTAATTTTTGTTTTTTCATTTTCGTTATTCAAAAATATCATTTTCGTTATTCAAAAATATCATTTTCGTTATCGTTAACGAAAATGTCATTTTTTGTTATTGTTGTCGTTATTGGTATCGGTATCATAATCGGTATCGGTACCGTTTCAAACAAAGATTTTATTTTTGGTATCGGTATAGCTATCGATTCCCATGTGCAAAGGATATTTATCTAAATCTAAGGGAGACAGGGGAAGGGAAAAGAAAAGGGAAAAGGGAAACTATCTATTATCTAATCAATTATTTATATAAATATTCTAATTTAATCTCTCTCTTCCCTCTCTCTCTCTCTCTCTAGGGTATGAAGAAGGAAAGGTATTGTTATGAGGGCTATGGAGGATTTTTTTTGTGAGCAAGCACCACAGTTCTGTAAACACAACCTGACAAGCAGAGTTCTCACAGAATGGAGAGAAAAAGCCTGGACCTCCTATTATAAAGGGTTGCAGTGCCCTTCCCCAGAGACACTCTGATTGGTTGTGGGAGGCAGCAGGTATTGAGCAATCACAGAGTGCCATGAGACTGCTGGGGCCTGCTTGTGTGCTCATTGACAAGCAATACATCCATCATATACTGCTGAGCTGCTTGCCCCTCCCCACACAGGCACAGTTCAAGAGTTCAACCCTGATTAGGACTCCTAGATGTCTACTTCCTCCTCTTCTCTCCACATTTTCCCTCCAAAACCCAACTGCCACAGCACTAATAATAACAACAATGATAACGACATTGTGTGTTTTTACACACACGTCTCCTGCATGTTTGCTGTTACATCCAAATCCCTCACCCGGATCTAAAACATTTGGCTTTTTGAACTTCTGCATAGAACGTCTCCCAGAACGTTTGTGTATAAAAAGTTCTCCTGGTAAACTGCTTTGCTCCAGGCAGCTATGGTCACTTAGTTTCCATGACAGCCTGTCACGTCTACATTTGCAGCTACTTTAGACTGCCTCAGGGCAGTGTTTGCGTGAAGAATGTATCAGAACTTACTTGCGGACTTGTAAACCCAAAAGACTGAAAAATCCGGAAGTTTAAGGTGTGTGTAAAAATGCCAATTGTCATTTTTGTTTTAGTTTTTATTTTCAGTATCAGTATCATTATTCTCAGTTATCATTTTCATTTTTGTTATTCTCTGTTGTCGTTTTTGTTATTGCAGTAACAAAAATGTCAATTTTTGTTATTGGTGTTGTAATAACGAAAATGACATGCACACCCAGCTAGTTTGGACAAAATGTTTTACATGTGGCCACAGGGATCCAAGAAACATTCTTGAAAAGATCAGTCCAACTAGACTCTGCGAAGAAATTAGAACTTAACATTATTGAATGGTTGTCCCACACCCCGAAAGGAAGACACTGACACCATTATTTTGGGTTAAATTAGGCCGCACCAAAACTTTATTAAAACTTAGTCGGGTAGGGAGGGAGCTATGCCCATTCAAGTCCTGCAACCTTAACTATTAACTCATTAATAACTAGTAATAATTTTAAGCGGTCTGATGTTCCTCAGTACCACAACAATGCGTCATATAGCTGCTGCAATGTCATACCTGTCCGGCCGCCCCCAGCCGGATCAGGAGGCCCTATGCCAACTGTGACCCTAAGAAGGAGTGAGGAGATGCTCCCCCGTGCCTTGGACCACCTCTGTCCTAAGGCCGGTGTTGTCTCCCTCGTCCTGGTTCTGAAGTGACGCTGGCCAGACAAGCTCTAGCCTTCACTCAGAGCCCACCTCTTAAGGAGATGACTTGGCAGCAGACTATCCCTATTTTAACCTAGCTACTTCGCAGGACCCCTGCCACTAGAGACTGTCAGCTTCTGCTTGGCTAGTCTCGCTCCCCCCCTCCCAACATCTGAATTATCTGGTTCAGCTGTTTTTGGAGGGCCTTGAGATAAATCTCAATCCCTTCATCTGACAGGTGTACGCCATCTACCCTATACAACCCTGACCTATTGAATTTGATCTCTGGGTGTGTAATTACCTGGCCCCCCAGTTCAAGTACCAGTTTTCCAATCTCTTTGTTGACCTTTCTCCTAGCTCTGTCAACCTTGCTCGGGCGCACGGCATTTCTCCAATTTATTTGCTCAAGCATCTCAGACCATACGAACACTGTTTCTGGGAGAATCCTTCTTGCTGCATGCAAGTCCCTCTTCATGCTGGTAACCAGGTGCAAACCTGTGTCAACCGGCAGGTTGTTTTCTCCCAGGTGGATTACCAGTATGTCTGGATGTGGCTGCGATGCTAACGAGTGGATCAATGGCAGGAACTGGGCCCACTTCATCCCGCTCCGGCCTCTCCACAACACCTTTGCCAGATGGCCCAGTCCCAGCTGGGCCCCTCAGTACGAGCATCCTGCTGATCTCCCGGCCCAGTAGACAATACTGTGGCCCGCTATGACGATTCGCTGCTGCCTGCCCGGCAGCTCGCTTCCTATGAAGAACACAACATTTGTTAATCAAAATTTGTTGTCCCCTGGGTTCACTGGCCCTTATCCCTGAATTAAGGCGCCCTTTCTTATAACTGAACCTTTCTAACATAAGAGTGATAAGCTCCTGACTTCCAGCGACCTATCGATTTTACTTGCTGCTCGGATAATCCGGCAGCCGCTGCGCAACTAGCTGCCCCAATTCCAAAGGAGTGGGAACCAAAGTCCCGCATTGATAAGTCCAGTCTTTCAACGCTTTGTTCAATACTGCTGAAAATTGGTACCTGGTCACTTTCGTACCATTTTCGTGTATGAACAACTGGCCCTTGCTTCTCGGCCGTATCACCAAATATTCCTTTAGTGCCTTGACCGGGCAAAGGTCTGCCTCCTCTATCCTAGCCAACTTTATTAACTGTCCCCTTCTACGCTGATCTGTTTTGGATCCCCGCACCACTATTGACATTCCTTCTATCCCCACCTGGACGTCCTCTACGCACAACACAGGTCCCCCTGGATTGTGAGCCGAGGCAGTTGCTAATTCTCCCACCTGGAAGGCACCGAAAAAGGCCAATTTAAATAACGCTTGAAATAGCCTGGTTTCAAATGCCAAAAAACACACCCCTTGAAGTTGTTGGGACATGCCTCGCAATATTACCAGTGTGATGGGTTGTCTGCTATCACCAGCCCTCGGAGACTCCCGTTCCCAACCTTCTATCATCTTTTTCATAAAAAAAACCCCGTTAGGAGATTGAAAGCCGGCCAGCTTATTATAAAAAGATAGAGCTGCCAGTTTCCTGGATATAGTGCCTGGCTCCAGCCCTCTACTTCTCAGGCTTATTTCAAACTGTAAAGTTTGAGCCTCCTTAATTGGGAACTGTGTCCCCCACCCTTTTTCCCTCCTAAATTCCTGAAACTCTTCCAAATCCTGGAGGTAAGCTGCTCTCGTGCATAGAGCAAGTGATCCCTGCACTGTTTGGAACATTGTTACAGTCCAACGTTCCAAATCCTCTCGGGCAACTCCTCTGGTTCGATCCTGGCTCCCGGTGCCAACTGCCTGAATTGCTCCATCTGTTGGCGAGAGAGTGCGTCGGCTATGCCGTTGCTAAGACCCGGCACATGTCTGGCTGTGAACAATATGTTGTTCGCCAGGCATTGCCGCACGAACCCTCTCACCAAACCCATCACCCTTTTGGAGTGGGATGATAACAAGTTCATCACGTGCACCACCGCGAGGTGGTCACACCAGAACAAAATCGTCTTGTTCGCTAACTCCCTCTCCCATATGTGTACTGCGACCACTATGGGGAACAGTTCTAAAAAGGTCAGATCTTGGATCCAACCCTCTTGCACCCACTTTATTGGCCACAGGGCTGAACACCATCTCCCTGCCCAATAAAGACCAAACCCCAGGGACCCTGCTGAGTCGGATTGGACTTGCATCTCTGCCTCCATTAGCCACCTCTGCCGCCAGATGCTTACTCCATTAAAATTCTGCAGGAAGTGGAGCCAAGTCTGTAGGTCATCCCGCATGTCAGCAGAGATCCTAATGTGGCAGTGCCCAGGTAGATTAGACCCCACCTTCTCATATAGCCTGGATAGGAGAGCGTGCCCCGGTGCTACTACCCGGCACACGAAATTGAGGATCCCCGTCAGGGCCTGAAGTTGTCTGACTGTTGCTTTTGGGCGCCCCAATATCACTTTGATGTCACTAACCAAAGCGACCAGCTTCTCGACCAGCAAGCGGGACACTTGCTGCTCGGTGTCTAACTCGACCCCTAGGAATGTTAGCACCGACATTGGTCCCACAGTTTTTTCAGAGGCCAGGGGGACCCCTAGCTCCCCTGCCATCAACTGAAAATCCTCAAGGGCGTTCCTGCACTCTGCTGTCCCCTTTTTTCCCAAGAACAAAAAATCATCGATATAATGCAAAATATATTGAGATTTTGTTCTTTTCCTAGTCAGTCATTCCAGTAGGGAGCTAAAACGCTCAAAGGCTGAGCAAGATATGGAACAAGATAAGGAACATATTCCTTATCATAGAAATACTGGCCTCCAAACTGGAACCCGAGTAGCCTGAAGCTGTCGGGGTGGACTGGAAGCAGGCGAAATGTGGATTTGATGTCGCATTTCGCCAGCAGAGCCCCTTTGCCACACTCCTTCGCCATCTCTATCGCCGCATCGAATGATGCATATCGAACAGAGCACAGCTCGGGAGGGATGGCGTCATTCACAGATCTTCCCTTGGGGTGAGAGAGGTGATGTATGAGCCGGAACTCTCCTTCTTGCTTCTTGGTCACAATGCCCAATGGTGATACGTGCAATTCAGGGAAGGGTAAGGACACGAAGGGGCTTGCAATACGGCCCTCTCTGAGCTCCTTATGAAGCTTGGTGGCTACCAATTTCTCCCTCCCTTCCACTGATTGAAAGTTCTTTACCCAACTCCTAGTAGCCTCGAATTTAGCCGGGATGACAAAGCCATCCCTAAATCCCGACACTACATACTCCACCTCCTCAGCCATTGGGCAGTCTGCCAGGACTCGCTGGAGCACCCTATGATTGACCGGCGTTTGGGCCCTTTCCTCCCCCTTGAGGCTGATTGCCCCCAGTCCCTTTGCTTTCTTTGCTGTTTCCCGTGGGTGGTGCCCCGCACTCTATTGCATTGAACCCCGGGGTGTCCCCCTCTGCAGTGGGAGCAAGCATGCCAAAAATGGCACACGGAGTGGGCGCAACCCCCCGACCCATTGAAGTACCAACAGGTCATTCCCCTCTGACTATTGCGACGCCCTCCTTCCTGAAAGTGGTCATTCATTGGGGCCACCCCTCCTCTAGCCAGGGTGTGTCCGCTGTCGGTCCTGTGTGTCCCGACCACATTAGACATACACTCGAGCCATAAATCTGTTGCATACAAATCTCATCTGAGCCCCGGGGTAATTGCCGCCCTCTTCCTAAAACCTTCATCATAACAGAGCCACGCCCCTGGACTCCCAGAGTCGTATGCCTTGGGCACGATGTCTAGGTACTTGATCAATTCAGTGGCCTGATCAGGGGAAGACTGAATCATCACACCTATTAGCACTGAAAAGGCAATGAACCAATTGGCCCAGTTCTTTTCCACCTTTGGGTGCTTGAACCTTTCTTTGTTCTTCTCCTTCTTGTTTGAGTTCGGATCCGGCACCGGTTTCGTATATAAGAGTGAGAATACATCTACATACTCTCCTTTCCAAATTTTTTCCCTGGTGTGTTGGGCCAAGTGCGCCCCTACAGGTGCCCCTACTGCCGCCCAGGTGCCAGGCTCACGGGGTGTTGCTGTGGTCAAATTGACCTTTCCCTGACACGTGGTGCATGCATTTTTTTGCAGCATGACTGTTGTGGCACACAATTCCTTTTGTGCTACTGCCCCAGGGGCATTCTGGATAGTCGCCTCCGTCCTTGCACTGTCCTGTTCAGGCCACGGCACCCATGACCCGACCCACCCAAGCCACGTGGCTGCTTGGGGGTCCACCTGTGCGGGTTCCCAGCACTTTCTTTACTCCCACACTGGCACTGTTGGCATTACACACACTTACCTTGCATCTCACAGCTGGGACCTGCACCTTCGCTCACTAATGGTTACTCACTAGGTTGGACTAGCTGTTCCCCTTGCCTCGCCACCCTTGCCACCCTTGCTTCTGAGGGGGCCGGAGCATTTTCTGGACTCCCTTCACGCCGCACGTGTTGCCTCACCTCTTGTTGTCGCCCCTCTACTAGCTCCGCCACTTTTCCTTCAAGTGCAGTGAAGCGACCCATAAATGCATTGAGGGTCTCGAGGACTGCTGCCAGCTGCCAGCTGGTCCCCTCTTGCACGCTGGGCTGGTGGTTCCTCTCCCTCATCCCTGTGTGGAGACAAAGGGTGCCTTCCCCCTCACCTGGGCAGAGGTGAAGGCCTCCCCGGGGGCTGCCTGGTTTGACCTAAGGGGTTCTGAGCCTCCAGGTCCCCGTGGCCCTGTGCCCTGTGCACTCGTGGGGGGTTGATCTCCCAGGGCCACGGGATCCCGGTCTGGTTCCTCCCTGAACTGCACTGGGGGCTGCACTGTCCTCGTGCTAGCCCTGATTCCCTTGTTCTGTGCATCCCTCTTGGCAACTCTGGTTGCTCCTCATGCTACGGTGTCATCAGTCTCACCTTCGCTAATCCCTTGCATCTGTCCCCCCGTGGCCGCATGGCCATGCTCTATTTCAGTAGCCTCTCCTTCCACTTCCCTAAACCCCCTGCCCTCCTGCAGTTCACTGGGTGCCTGGTCCCAGTTTGCCAGGCTGGTTAGGGTACTTTCGCAGTCGCTCATCCGGGCCTGCAAGGCTTCAAGGACCTTCTCGACCCTTTTTGACAGGGCCTTCTTAGCAGGGCCCTTGCCCTTCTTCCCCCCACTTCCTTTGGCCATGACCTGTTCCTCCATTCCTTTGCTTTCCCTGTGGAGGCTGTGTGCCACACAGCAAGCTGGCCCCCTTTGCTGGCCCTCTCAAGCTTCCCTTGAGCCCTTTGCCTCGAGCCCCTTCATCACCTTTTATATCCCTCCCTAGGGACTTTACTTCCCAATTGTGGCTCACTCCTTGCCTGCACGCGAGCCATTTCCCCTACTGTCCCCTTTCAAGCTCCCTTTGTGCCCCCCTTGAGCCCTCACTTGGGGCTTTTTTCCCCCCCAAATTGTGGCTCCCTTCTCCTTTGCCTGTGCTGTGCAGGCTGTCACACTATGAAGCCAGCCGGCTCCTTTGAGTTCTCCTACCACCTTGGAGAGACTCACACGAGCCAATGGCCTCAATCACCCTCGATCTGCACCTTCCTCCACACTCTCAGGCTCTTCAAGTGCAGCCGGCCATCCACGCTGCACTCACAGCGATGCTGGGCGCAGAATGGCGATTCCCGCCGAGATCCACGATGGCGGCCACGAAGTCCCACCTCTTGCCAGACTTTGCTCTGGGCCGCGTTGATTTGCTGTGCGCCCCCCACTAGTCTTCCTAGCAACAGGCATGGGGGTAGGGACAAAAACCGCCGCCCCATGAGCCGCTACCCGTGCCGGGGAGGGCCGCACAGCTATGGGGCTTTGTATGAATTACTCTTAACACTGACCAGAATTTTATTTTTAAAAGAGCCTTTCTTTTTATCATTATTAATTATATTTATCACAGTAGGGCCTAGAAACATTAGTCATGGACTCAGGCCCCAGGCACTCCATGAACACGTAGCAAAAAGCCAGTCCATATCCCCCAAAGTGTATCAACTCAATAGATGGAGAAAAAGCATTTGTTTAAAACTTTTAATGAACCAACATAGCAACCACAATCTCCTTCTGCCTGATAAATGTAATTCAATGTAAGACAAGAGCAAACAGATGAGAGGTGGACACAATAATGGTTAGCAGGACAAGTTAGTGGATTTTGACACACCAACTTTCTAAATAATATATTGATTCTGCATGTAAACATCATTCTTGTGAGTGGGCATGGCCACTGTCTCTGGCAAGACAGTGTGGGCATCTACTGAAAAAAATGAAAACAACTTCAGGCTATGGGCACACTCTTCCATCCTCAGTCAACTGGCGCTCTTCCGTTGGCTCTAATTAGAGCTGCAGTCGGTAGTATATTCACTACCAGCAAGTAATACCTGCATTTTCATGCATGGACCCCATTGGGTACCTGGTGCCCCAAAATGTGGGTATTACTGGGATGTCCCAGGATGCCCACATTCAGGCATTAAGTACCATTCAGGTACTTAATACCCAGAACATCCTGGGACTCCACAGGATTCAAATTACAGCATCCACATCTCCCTGTCATGACTCAACTCACCACGAGGTTGCTGCTCCTCTGATCGGCTGATGCTCCTTGCTTGCTGCTGCTCCATGGCCTTCATGCTGTTCAGCTGAGCTGGGGATTTCCCTACTTTACTTTTTTTCTGAGCAAGGGAAGAGAGAAGGCCTCTCCCCCCTGCCCCCCCCCCCGTGGGTCCCCTGTTCCCAGGGGAACATATATTGGGGGGGGGGCATTTTCCTATTTTGTAGTCCCCCTGGAAAAAGCCACTTATCAGCTGATTGGGGTGGCAGCAGTGCCATTCCCAAGTCCCAGTGCCCATCAAAACGAAGCAAGTCCTGAATATGTGCTGGCAAGAAGGGGCAGGAACAGAGACTGGTAGAGCATCATTCCTGGCCAGCCCCCATGATTCTGAGGTCAAGAGGTGGGATTTATGGGATAGGCTTCAGTCCTGACACTGCTTTATAAAAACAAAGCAAAAAAAAATTAAGCACTGCTTAGCATAATCTAAATTGTATGGATAATTTCTTGTATGGACTTTTATTTTTTGATATTTTAAGATTTTTTAAAATGCGTTTTATTGTATTTGTATGAGTGTGAGCCGCCCCCAGCTGCCAGAGGAAGGATGGGTTAGGATATAAATGTATTAAATACATAAATAAATGTTATGAAATGAAATTAGGCAAGCAACATTTGCAAAGAACCAATGCAGTCTAAATGTCAGGAATATATGAACTCTTGCATTTAGGTTGGAAAGGAAATAACTGCACTCAGTTAGCAATTTTGCTGTCTTGTGATTTTTTTTCTCCCAACACATTCCCATAGTGAGCACCTTATCTGGCTCATGGGCTAGTTCTGCCATTAATGTCTCTTTGATTGGCTGCAAATATTGTGAGCTGTTTTGAATAATTTGATCTGCTTGTGTATTTTGAGCATCTCCTTCAATTCTCATTTCCTGGAGATGTCCATCTCCTGCTTCCTACATACTAATCAGTCCTAGCTTTGTTTGTTTATAGATAGCTTTGGGGTCATTCTGAGTGAAATCACCGAATTTCTAATTTGTGGCTTGCATGGCTACATTTGTTTTGGTTTTTTTTAAAAAGAGGTTTGTATACAAACAGTAGAAAGGATACTCAGGAAGCTGAATATACTGAGACAAATAATTCATGTCATTTTACAGGCTAACATTTAGCAAATGTGGTGACATTTATGCAGTGTCAAATGATTGACACTTCTTAATTCTAATGTAGATGACAGACTAGCCTTTCTTTTAGAGTGCTAACATATCCATGTAGTAAAACTGTCACTTTTGTAGTACCTCCCATCCACGAGAAATTTTGCTCTCTAGATATAACATTATTGGGAAATTTAACCTTGTGTGGAAGGTTGTAATGACATCCAAAGTTGGTGAAATATGGCTGAGGGATAGACCAGTGACACTATGAGACAAGATGATTTATTTTTTTTCTCTGTATCTTACACTCCCACCCCCACTCCCACCCCCACACCTTTATTTCTTTTGCAGACTAAAAATTGCATTCGGATCTAGGAACAAAAGGGTAACATTTTAACTGCCCAACAGAGGCAGGGTTGGTTAAAGGTAATTAAAGGTACTGGATGGGCAATTTATATTTATTTTTATTTATTTATTTTAAAAATGTATACCCTGCCCCTCCTGCCATGCTGCCCGGGGCAGCTTCCAACACATTAAAATACAATAAAAACATTAAAATTCTCATAAATATTATAAAATATTAAAACAGGACTAAGTTCCAATATAACAGGTAGGTGGGGGAGCTAAAATACCCCTCCCTACACACCCTCCCTCCCAAAGGCCTGGGCGAACAGCCAGGTCTTACAACTTCACCGCAATGTTAACAGGCTAGGGGCCAGGCGAGCTTCCTCTGGAAGGGAGTTCCAAAGCCGTGGCCCAACTACTGAGAATGCCCTCTCCATTGTGGCCCCCCGCTTGATGCGGGGGACCTCCAGGAAGGCACCCCTGGCAGACCGCAGGAGCCACTCTGGGGC
>QEPC01012651.1:1198279-1212921 GCA_003113815.1 Sphenodon punctatus | reverse complement strand
CACCCCCAGACTCCGAACCTGCTGAGCTATAGGAGGGTGAACCCCCCCAACCAGGGGGGCCACCACCCCCTTTGCTCTCCCCACCAACATCACCTCTGTCTTATCGGGGTTGAGTTTCTGTCTGCTCAGCCGCATCCACTCTGCCACGGCCTCCAAACATTGGGATAGCAACGAGATAGCAGGGTCTGGGTCAGTCGAAAAAGAGAGGTACAGCTGAGTATCATCAGCATACTGGTGACACCGCACCCCGAACCCTCTCACAACCTCCCCCAAGGGCTGCATATAGATATTAAACAACAGCGGAGACAAGATCGAACTCTGCGGAATGCCACACAGTAAAGCGCGGGGGCATGATGTCTCCTCCCCCAGCACTACCCGTTGACTCCTCCCTGAGAGGAACGAGTGGAGGAACAGTCCCGTCAAAACCCATTCAAGTACTGTCCCGTCCAACCCCCCCAGGTCATGCAGTCACCTCAGCAGCAGCCCATGGTCCACAGTATAAAAAGCAGCCGAGAGAACTAGCAGGATAAGAAAAGTTGAACAACCTGCGTCCATCTCCCGGCAGAGGTCATCTACCAAGTGTGCTTCCCCCTCAGAATGACAGTTCCTTCCAACCCTGCTAAATATAAGGAAAAAAGTCCATGCGAGGCTGGAAGGGTGGGTGTTGTGAGAATGTTTTATCCATCACATTTTAATGCTGAAAACTCTTTGTTGCTGGATTTTTGGAGACTCCTCCTACAATGGACAAGCCCCTCCCTAGAGCTGTGCCAGGGCTCCGCCTACAATGTACAAGCCCCTCCCTAGAGCTCTGCCAGCCATAAGGTTTCACCGCCCTTTGGGGCCCCGCAGCAAGGCTTGGCACATGGCCCCTCAAACCCTTGGGCCGGCCCTGAAAATATGTGTGTGTGTCTGTCTGTCTGTCTGTCAGTCTGTCCACTAATTTTATTAGGGTCAATAGGAGTTGAGAGTTTATTTCCTTAAAAAAGTTAACCAGAAAGAGAAACAATGCAGGCTAGAGCCCATGACCCCTTGGTACGTCAACCACAAAGCTTAGCTACCCTGACATAGCACACATCTGTGTGTGTTGTCCTAATGTGTCCCCTGTTCCCAGGGGGACTCAAAATGAGATTTTGCTGTGATCCTCTGATGTGGGTACCCCTGGGAACAGGGGACCCATTAGGGGGTCACACACAGATGGGAAGAGGCCTCCTTGATCCCCACCACCACTCATAAAAAGTCAAGCATGGAAGTTCCCTTTTCAGTTGAGTGATGTGCGGGCCTAGGAGAAGCAGGGAGCAGCCAGGAGTCAGAGAAGCAGCAGACCAGCTGTTGAGGTCTGTGCGTCCAGGGAGCCACGAGTGCCAGAATTGGTGTCCTGGGGCATCCAGGGATGTCCCAGGGCATCTTGGGACACACCAGTAATACACACATTTTCAGGTACTGGGTACCTGATCCGGGGGCTGGGTACCCATACCAAAATTTGGGTATTACCCAAAAGTATCTAAAGTGCTACCCAATGCAGCTCTAGTTCTAGGTTGTATGCTGCCCTCTGCTTGCCCAAGCCCCTTTCTAACAGCTGGGTTATAAAATTAGTGGCCATTCATAGACACAGACAATACTTTTATAGGATATCTAAGATGAGTACCTGTTTTGAATTTAAAATGGGAGAAAGTGTGTGTGTGTGTGTCTATTACTCAATCCACAAGTGAGGAATTATGGAGGGTACCCATCATATACATTTGACAGGTATATGTGTTTTGGAGGGTACTTGTTTCAGATCTGGTGCTGGAACAAAGATGGCCTTACGAACAAATAGACATGGATTTTCCCTTCTAATTCACTTCTAAGTCAGTGGAAACACGGGAGAAGATTTTTTAAAAAAAGCTTCTGAAATTCGGAAGAAGTATCAGCATGTTGCCACTGAGACAATACACTATTTCATGAGATCGTACACAGTACGGAAGTGCCACTCAACTACTGTAGGGATGAATGTACCGCGGTTCGGAAGTTCGGAGTTCAGCCTGAACTCGACCTGTTCGGACGACCGAACCCGAACCCGAATCCGAACACGAACTGACTGAACCGAACTAGATCCAAATGTCGAAATGACCGAATAGTTTGGTCAGTTCAGATCGTGTTTGGGTGAGTTCAGGTAGCAAAAATGTGTCACTGGAAAGCAAAACGTGACAGGGAGGGGGAGCCAACTGAGGAGCAGACTTCCAGGCACCAGGGGTGGAGAGGCTTGGAGGTAGCAGCCAGCCTGCCCAATCACCATCCATTTTCACCTCAGACCACTGGTTTTGCAGTCTGTGATTGGCCACAGACTACGCTGCACGGAGCCAATGGGGCTTGCGGTAAGACGGGCGCAGCAAGAAACAAAACTGATTGCCTCTCCCCTTCCCAACACCTAGCTAGTCACTGTTCCTGAACAGCAAGCGTTTCAGAAGGCTCCCTCTCTCCCAGCTGTTTTTGATCCTTCTTATTCCTAATCCATTTCCATCCTCCTCCTATTTCACCCATCCAACCCATTTACCTCCATATTTATCATTTATTTAGATTATATTAGATAGATTTAGGTGTTATTTTTTGTTTTTACCCCTCCATCTTCCCTGTTTTCAATCTTCCTTCCTCACTCCCCCCTCCATTGAATTCTTTCCCTCTCCTTCTTATTCCATCCCTGATTCCCTTCCCTTGTTTTAAGTTTTGGATTTATTTAAAGTAAGAATATTATTAGATTGATTTTCATTTCAGTTTTGTACCCCTCCCTGTGTTCTTTGTGTTTTCCCCTGTGTTATTTTGTTTATATAGGGTATTTTCAGATGTTACAAAATTACGTTCAACCAGTCAATACCCTGTGGTGGGGAATGGTCCCGTAACGTCTGTTGGGGAACCGGAAGTCCCCCACCCCCCATATGTTTGCCATGATCAATCCCAGCCTGGAATCACATTCACCACACGATTGGCTGAATCCACAGGGCCAGCACCAATCGCGTGGTGAAGGAGATTCCTGGTGGGGATGAAGGGACCCGTCACGTCTGGACAGTGATCACGGCCCAGAATCCCCACCGGGATTCCAGCCTGTGGTCATTTTGGGCAGGCGCTGTGACTGCATTGGCTGCAGCACCCGCCCATCTCCCCAGAGGGCGGGTGGCAAGGGAGCATGGAGGGGCGGGGCTGTGCGGCCTCACATTGTGCCACGTGGCCCCGCCCCTCCCCGATTCCCCACTGGGATCCCCCGGCATGTCTGTTGGCCATGCCGGAGTGATCCCGGCGCGGAATCTGAGGGTTGTTTCTGTGATGGGGCAAAGCCGCCCCATCACATCTGAAAACACCCTCAGATAGAGAGTTATTAGATAGACAGTTACTAGATAGATATACATAGGGTATTTTCAGATGTTATGAGATCACAGTGAACCATGGTCAATACCCACATGGGGTCAAAGCGCCCTGAATGTCTGGTAGGCGGCTGCCAGATGTTCACCATGGTCAATTCCCACATGGAGTCAATTTCAACCACGGAGCTCCCCGCTGAACCATCTCTGAAAGCATGGTCAAAGAGATTCCTGGTGGGAACCAACAAAAGGTAATATCTGGCCAGCAACCATGGCCTGGAATCCCCAGTGGGATTCCAGGCCCTGGTCAAATTGGGCAGGCGTTGTGGCCGCATTGGCTGCGGTGCCCGCCCATCTCCCCAGAGGGCAGGCAGCGGGGAAGTGTAGGGGGGCAGGGCTGTGCAGTCACACGTTGCACTGTGTGGCCCCGCCCACTCCCCGATTCCCCGCCAGGATCAGCCGGTACGTATGTTGGATGTGCCGGAGTGATCCCGGCGGGGAATCATTTGGGTGATTCCGGGACGGGGCGAATGCCACCCCGTCTCATCTGAAATCACCCATAGTAGTTAGCTTAGTTATAGAGAAAGATAGAGATATGGTGTGTTTTAGGGATGGGCGAATGTGGTTCGGAAGTTCGGAGTTCGGACTGAACTGTCTGTTCGGTCGACCGAACTGAACATCCAAACCAAACTCGAATTTCAAACTGAATCAAACTGAATTTCCGAACTCCATTCTGTTCACCCATCTCTTGTGGCAACACACACCAAAAAAACTGGTTTTGAATGGCCGAACTTGGTTCAGAAGTTCGGAATTTGACCGAACTCGGTCTATTCGGTCGACTGAATTGAACTTCCGAACTGAACTCAAATTTCAAACCGAACTGAACCGAACCGAATTTCCTAACTCAAATTTCAAACCGAACTGAACCGAACCGAATTTCCGAACTCTGTTCTGTTCGCCCATCCCTAGTGTGTTTGTAGGACAAGGCCTTTGTAGTTAATTATTAGAATATTCCATTTAGTTCAATAGGTTTTAGAATAGTTAATAGCAGTTAGATTTAGTGTAGAGATAGATATATATAAAAAAAGAAACAGCCACTCCAGCCCCAGGACCCACCGTCAGAGTTCTGGGACCTACGTTACTGGCAGGGAGGGCTGTGGCCAATATGTATCTAGAAGTTGCCACTCTAGCCCCAGGACCCACCGTCATGGGTCTGGGGCCATCATTCCTCACACAGAAGCATGTCATTCCACCGCATCAAGAAACAGCCAGCCACTCCAGCCCCAGGACCCACCATCAGGGTTCTGGAGCCAAGTTACAGGCAGGGAGGGCTGTGGCCAATATCCAGAAGCTTCCACTTTAGCCCCAGGACCGACCGTCATGGGTCTGGCGCCATTATTTCTTGCACAGAAAGCCTTTTTCTGAATGCCCAAACTGAACCAAATGGCCGAACCCAAACACGGTGAATGGGCCGAATGGCTGAACCGAATGGGTGAACCAAACCGGACCGAACGGCCAAACCCGAATGGCGATCTGTTCACACATCCCTAATCTACTGAGCATAGATGGTGTTAGACCACAGTCACAGAAAAGTCAATCTCTTTAACCTAAAGGAGCATACCATATACACTGCCCCTTTTTACGAGAGTCAGAGCTACTATTCCAGTATGCACATTATTGTAACTCCTTGGAGGAATTCTAGCAGATTAAAAATTCTTCCTGAGCTCCTATAGCTTGGTCTGTTCAGCCAACCCACAACTGATGCTAGACAAGGCTTAATAACCACAATTTTGCCTTTCAAAAGTAGGTTCCAATTAACTGTATTAAATGTGGTCATAATCCAAATTAGTTTGCTTTCTTGCCTGCTGATCAATTAAGAGCATGCTGCCAGTCAATAATATAAATACTGGCTGGTGATCTCCTCATTAAAGTGTAGGTAGAAAATATTGAATGCTATAGAGTGGTTTACTTACGGGGGGGGGAGGGTAAGAGGCCTGGAATGTGTGTGTTGTTTTTTCACCCTTGTTTTTATTTATTTTATTTTATTAATATAAGCTGGCTTTAAATATTTATTTTATTTTATACAAAATTTATAGCCCGCCCCTCCTGACACGCAGCTCGGGGCAGCTCAAATCATAATAAAACAACAATAAATAGAGCCAGAACTTTCTGCAAGCCAAATTTTTCTCATATATCTTGTACTTCTACGAAGTGTGCTTGATTTGTGAACGTAGTAGCACTATCAACAATTGAGATTTTTGTTGATTCTCTGTTATATTTCTCCTCTGGTTCTTTTTTGTGACTCAAAAGTTTAATAGAGGAATTTAGTATGACTAGTGTTAGTTTCACTTAGAAAGTGTTTGGATTTTAGGACTCATTTTTCTTAAATAATTTTCAGAAGAGTTTAGTTCACACAATCATGGTCAGAATTTAAGGACTCCACACCCATTTTGAACAGATACTAAAATGAGTAGCCATTTTAAAAAAAAAAGAGTTCAGCACCTATGAGTGCTTATCATTTTGGAAAGCCACTGGCATGGTGAGAAATGCTACATACTAGGGCTGATACTCATTTTTCGGATTCTCATTTTTTTCTATGAGAAATCAGGGTTCTCAACTCATTCTTGCAAATGACAAGCTGAAAATTTCCCTGACTCTTGCTGAGAAAATCAAGAAACTCCCCCTCCCCCTGCACTTGTTAATTTTTTTTTAGTATTTTTACTGCCTCTGTCTCAGTCCGGGGCTGCTCCAGGACTCCTCTCCACTTCTCTACAGGGGCAGGTAAGGATGTGAATTCACTGAGGTGGCAGCCACTTCACAGTGAACAATTAAAAAAAAAAAAGATACTTTGCATGTGCAAAATGGCCACTGGGGCTGTTCCGTGCATGTAGTGCTCTTTTCCGAAAGGGTGATGGTAGAATTGGCACTATTTTGGAAAGAGCAGCCAGTCTCACATGCGCGTACAGCACCGCTCATGTGCAGAATGGCTGCTCTTTTCCAAAATGGCACCGATGTGGCTGATGCCATTTTGAAATAGTGCTGCATATACACAGAATGGCCATGGTGGCTATGTTTTGCATGCAAAGAGCAATTTTCTCGAGATTCTCATGAGATCTCAGAATGTTACGGAGATCTTGTTGAAATCTCGGTCACATTTCTCGATTCTCATGAGAATCTCACAAGAACCAGGAACAGCTCTCAATCCAGCCCTACTACATTCTTAGCATTGTTGAAAAATAGCTCGTTACTTAGAATGGATGCACATATACTTAAGTTGTGCTCTTTTGAAAATCTTGCCCTACATCTCCAAAGAAGGGGGAAACAGCCATTAACAGTACATGCCATCAAAGCAGAGAGAAATAGAAAACTTCCTAATGTTAGCTAATAGCAGGTGGCAACTCATCTACCATGGCTCAACAATGTACATGGATTATATGTTCTACACAGTGATACTGAAAATTCATAGGAAGGATGTTAAGGATATAATTATGAAAACTGATACTTTTCACCCTTAGTTTATTTAACAGGAAACAAAATTAAAACCAGTGTCAGGGGAGGGGAGGGGGAATGGAAAAACAACAACAAAACTCTCCTATAATTTAGCTTGCTCTAACTTACAATGACTGTCCTTTACCATCTGGTTAGAAGAAATGTATCACTGAGCAAAAGGCTTGACAAAATGTTCTTATGCTTTCCATTAATGGAAATATTGATGCTGGGAAGGTTATGAAAGCTGTGAGGGAAAGATGACAGGTGCTGATGATGGCATGGTTTGGACTGAGGCATCTCCAAAGAATGCAGTTAATTCAGGGGAATTTGACAATCCTAACACAAAGGATTGGAAGGAAGCTGAGAGAGCTCAGGTGGGAATCAGTGCAAAACAGACAAATATAAATGAATCCAAATTAACTGAAACAGTCACTTATAACAAGCAGAATAAGAATAAAAAGAATATGTTTAAGTGTTTGTATTCTTTAGGCTAGAAGTCTAAAAAGTAAGATTGGAGAATTAGGGTAATTTCAGATGTGACGTCACCACAGTAAACCACACTGGATTACAGTGGATCCAGTGTGGTGGCTGTGATGGGTGGCACGTCTGTTTGAGCCCTGCCAGATGTTCATCACGGTGAATTCCTGGCGGGGTTCAAACCTAACCACAGTTTTGGGGTTGAGGCCAGCCTCAACCTCAGAACCATGGTTAGCTGAACCACAATTAGGAAAGGGGCAAAAGTAAAGTGTGTTACCTTGCCCCATTCATGAACATGGTCTGGACTGCAGTACAGGATCGGGTACAGTGGCCACATTGGACGCTGCGCCCGCCCATCTCCCTGAGGGTGGGCAGATATGGGAGCTCAGGGGTCGGGGCTATGCAGCCGCACATCATGTCGCACAGCCCCGCCCCCTCTGAGATTCCCCAAGATTCTAAAGGATGACTGGTTTCATCACTGACCAGGATCAGAGACGGATCCCGGTCCAGGTTTCAGCATATTGGGCCTAGAGGCTCAGCACATCTGAAATTACCCTTAGAGTGGCTGACACTAAATGAAGATATAGATTAACAAACATCTCAGAGACTTGGTGGAATGAGGATAATCAGTGGGAAACTGGGACACAGGATAAAAATATATATTAAAATAGCACAGTAGATTGAGCTGGTGGTGAGGTGGCACTATATGTTAGAGACAGCATTGAATCAATCAGGATTAAAATTTTGCAGGAAGGGAACTGTACTCTGGAATAGGAGTTTGCATTTCATTTATGTTTTCTGTTTCTTTGTTTCTTTATTTATTTTTAAATAATTTATATCCCGCCACCTCCTGCTGGAAGCAGCTCAGGGTGCCTAACAATATCACAGTAAAAAATATTTAAAATACAAAGTACAATAAAATAAATAATAATAAATACAAAATATTATAAAATGAATGGTAGGGTAGAAAACATGCAAAACTCCCCTCCATAGCCCTCCACTCCTCCACCCTCATCCATCTCCCTTACCAAAAGCCAGGCAGAAAAGCCAGGTCTTACATTGGTGCCAAAAAGATGAGAGGTCCTGGGCCACCCAGGCCTCAGCTGGAAGGGAGTTCCACAACCTTGGTGCGGCCATCAAGAATGGCCTCTCCATAGTTGCCCCCCAGGATATCTGGGGGACTTCCAGAAGAGTGCCCCCTGATTACTGCAGGGGTCGAACCAAAGACTGGGGAGTGAGGCAGTCCCACAGATATGTATGGCCTAGACTATATAGGGCTTTATAGGTAAGTATCAACACCTTGAATTGGGCCTGGAAGACTATAGGCAGCCAGTACAGAGAACATGAATCCCGACAAGATGTAGGTGATGTAGGTGGGTAAAGGTGAGGGAGTGGAGACCCCCCACCTTAGATGGGGTGTGTCCCTCCCTAGTTCCCCAGATTCAGAGTCTCAGTGACCTCCTCAACTCACAGCTCCACCTGGATGATCAGGTGGCAGCTGTGATGAGGAGTACATTTGATAAATTACATCTGGTCTGATATCTTCAACCATACATCTCAAGCTCCGACCTGGCCACTGTTATCCATGCATTTATCACCTCGAGATTAGACTACCGTAACACACTCTACATGAGGCTACCCTTGGGGATGATTCTGCAGCTGGTGCAGAATGGTGAGGCCTGTCTCCTTACAGGGACGGGTCACTGGGAGCACATAACTCCGGTGCCCTGCTCCCTGCACAGGCTGCCTATAGTCTTATGGGTCCAATTCAAGATGTTGGTTATTACCTCTAAGCCCTATATGGCCTGGGTCTCACTTACCTGTGGGACAATTTCATCCCTCGTGTCCTGAATCAGCCCCTGTGGCTGACTGTGGGAGCCCGCTTGGAGGTCCACCAGGTTTCCCGGGTGGCCACATTCGAGTGGTCATTCTTGGTGGCCGCACTGCGACTCTGGAATCCCCTCCTGGAGGAAATTTGCCTCTTCCCAGATCTCCCTTCCTTTCGTAAACACTGTAAGACCTGGATGTTTTTCCAGGCATTTGTTGAGGGGGACAGATGGGAGGAAGGGCTATGCCTTTTGTTTTTTCCTGGACCCTTTTAGCAGATTATTAATTGTTATGATTTTATTGTATTTATATTGTAGTTTTGTTTTATGTTGTGCGTTGCCCCAGGTTGCCATTGGGCAGCAGGTAGTGGTCTAGAAATTTTAAAAATAAAATAAATAAATAAATAAATAAATAAATAAAATAAACATAGCACCAGTGTTATGTGCTCCTGGTGACCTGTCCGCGAGGAGAGAGGCCACCGCATTCTGCACCAGCTGAAGTCTATGAGCCATCAGCATGGGTAGCCCCACAGAGAGCACATTGCAATAGTCCAGTCTTGAGGTGATGAAAGCATGGATGATGGTGGCCAGGTCAGAATCTGAGACATATGGCTGAAGCAGCCTCACCAGATGTAATTGGCGAAATGCGCTCCTCACCACAGCCTTCACCTGGACATCCAGGCAGAGACTGGAATTGAGGAGCACTCCCAGACTGTGAACCTGAGGGACCAGTGAGGGATGGACTCCATCAATTATGGGGACTTCAACCTCCTCCCCACCAACATCACCTCCATCTTGTCAGGATTCAGTTTCAGATGGCTCATTCTCATCCAGTCCCACACAGCCGCCAAATACTGAGTAAGCACCGAGCCTGTAGGGCCTAGGTCAGATGAAAATGAGAGGCAGAGTTGAGTGTCATCAGCATATTGATGACACCAAACATCAACCCTTCTCATGACCTTGCCCAGCGACTGCATATACACGTTGATCAGGAGAAGGGACAGAATGGAACCTTGCAGGACTCCACACAAGAGGTCCCGCGGAGTCCTGCAGTCCCTCAGCACCAATTGTTGAGTTCTCGTGGCCAGGAAGGAAGAGAACCATTCAAGAAAAGTTCCGCCCAATCTGATTCGATCCCGCAAGTGAGTCACCAACATCTCATGGTCAACAGTATCAAAAGCCCCCAATAGATCTAACAGAATCAGGAGGAATTACCAACCCTGATCTATTTCATGATGAAGATGGTCGATCAAAGTCACAAGTGCAGTCTCAGTTCCATAACCCTGGTGAAAACCAGACTATGGGTAATTTCAGATGTGACGGGCCCAGAGGCCCACCACACTGACCCACGCACTGGGATCCATTCCTGATCCCAGTCAGGAATCCATTTCAGATCCCGGTAAGGAATCTGGCCGGTCATCCTTTAGATGTGATGGCCTGATTCTCACAGGGGATCAGGGAGGGGGCGGGGCTGCGCGAGGAGGGGGTGGCGCCAGGGGTGGAGACTCTGGAATGGCCTCTGCCGCTCCCCCACCCATGCCAGCCAAGCTACTGGTGGTCAGTGGCTCCACTCGGGACCATGCCCTAGGCTCCCCGCAGCAGTGGCCCTCCTCTGGCAGAATAGCTTGTTCAGATCCAGTGAGTAGGATGCAAGCTTGTAACACCCGGCTGTACAGGGGTGCCAGCCACCGAGCCCTGGCCGGGCCTCTGCCGCTGCTCCACCCATGCCAGACAGCTTTGGGCAATCCACAGGAAGGGCCTGGCTCATGTCTCTTAGGACCGGGATTGACCCATGCCCAACAACTGCTGATCGCATAGAACCGTCCTCCACTTCGTCCTCCAAAACGCTCGATTGAGTATGATTGATTATTTCCTACTACTAGTACCACCAATATCACTGCTGCTCTGGCATGGCCTCTGCTGCCCCCCCATCCATGCCAGCCAAGCCAGTCTGCAACACTGGCAAAAAGGGCAAAGAGATTGATTTCCCACTCGAGCATTCAGGGACAAATTCCATTTAAATAGAAAAGGTTTTTTTTTTTACAAAAATAGTCAATAATTCACTCCAACCTTCTTCAGAAGGATACATGTGTACATATAGGGCAGGGACTGGGAGGTCTGTCCTTCCACTGCAGCCAGACGCTGCCACTCTAGCCCTGGAACCCACCCTCACGGTTCAACTGCCAATGCCGCCCATGCTGTAGTGTACTTTCTGTGCCATGGGTTCTGTACCCCGGCAATCCAATGTCTGATTCTGCTGCCTTTGCTGTGCCATGGGTTCTGTGCCTGGAAAACAAATGTCTGCTGCTGCTGGTAGTGCATGTCAGCCATGTGCTCCTCAATCTTGTACATGGGCATAGCTCGAATGAGCCGGCAGGCAGGGGCTGGTTGAACATTACAATGGGGTGGAATGGGAGATCCTGGCTCACACACTCTTTGTGCAGCCCTGAAACTGTTCCTGGCCGTGACTCCCACGTCTCCACCAGCACCGCTCCGGATTCAGGGATCTGAACCCGACTCCCTTTCAATCACCTGAGGGCATCCGCGACACTCTCCTGGCACTCAGTGGGCACTGGCAGTGGGTTCCCCAGGGCTCACACTGGGTGGGGACATTGGCCATTGCAAAGGCCATCCTAGCCTGCTTCCCCTTCCACCATGGTCCATGGCAGAGAGAGTGCATGGTGGCTCTGTGTCAGGGGATGGGAGATAAAGAGGTAATGTGGACCCAAACCCCTGAGAGGGGGACAGGGGGTAGACACCACATCACACCACACCACACTTGCTTCCTACTCTTGACTCGCTCTCTCTTCAGTCCGGCGCAAAGCACAACACACAGCCTCTTGCACTCACCCACATGCTCCTTGCACTGGCCCAGGCCCACACACGCCTCAGTCAGCAGGTGTTTTCAGAAGTCTTCCTATACCAGCAGTTTGTGTTCCTCACAATCCATTTTGCCATCCTCCTCATCCTACTTCATCCATTTCTTTCCACAAATTTACCTTAATTGCTTCATTTATTTAGACAGGGAGCTGTCACATGGAACACTTCTCCACTTTGGCCTTCAAAGTTCTCCAGGTAACACACAATCATCCAGGCGAGGTTACCAGGTACTGCACCTGTTGAATTTCACCATGTTGACTGGAACCAGAAGGAACTTGGAAGATAAAAACTAACATCCATCCACTACAGGACAAACTCAGCCAGCTCTTCCTCCAGATTACGTGATGTATCTTCCGTTATCAATGAGGGCCTTGAAGACTTCAAGTTGTCTGCCACTGCTCCACCAACGCCTGCCAGCCTGCAATGCCCGGCCGAGCAGGGGTGAAAGCCATCGAGCCCTGGCTGGTCCTCTGCTGCTCCCCCACCCATGCCAGCCAAGCCTGCCTGCAATGCTGGCAAAGTTCTCGTTCGAACAGATGATAACGATTATTTTCTACTACCACCAATATCACTGCTGCTCTATCTGGGCCTCTGCCGCTCCCCCATCCATGCCATTTGAATGCAAAAGGGGAGGGGGGTACAAAAATAGTCAAGAACACACTCCGAACTTCACCCAGGCAAGATTTGACAGGCTACTCATCTGCATGGGGTTGCCCACGTCCGTATCCTGCACCCTGACACAGTCGATGCTCATCTCTATCTTCTTGGTGGCGCCCCTGTCCACGGGGTCATCCACGAAGCTCAAGTCGATGGGTTGAATGGAATATATGGGAGAAAGGGGCAGAAGATGGTGGCAGGCAACACAGCTCTCAGAGGGACGTGTGGCCGACCCTGTCCAATGTGGCCAAGGGTCTCTTGGCTTGGCCACCAACCAGTGTCCCCAGTGAACTGGTGTTCTCTAGGGTGGGGGACGTTTTCATGCTGCACCTTGTGAAACCAGGGGTCAAGTTGGTGGAGCAGTTGCTTTTCATCAAGGTGTCTGTCTTCTGCTGCTGCTGGTGCTGCTGCCATGGGTTCTTCTACTGGGCAATCCAATGTCTGCTGCTGCTCCACCGATGCCTGGAAGCCTACAATACCTAGCCAAGTAGAGGTGCCAGGCCAGCCACAGAGCCCCAAGCCTTCCCAGCCTTTGCTCCTGGTGCTGCTGCTGGGTCTGTGAGGAATGGAATTGAAGTGCGGTAACAACTGCTGCCGCAACAGCCCTAATCCATAACAGTATTTTAAAACACCATCCTGGTAATTTTGTCTCTTTTCAGGAACTAGGTTCTGCAACACTGTCAGAGCTGGCCCACTCAGGCTTGCAGGCAGGAATGCTCCTTTCTGTCCCTCTTCCCAGCCATTTATGTAGGACACTATTTCAACCTGGGACAGATACGCTTCCCAGGTAATCTTCCCATAAAATACGGTAGGTCTCTGAATTATCCCAGTTGGGTGCCGCTGATCCTTTCCAGCCAGGTCCCCATTGGGTGAATAAGTGGTAAAGGAGGTTCCCCAAAGGTGGTC
Organism: Sphenodon punctatus; assembly: GCA_003113815.1. Lineage (NCBI taxonomy): Eukaryota > Metazoa > Chordata > Lepidosauria > Sphenodontia > Sphenodontidae > Sphenodon > Sphenodon punctatus. The sequence continues at coordinate 1,199,354 of QEPC01012651.1, read as the reverse complement.
CCTCTTGCTTTCAACCTTTGGCTCCACAGCACTCCTCTCTAGCGTGGGTTGCCAGTCTTGCAACTTCTTTTCTATGCTTCCTTCAAACTCCCTTATACCTTTCAGCAGCATCTCATGTTCTCCCTGGCTAGAGAGCTCCAAATTAAGAATGGCCTTTTGGGTTTCAGCTATAGTCTGAAACACTTTAGAGACCAGCGCAGTAAAACAAATGTCCAATTTTTCCACCTTACGTGCAACTCCTGTCTGAATATTCTGTAACTGACCCAGATCTACTTTAAGGGCCCTCATTTCCTCATGAGATGCCTTCGTGCTCTCCTCCAGCCGTTGATGTGATGCTTCCATAATCTCCTTAAGCTGCTGGGAGGCCTGCTGTTGAGACACTTCTATGCTCTCTTTTAACTCTGCAAGTAGTGCCACTATCCCCTCCATTCTGGTTCACCTGGGACACAGGTGCACCATTTTCTCTTTGCAGGGCACAGGATCCCACTTCTGACACCAATGGGTGATTTCAGACGTTACGGGTGGGTGGTTCACCACAGTGAACCCCCAGGGGGGGTGAACAGCGCAAAAGCGACCCAAACAGACGTGCCGGGAACGTGACTGCGGGTGGGAACCGGGCCGAACCATCGCGGACTGGGGCAGCACAACAGATGTGCAGCTGAACCCCCGCCTGGTGCAAAACTCCCACAAGGCACCGGGCAGGGGCGGGACACAGACATGGCCGACTGAGGGCAAACGAAGTCAAAAGGCACACAAGGGAACACCCACACAAGGGAAATGGGAAGGGAGGGGAGAAGAGGGAGAACAGGCTCACAGCCGACACACACAGCACACGCACACGCACACACACACACAGCAGACCCGCAGCGGGACACACTGCACGACCAAACTCCCGGGCACACACACACACACACACAAGGGAAAGGTCGGGAAGGGGGGGCAGGGGCACCCGGAACACAGCATGAGGAACAATGGGAGGGACGAGGGGGGGGCACCACCAAGGGGCAAGGCACAAGCAGCAGCAACCCCCACACCACCCCAGTCCACAGAGGCGGCCCCACAGCAACAGAGCCAG
>QEPC01012651.1:1173352-1186672 GCA_003113815.1 Sphenodon punctatus | reverse complement strand
CATGTGTGTGTCGTCAGAGGCTTGATCATGCCGCCGGATACCTTGTATCCCTCGCGATACCTTGTATTCCGGGTGGCGGAAACATGATACAATACCAGATAACCACAAAGTTTCCACGGACCACGGAAAGGGGAGTTGGCGCCGCTTATTATGGGAATCCGCACAAGTTTCGCTTCCGTTCGCCAGTTCCGATGCCGCGATACCATTAGCGACAAACCGCAGCCGCAGCCCTCGGAAAGCTGCCTCTGCTGAACCTTGCCACGATGTGCGGAATAGGGGTTTCCGTCGGTAAAAGCTGCCGCAGTGGTATGCCGCTACAGCCCTATCCAAGACCATTCTGCCAATTCCGGCATGGTCCCACAGGTGAGTCACCAACACCTCATGATCGACTATGTCGAATGCAGCCAAAAGGTCTAGCAGGACCAGTAAGGTCTGACGACCCTGGTCCAATGCCAAATGGAGATCATCAACCAAGGCCACCAATGCCGTCTCCATACCATACCCCGGCCGAAACCCAGACTGGGAGGGATCAAGGAAACCGGTGTGGTCCAGATGTTCCTGGAGCTGCCATACCACAGCCCATTCAATAACCTTCCCTATAAAGGAATGGTTAGAGACCAGCCAGTAACTGGCAGGAGCATCAGCGTGAAGAGATGGTTACTTGAGCAGGGGTCTAACCAGAGCCTCCTTTAGGCAGTCAGGCACCCTGACCTCCTGAAGGGAGGCACTAACCACTCCAGCCAGCATCTGATGTAATGTCTCCTGGCTAGCTTTCACCAGCCAGGACGGGCATGTATCTTGCTCACAAGTAGTGGCTTGAACAGATCCCAACAATGACTCTACATCAGCAGGCGCCACCATCTGAAACTGATCCCACAAAACAGGACAGGATGGGGCATCCATAACCCCAAGATGAACCTTTGCAATAGCTGTGGTACCGAAATCATGACGGATGCAGCGATATTATCTACAAAGTACTCAATAAACTGGTCAAAGCGGTCACTGGATTGATCCAGGTCCAAATGGAGGCAGGCAGGACTGACCAAGCTTTTCACCACCCAGAAAAGCTCTGCTGGATGTGACTTTGCAGATGCAATAAGGGCAGCAAAGAACTGCTTCTTTTCTGCCTGCACCGCCAGAGCATAGGCCTTTAAACTGCTCTTATGCTGCGATTGATCATACTGGTCTTGAGTCCGGCACCACCATTGCTCTAATCACCTGCTCTCCTGCTTCAAACACCGCAGGCCCTCAGTAAACCAGGAGACTTGGGAGGGCAGCGGATGCCTGGGAGCCACTCTGTCAATTGTCTGAGCCAAAAAGGTGTTCCAGAAGGCTATGAGATCATTGACAGAGCGGGTGTCAAGGTCCAGAGGAAACTCCCCCAATGCATTCCAGAACTGATCCTGTTCCATAAGTCTCCGGGGTGGACTGATCTAATAGCTCCTGCACCCTATTGGGGGCTAACATGCGCCAGGATGCACGCCTTAAGGAGGTAATGGTCAGACCATAACAAATGCTCTACCCCCCTGACTTCTACTAACTGACCCTCTGCCTCAAGGCCGGTGCAGAAAACCAAATCCAGTGTATGTCCCTCCTCACATGTGGGGCCACAGATGATTTTCATGGAGGCCATGAACTCATGCCTCGCTCCTTCAAGATCGGTGTCAGTGTGGATATTAAAGTCCCCCAGGACCACTAATCTAGGGGTCTGGAGAATCACATCTGACACGAGATCAGCAAGAGCATGTAGGGATGCCGCCGGGCAGTTGGGTGCATGGTACACCAGCAGCACCCCTAATCTGTCCCCAGCCATATCCAACACCAGATGGAGGTACTCAACACTTGGTGGAGCCTGCACCAGATATCTCCTAAAAGACAATGCATCCTTAATAACAATGACTGCACAGTCCCCACCCCTCCGTCCCTCCAGCCGAGGCTGATGCTGCACAGAGAACTCTGCCCAAACAAGATTGGCCAAAATAGGATGCAATTCATTGTCCAGCCAGGTCTCTGTAATACACACGAGGTCGTCGTCCTACTCCGGGAATAAATCCCGAATGGTAGATGATTTCAACTGACCTCGCGTTCAGCAGCATCAGACCAAGGCCTGGGGTCTCCTGGGCCTCGACCCACAACCTACTCATGTGGGGGGTTGAGAGGGGAATGGGCACAAGGCACTGCTCACACTTCACTGATGGAACACACCTTCCCATTGGACCATATCTCCCCCGACCCATAACAACCCCGATAGCTGCAGAACCCCTCCCCTCCTCAGATAACCCCGTTAGATACCCACCCTCCATAGGCTGCCCCAACAGGCCAGCGAGAGGGATCCTGCTCCCCCAAAGCCCCCCTACACACCGTCCTCTGCCACCGGCGGGCAACCCTCTCCCCCTGGAGGGTCACACCTGCTCACACCAGGGGTTCCCCTCCACACCACCCCCTGACCTCCCTCTCCTGCCACCAGAGGGAGGTCAACAACCCCCACACCCCACCACAACCCCCCAACACCCACAATTCCACCCCTCCAATATCTCAAATCCCCACACAATACACACAGGACCCCACCCCGCTCCTCTGTCAGTATCTTTACCCCCGCACTCCCACCCACGTAGGAGGAGGGGGGCGAGGCAATGTCCAAGCCTCTATCACCATGCAGGGCTGCTCTGCAGAGCAGGCATAATGTCCATGCCAGCCACCTCCGCCGCCTCCATCCGCTAAAGGCCCGCCAACGGCACTTCACCCTTTGGCGGCGCCCTTTGGCTGCTGCCCAGAGGGCACCAACCTCAGGGGCAGCTCCTCTTTGTAAGAGATGGTTACCTGCAGGAGGAGGGACCACAGAGTGGTTACAAGTCTCAAAAACACAGCTAGCTAAATACCTTCACACTGAAATGTGACCAATGGTGCTTTATTTGCATAGCAGGAAAATCTAAAGATTGAATAAAAGAAATAGCACATCGTCATCATTATTATTATTATTATTATTATTATTATTATTATTATTAGCATTTATATAGTGCAAGCAATGTACCTGGTGCTTTACAAAGAATAAGATAGACATGGTTCCTACCCGAGAACTTGACTGTTTCTATATTAAGCAACTTAAATGGAGAAAAATCCACTGAACCTAACACTTGGCAAAACTTTGTTTCCTTTCCTGCTTAATCATGACATAATCCTTTATTCTGCATTATTAAATATGCACAGACAACTGGACGCTGCACATATGCCACAGTGACACAATTTACATTTCACTTACACTCTGTGCTTTGTTCCCATGAGTTACCACGGCCATGAACCATTATCAGCAATGGAAATAATTGTCTTGTGGGATTGTGCCTTGTTTCACTAGCATACATCAGGTCCAAAGATTTTCACAATGAATCTCATGGTGTCCTTAATACATGTGCACATTCATGCATATTTCCAAGGGAATGAAGAAGTATTTCTAATTTCAGGAGTACATTTTACCATATTTTGCATAAAGACTGTGAATATCAGATGAATGAAGAATAGCTTTTAGTGCAGTGTTCTGTCATAGGTAAATAATAAATCAACAACCTATGAACCCAAGGTCCATTTGAAGCATATTTAGAGCCCTCATTAACCTACAGGGGCCCATCTGAATAGAAGCAATTTTAATGAAGATGCAAAAGAGATTTTAATAATTTATTATATGATGGGAGAAATGGAAATATGCTAGAAATGGTAAAGATTACCCAAATGCTACCAATATTTCAAAGAAGCTACATAACTCTGATTTGTGCTTTGGCAGGTATAGGCAAGATGAAGATGTTGTTCATGCACATAAAGTTATTACTTACCATAGAGGAGAGAAGATGAGAAGGTTGCAGTTTGAAGTAGCCTGCTCTACTAAAATAACCACTAAAATACAATTCTCAAAAAACAATTTATACATCTTCAACGCATCTTGTGTGACGTCTAATATCGACATACTAAATATAAAATATGCAGAAGTAAACTACAGGGATTTGTACCCGAGTGTTACTGCTTGCTGCTTTAAAATAGGTGCACCACATGTTTATTTTGCACTGAAAACTACATAATGTCTTGATCCATTTGTCATCATGGCCAGGACAAGAATTCTGTGAATATTTCATCAAGCTATTTCATCAAGCAAGTGAACAGTTATATAAAATAAATGCAACACACAGGAGGGTTTATGCAGCTCTATAACAGTAGTGGTCAAAGTTCCCAATTCCTAGAGCTGTGAAACAAAAGGTGAAAACAAACAAGACAGTAACCCGCATTAACCCAGAACTCACCTGCTTGTCCGGTAGGTTGCTGCCAGATATTCTTCCATTACGAGGCACTTCAGGTCCTCAGAATGGGAAACTGGCTGCTACAGGACTTGTGGGCTGGTGGCAGTCAACGACACAACCCGGATGAAGTCCCAGCCATTCACGCTAACCCGGGCTAACAGTCTCCTTTCTGTCTATTCAAGCCCTGCCCAGATCCACTGTGAGGTGAGGTTGAAGGATTCAACCCAGAGGAGTGCCCTTATTCTGGCCATCAAACAGCTGACGAGGAGCCTGGCAGAGCACCCTCAATCAACTGTTTGGCACACACATCTGGGCTAGGTGAGGGTGCGCCTCAGCCCCCCCATCAACTGTTTTCTGACAGCTCTTCCCAGGGGCCTAATCTTGCTGCATGGCAGGGGTCCGGCCATCCTGTCCCATGTGTATGGTTCCATGGCCAACTTGTGCCATGGAGGGACCTGTGGTGGCAGCCTCCATGCCCATATTACTGAGAAGGCCTGCACATGTGAACTGCCCTCCCCACAAACCCAAGGAGTGGAGGTTGCAGTTGCAGTTGCCCTCCCTGGGGAGGCCAGGGGAGCCAGCTCACCACCATCTTATTTTTTTGAAGTGAAAGTCTTCATATAACCAAGAGTTACAAGACGTGTAGAAGTCTCTCCTAAATCATTGCAGAGCCAGTGTGCTGCAGACTTAGTTGTTAAGATTTTGAGGAACAGTTGTGATTTAGGCCACTATTACATAGATGCCACCCACCCACAAACACCCATCGGATGGGTGGGAGAACGTCCGTGTAAAAGTCCACAAGTGGGTGGGTGCGCGTGCAGAACCCACCCACCAACACCGACGGAGCAGCCAGGAGGGAAGCGGCATGCTTCGTGGGTGGAGATGGGTGTTAACACTCAAACGTCTATGTAAAAACCAAAACAACCACCACCCACAGGGATGGGACTGGTGGGACCATAGTGCTCCAGCACAAGGGGTCATGCACGTGCCCCCATGCACACATGCCCACCGGGGGTGATGCTGGATGTCCGGTCAGGAGTCCGCAAAGTAGGGCAGACACATGACATGGGTGCAACAGCTTCCACGATGTCTGGGAGGCAAGCCCTAGACAGGACAAAGGGAGCCAGCATGATGTCACATGAAGGACAAGGCCGGGTGAGCACGGGTACCCAAGAATGCCCAGGGAAGGAGACCTGGGCACCTGGTCCAGGGGAGGGGACCCCGGACAGCTGTTCTGGGGGGGCTCCTGGCCAGCTGGTCAAGGGGGGGCAGCCTGTCGGTGCAAGGAGGGGGGCCTGGGCCACCGGCCCAGGGGGGAACGTGGCATGGCTAACCACAGCACATGTCTCATGGCACAGGGCCGAGGGCATACAGTGGCCGCAGCACTGCCTGCTGAACCCCATGCCACCACAGCCACAGGGCATGGCCAGAGGAGCAGCAGCAACAGTGAGGTGAGAGCAAGGGGACCCTGACTAACAGGGAAGGGAGGGCTGACCCTCAGTCACGGCACCGCACATGAGGGAACAGAAGGCAGGCAGCAGCAACCGAACCCTTGTCCCCATCGCCCCAGAAGACCACCCAGACAACACAGTACTGCACCACGAGGGAGACGGGTGAGGAGGGGGCCCCCAACAGTCAGGTAAGCAGAAGGTCACCCCTGGGGGGAGAGGATCCATGGGTGTGTGGAGGGGGGCAGTGGGATGGAGGGTAACCCCCATGCAATACCCCGTACAGGAGACAACCACCACCACAGCTACCACATCCACCAGGTGGGCCCCATGCCATGAATCCTGAAGGCCCCACACATGCAGGTCCCAAAAGAGGGAGCTCTGGTCCAGGCAGGAGACATGGGACTTCATGCACATGTGGGGGTCTAAAAGGGTCCATCACAACCTGGTGCGCAGCTACAAGACCAGACAGGTCTATGAATCCATCATCCAGGAGATACAGTGGCAGGTACAATAGGGATGTCACACAGTGCATGCAGCAGGCAAAGAACTTGAGGTCCTGATATAAGTATATCAAGGAAAACAATCTCAAGTCTGGCCATGCCATGCACACAGCTGAATTCCAGGAGAAGCTGGACAAGTTCCTCTGCATGGACGGGGACTTTGTGGCCTCCTGCATACACAGCAGCACCTTCTCCAGGGGCAGATGGAGGGCCACCACAGAACCCCCCCCCAGCTGGACCCCCAAAGCAGGAGGGAACGCTGCCCCCGGCGAGGCCAGCCAAGAAGCAGGTGGGCAGGGCCCCATTCTAAAGAGGGTGGAGGCACCCTGGTAATCCAACCACAGTAACACCACCCTCTGCATGAACCCACAAAACCCACAGGCCATGGGGAAGGGGGTGCATGAGGAGCAAGCGGAGATCCGGGATGGCCCCCAGGAGGCAGAGGAACAGGATCCAGGTACGACCGGCCCAGCAGAGCCGGGGTGGAGGAGGCCCTGGACAGAGTCACAGTGACCGGGGCTGGGGTCTGAGTGCCAGTAAACACTAATGGGTCTCTGTTCCCATTGCAGCTCAAAGTTGCCTGGAGGTGCATGAGGTGGAGGTCGTGGAGGAGGAGGTGGACAAGGAGGGGCTGGATGCACCCCCACTACCTGGTGAGGCGCACCACCATGGTAGGCCAAACCATCCAAGGGGCCACAGGGGGGCATGGCATGGAGGTGGGTGGCCACACAGGGCAGGGAGGGAGGCTTCCAGGGTCATGCGCCCCACACCAGAACCTGGACTGTCAGACCACGCCACACCATGGGGCACCTACCAGAGGGGCACACCGCCCCCGGGGGGCACACACCGGTGTGGCTGCATGGCTGTGTGTTGGGTTGGAAGACCGGGCAGGACCTCACTGGAGTCCCAGGGAACACATGCCCAGGAAAGGGACACAGGGTGGAAGCCAGCGGGAGGAACAGCAGATGGTACAGGATGCTGGGGGGGGCACAGCTGCATGGCACCGGCAGCACAGGGGGTGCAGGGATGTAAGGCTGGAGATGATGCCCCAGTATGCCACTAGCACTGCGGGAACCTGCAGCCCCACCTGCCCATGCCCTACAGGTGTTGGGGCGGAAGGGGCAAATGGGAGTGGTGGTGGGCCCTACAGTGGGTTCCACGAAACACAGCACAGTCACTGGTCCTACCAGCAGTGAGCCCCAGCCAGTGGGGGACCCCACACAATGGTGGGGCAGGGGGGTCCACATGGAAGCAACATGATGGAGCACCAAAAATGTGGGGGGCCACCCTCTGTGACACCCTGGGAACCGTAGTAGAGGGCAGTGGTGCACACCAGCCAAGCTTACTAACATGGGATGCAACCTCTCCTTCACAGAACAGTGACCCTCTCGTGCGAGTGGTGCAGCTGCCAGAAGCATGGAGGGGAACCAGGAAATGCGGGCCAGGAACCGAAGGCGGAGGGAGAACCTGGACAGGGAACTGCTCGAGGAATCTAGAAAGTTAGCCGAAGTGCCCTCCCAGGATCTCGCGCACACCAGGGAGCTCCTAAGACGGGAGGGGGAAAGGGACCGGGAGATCCTGGAAGCTATGATTTATTTATTTATTTATTTAAAAATTATATCCCGCCCCTCCTACCCACAGGGCAGCCCAGGGCGGCAAACAACATTCAATAATTTTTTAAAAACACAACAATTTAAACAATTTAAAACAATTTAAAATATAATACAATGTGGGGAAACCCCCCCACCCCCATCCCTACCCCTCACCAAAAGCCTGATGGAACAGTCAGGTCTTACATACATGCCGAAACAGCAGGAGAGTAGGAGTCAAATGAGTCTCCTTCAGGAGCGAATTCCACAGCACAGGGGCGGCCACCGAAAAAGATCTAACATCAGTGGCTACCCATCTTACCCGGAGAACCTTCAAAAAGGCCCCCACGGATGATCTCAGGGGTTGCACGGGCACATGGGGATTGAGACAATCCCACAGATAAGCAGGGCCCAGGCCGTGAAGGACTTTAAAGGTCAAAACCAGCACCTTGAACCTAACCCGGTGCTTTATAGGCAGCCAGTGCAGAGCCCGAAGCACAGGTGTCATGTGCTCCCTGCAGCCCACCCTGATAAAGAGATGGGCCACGGCATTCTGCACCAGCTGCAGCCTCCGGACCAGCTTCTTGGGCAGCTCCATGTAGAGCATGTTGCAGTAATCCAGCCTCGAGGTGATGAAGGCATGGATGATGGTGGCGAGGTTAGAGTCTCAGAGATAGGGCCGAAGCCACCAGACAAGATGTAACTGCCGAAATGCACTCCCCACCATGGCCACAACCTGAGATTCCAGGCTGAGCCATGAATTGAGGAGCACACCCAGACTCCATACCTGAGAGACCATGGGAAGGCGAACCCCCGCAACAAGAGGAGATTCAACCACTCCCAGGACCCCCAGGACCTCACCCACCAACATCACCTCTGTCTTGTCAGGATTCAGTTGCAGATGGCTCAATCTCATCTAAACCCTCACAGCCGACAGGCACTGGGAAAATAAAGAGACTGTCAATTAGTAACAACATTATATACAAAAAGAATAGAAATATGATAAAACCATATAGCAAAATGTATGATACAGCCAAACCCAAAGCATTTTAGATGTGCAACCACCCTTCTTCAGGGGTACAATCAATATGTTGTTTATAAAAAACAACAACAACAACAACATTAAAACAATAGAATGGTCTAAAATGTAAATACTTCATTGATCTTAATGATATCAGCAAAAATATATACTATAGACAGACAAAAAAATTTGTGCATGATTAATGGAATAATATGGTTTACCTACCTATAAAGACTTATAAACTTGAATGTCAACTCAAAATGACATGGACCCTGATCAAGGTCCATGCATCTGCATGACCCAAACCTACCCTGAGAGTGTGTACACTGGGCTCGACCCAAACCCGATTTGCTGTGCAAACAGTACATGGGCATCTCACAATCATCCTCCATATGGGCTGTGTGCACACTCCTGTGAGTGGGACTATGGACTGTGCACAAGCTGCACGTGAGCCGTGCATGCATAAACCATGTGGACCACACGTGCACCTGTGTGGGCAAGGTTCTGGCCTGTGCTGAAGCCATGTACAAGCTGTGCACGCATAGGTCACGTGTGCAGCGACCACCCAAATGTACCACCACCCGCATCACCACTGAAGACCTGCCTCTTCTCTTCTGGGTGGCAGTGCAGTTAGGTGGCAGAGAGACCTTCAGATGTGGTACAATGGGTGCACATGGTAAGTGCGAGCACAAAAGCCTTGAATCAAGACCTGAAGAAAATAAATGATTTAGGAGATCGCCATATTTGGGGTCGGGAAGAAATTTTCCTTCTAGGCAGATTGGCAGTTGACTCTGAAGGTTTTTTCGCCTTCCCCCTGTAGAATGGGTGTGGATCGCCTGTTTGGGACTTCTGGAGCCTCTTTTTCTAAAATTATTTCCTGTTATTTCAGGCACTGGTGTGCTCTGGTTGGTCCCAGTCTCTACTTGTAGCTATTGGTGGGATTTCTCTGTGTGGATAGTTGGGTGTGGCAGGTCCTTCAGTAGTGGATGAGATTACCCTTGAGATCCCTTACAGCCTTGGGACTATGTCACACTTGAGATTGTGTCCAATCCCTAGATTTTCTTTAGTATACTCTGACCCTTTTCACACAGACACGCTAACACTGATAAAAAAAATAGGTGTTACATTTTATTATACATGTTGCAAGACTGCAGGTGTGCTCTATGGTTGCACTGCAACATAATTTAATTTAATTTAATTTAATTTAATTTAATTATTTCCATTTATATCCCGTTTCTCCTGCCTAGGCAGCTTAACACTGCTTAAAAAATTTAAATATTTAAAAATATACATAAAATATTTAAAATACATAAAAGGGAGGCATAAAAGAAAATAAAAAACCCATCCTCCCCACCCCCTCATCCCCCTTCACTCCCCCTCCCTCACTAAAGGCTTGACAGAACAACTAGGTCTGCACTGTTGCCAAAATGAGGCATGGACTAGGGCCCCCTGGGCCTCCACCAGGAGGGAGTTCTACAGCCTGGGCTCTGCCACCAAGAACTCCCTCTCTGTTGTAGCCCCCCACGCCACCTGGTGGACATCAAGATGGGTGCCCCCTGCGGACTGCAAGGTTTGATCCAGGGCACGGAGAGTGAGGCGGTCATGCAGATAGGATGGGCCCAGACCATATAGGGCTTTATAGGTAAGCACCACGGGCCCGGAAGACTATCGGCAACCAGTACAGAGCTTGGTGCACTGGTGTAATGTGCTCACGGTGGTCCATCCATGTAAGGAGAAGGGCTGCCGCATTCTGCACCAGCTTCAGTCTCTGGACCATCACCAAAGTTAGCCCCACATAGAGCGTGTTACAATAGTCTAATCTTGAGGTGATGAGGGCATGGATGACAGTGGCCAGGTCGGATTCAGAGACATACGCCTGAAGCTGTCGCACCACATGTGATTGGTGGAAAGCACTCCTTGCCACCACCTCAACCTGGAGATCCAGGTGAAACTGCAGATTGAGGAGTATCCCCAGTCTCCTGACCTGAGAGATCAGTGGGGAACAAACCCCATACTCGGTGGGGGACATCACACCCACTGCCCTCCCCACCAACATCACCTCTGTCTTGTCAGGATTTAGTTTCAGATGGCTCACCCTCATCCAGTTCAAGAATGGTTCCACCCACTCCGACATAGTCCCACAGGTGAGTCACCAGCATCTCATGATCAATGATATCTAACGCAGCTGACAGATCTAATAGGATTAGCAGGGTGGAATGACTCTGATCCAGTTCCCAGCAAAGGTCATCAACCAAAGCCACTAATACAGTCTCAGTAACATAACCTGAACAAAAGCCGGACTGCGAGGGATCAAGAAAACTGGTGTGGTCCAGATGCTTCTGCAGCTGCTGAGCCACCACCCACTCTAACCTTCCCTAAAAAAAGAAGGTTAGAGACTGGCTGATAGCTAGCTGGGGAGTCAACGTTGAGTGATGATTTTTTGAGCAGGGGCCACACCACTGCCTCTTTGAGGCAGTCCAGCACCTTGCCCTCCCACAGAGAGGCACTGACAACAACCAACAGCAACGGCCCCAGCGTTTCCCGGCTGGCCTTGACCAGCGAGGACAGGCATGGATATAGTTCACAAAATGTGGCTCTAACAGTCCCCAGAACATCTGCCACAGCAGTGGGCGTTACCCACTGAAACAGATCCAACAAAACCAAACAAGATGGAGTCTCCATAACCTCTGATTCTCCTATTGTCATAAACGCAGAATCAAAGTCATGGTCAATCCGAGTGATTTTATTTGCAAAGTACTCAACAAACATGTCATAGCGGGCACTGGAAGACTCCAGTTCCAGGCGGAGGGAGGCCAGACTGACCAAACCCCTCACCACTCAGGAAAGCTCTGCTGGACGAGCCTTCACAGACACTATCAGGGTAGCAAAGAACACCTTCTTTGCAGACCTCTTTAAAGTCATGGAGAGGATTGGGACAGGGATGCAATCTCCTGTCAAAGTGGTGGTGAGTGGAAGCTCCCCCAAGGACACAGCTCCTTCCTGCTGCAGGACAGGCAGCCCTCTTTAAAGTCCCAGAGAGGGTGGGAGCAGGGATGCAAGCCCCAGCCAAGGTGGTGGTGAGTGGAAGCTCCCCCAAGGAGCACCCATTTAACATCCATTTCATCAGTGTTTGTGTGAAAAGGGCCTTTGTTTTTATTGAGTGTACTTGTAAAGGAGTATTACGGGCAGCTCTAATGCCAGACATGAAAAAACTTCTAGACATAATATTTCTGTATATAAACAACCACTTCCAACAAGTCAGTGATGAACACTACCAACTTCTTACAATAAAAGTATTAGAGCTAGAAGGATTAAAGAAATGTTGTATGCTGCCATAATAAGTACCAGGTTTTTTCACAACCCTTCTTTAGACAGTTTCTAGGCCTGACCCCACATATGACAATAGTAGATTTTTTTGAATTTTTTTGTATCTACAGCATTTTAAATTAAAAATGGCATTTTAAAAAAATAAAAATTGCTGCATGCAATTTGATGTAATAAAAATGTCTTAGTTGTCCAATGAAAATCTCAAAAACTGCAACCCCCATAATTTTCTCTGCAAAAAATAGTTTGGGTTTTCTGGTTTTCATTTCCCCCTTTGCTTGTCATGGAGATCACTATTTAGAGGTCAGATTAGGGCTGAAATGTTGTACCGCTGTGGCAGCATTTTCCGGCGGAAAGTGCTCTTCTGCACCAAGCAGCACGGTTAGGAAGGGAGCGATTTTTGCGCCTTGCACTCGCGGCTTTCCGTGGTTGCTGCTGCGGTATTTTTGCCACTATAGATTTCATGTGGAAGAGGCAGGTTTACCACAGTTTCCCCTTTCCCTTAAGCGTGGCAGCTTTGTGATTCTCGTAGCATTGCAGCCAGCGGCATAGCCACCGTGGTGCGGGGGAAGTTGCTGCCTTGTAAACAAAGTTCTTCTTCAAGGGGGTCCTTCCATTCTCACTTGCGAGCCCTTCTCTTACTGGCATATACCAAGCTCACTAGCTTTAAAAAAGCCACGTGACGTTCACACGCCCCCACCCTATATAAGGTACCTAAACCCAATACAGTTCCTTCCAACCCTAAGCAATTAGGAAGAAAATTCCATGTGGGGTCGGAAGGGTGGGGGTTTCTGAGAATGTTGGACCCATCTCAAAGAACCTTGTTTACAAGGCAGCAACTGTAAGGAGGCGGCCCGGCAGGATCGCCGCGGCGGCGGCCTGGGGCCGCTTGCAGGGCTGGAGGGGGTGGAGCAAAGCACGGTGTGCGACGGGGTGAAGCCCCGCCCCTGTACGCACACTGTCAGGCACGCCCGGCATGCCCTGCAGGGGGGCGTGGCTTACCTGCCTCACACTGACTTGGAGCAGGGTGGAGAGGCATAAATAGTGCTGGCGGGGCCTGGCCTCCCCGCCGGTAATCGAGTCCTCGAGAAGCTGGCCCCTGGTTTTTCCCTAAACCCTTTTGCAGAGAATTGGAGCCTGAGAGAGTGGAAG
>QEPC01012651.1:1132324-1171801 GCA_003113815.1 Sphenodon punctatus | reverse complement strand
GTGTGTGTGTGTGTGTGTGTGTGTGTGTGTGTGTGTGCCCGGGCATGTGGTCGTGCAGTGTGTCCCGCTGCAAGTCCGCTGTGTGTGTGTGTGCGTGCGTGCGTGTGCTGTGTGAGGCGCCTGTCAGCCTGTTCTCCCTCTTCCCCCCTCCCTTCCTGTTTCCCTTGTGTGGGCGTTCCCTTGTGTGGCTTTTGGCTTCGTTTGCCCTCAGGCGGCCATGTCTGTGTCCCGCCCCTGCCCAGTGCCTTCTGGGCGTTTTGACCACGGCGGGGGTTCGGCTGCACGTCTGTTGTGCTGCCCCGGTCCATGATGGTTCGGGCCAGTTCCAGGCCATGGTCCAGGTCCCATCACGTCTGTTAGGGTCGTTTTTCCACCCCGGGGCGTGTTTCTGCTGTTCACCCCCCCTGGGGGTTCACTGTGGTGAACCGCCCACCCGTAACATCTGAAATTACCCTTAGATTCACTCTCTTACTCCACTACTTCTGATTATTTGCTTTTTTTCACAATTAGGTATCATCCAGGCAATCAATACAAAATATCCCAAAGCTTTTCAAAAGTATTCTATACAATATTGGATTTCAATACAAATCCTTGTAGAGCTAGTGTGATGTACTGGAAAAAGTGGTGGACGTGGACCTGGGAAGCCAGGGTTTGAATCCTTCCCTAGTAATGAACTGTGTGGGTGCCACTGGGCAAGTCATAGCCTGTTTCCTATCTGTAAAATGGAAATCCGTGTCTGTCTCTCCCTCTGTTCCCCTCACCCTCTTCCATCTTAGATTGTAAGCCCACTGGTCAGGGGCCTGTCCCCATTAATAACAATTGTAAAGTGCCAGGTACACTTTTGGTGCTATATAAATGATGAATTAATAAAAATATATTTTTTTTCAAGCTTGGAAATGTCCCATTTGCTGTTGTCTACTTCAAGTTTGGTAGCCACTTTCTGGAACTTCAGTTCATTCTGTCAGATGCCATTTTTTCATACAATGTATCCCCAGAGGTCCATTGCAGCCTAATTATTTACCATTACACCAATATTGATAATGATATAACCATTCTGTACAAAAGTATGTGTGTCACTATAAACTAAAATAATAATACTTAAAAGTAGGCTAAGAATTTTTTTAAAAAAAACTTCTTAAGCCTCCACAAGCTTTAAAAACAGCTAAAGGAATTTGTAAAAAAAAGGGGGGGTAAGGGGGGGGGAGGGTGATTACATAAGCTCCAAAACAGCTAGGCATGGGAATTTTGGAGAAACGGGGAGAAAGACAGGGGAAGGAAAAAGGAAAACTCAGAGGTATATCCACTATCTCTAATCTAAATCATATATATATCTGAGTTATATATATATATATATATATATATATATATATATATATATATATATATATATATATATATATATTGTATATATTAGATATTTGGATTCTAGGCTGTTTTATTATATANTTTGCCCATCCTGGTGGCTGGGTGGGGCGCTCCGTGTGGCCTCCCGACACGCCCGTGTGCAGCTAGCAGTCCGCTCCTGCTGGCCCTGGCACCGACTGCCCCCCCCTCATGGGTGCTTCCGTGACCTGGGGGTTGAGGTCCCCCCCGGACTGGACCGTATTCCTTCCCTGGGTGGGGGTATGTCAGAGTGTCGCTGGACCTGCAGAGGGGCTCCACCTGACCTGCCTGCCTTCCATCTGCCCCCCTGTGACTGTGGGGCCCCCTTCCTCCTCCTCCTCCTCCTGGACCCTCTCTGCCGGGCTCGCTGTGCATTGCGAGCCCCGATCGTGCCTTGTTCCGGGGGTCCCACCCACCCCCTCCGAGACTGCCTCTGTTGCTGTGTGGGCGCCTCTGTGGACTGGGATGCTGTGAGGGTTGCTGCTGCCTGTGCCTTGCCCCTTGGCGGTGCCCCCCCTTGTCCCTCCCGTTGTCCCTCGTGCTGTGTTCCGGGTGCCCCTGCCCCTCCTTACTGACCTTTCCCTTGTGTGGTGTGTGTGTGTGTGTGTGTGTGTGTGTGTGTGTGCTGTCTCTTATACACATCTAGATGTGTATAAGAGACAGGGACACAACTGAGCTGTTTAAAAAGGCAGTTCCGGTGGTGCAAGAAAGACTCCTCCGGGACTCAGGAGCGGGGCTCCCAGTTCCCATGGATGCCACATATGCCTGGGGCCAGCCATGATCGCTGCCATCCACCTCCCAGGGCAGGGCACGGGTGCAAATTCACCCCCACCCCGCACCCCGGTGTCTACGCCCCTGCAGCAGACTCTGAAACAGGTAGTCAGAGTCACCCTAAGTTCATTCATTCAATGATCTATTATTCAGCATCATGGTGCGTCAGGGACTCACGCTCAGTGGCGGAAGGCGACATAAAACCACTTGTGTACACAAACTGAAGACATGTCGCACTTGCAGATAAAGGCAACAGGTAATCCGTAATCATGGAAATATCGAGGGGAAGTCGGCAGCAAGACACATTAAGTGCCGAGTTCTCGGAATGGAATTTTGACACGGTAACAGCTGCTGCCACTTCAGCCCTAGGTCAGATATCATTCTGTGGAGATAGTTTGGACCATAATCTACCCTCACTTTAAGCCTGTGTAAGTCAACTGTTTTAAATTGATTTTTCAGTGGGAGTTTTATGTGCAGAACTGATCAGGCCAATGTATACTCACACACCATCATCATCCAAGTTATTCAAGCAGAGAGGCATCATGTTTTTAACAGCCACAGTGACTCCTGAAGTACAGGTGGAAAACAGTCACTGTGCAGTTCTTTGAGAAAGTGCAGCAGATGCCCATCAAGAGCATGGTCATTGACTAAACCCACTCCTTAGCAAAGAGTGCAGGATCAGTGTCAAGAAATCCCCTGAGAACCTGCTATAGTGGCATCAGCAATGCCTTGTGCACTCTTTATACTTTGCCTTTAAGCCACTTTCCACTGTAGGGCACCTGTGCAAGAATGGACATGTTCTTGTCTGTGGTTTACAAATCATCCAATATCTGGCGATATAGAATCCTAGAACCGGAAGAAATCCTAAAAGTTGTCTAATCTAGCCACCTGCCATGCAGCAGTATCCATAATACCTACAAAATCCCTGAGAGTAGAGCTGAAATGGGTACCTGATTTATTACCATCAGGTAATACCTGGAATTTTGAATACTGTATTTGTTACCTGGCGGGTTGCCCGAAAACCATTGGGTACCCGATTACCCCAAAATTATTCTTACCAACTTACCAGTTACTGATTGGTAAATTGGTAGGGGGAAATAGCAAAAACTGGCACTGAAATGCAAAAAAATGGTACCAGAAGTCAGTATTACATGATCAGAGGTCAGTATTTTGGGACATCAGGTAACTCATTGGGCACTGAGTTGAGTACTGTAAATTTGATGGGTTTATCCATTTTTTTCAGGTACTTGTTTCAGCTCTATCTAAGAGGAGTCTGTCTAAACTATCATTAAAGACCTTCGGTGATGGGGCTGCCTCATCCTTGCATGGCAACATATTCCACTGTCTAACTGGCCTGGTAGTTAAACAATTTTTCCTAATGCTTAGTCTATGGGGTCAAACCTAAACCTCAACATGTGCGGCTTTCACATATCTTTGTGTCTGTGCATGCACGTTGATTTATGTGCAGTTTTTGCGCATCTCAGTTTCCATAGTGGGGTAAACATGGGTTGCAACTGAGCAGATGAATCCCCACCCCTCTACCCCCACGAGACAGTCAGGCCACTGCTGGAGATACCTCCACAACTGGGGTGGGCCGAGAGACTGGTCAGATGAGTGGACGCACAGCCGTGTCCCACACCCTTCCCCAAGCCAGATCAAATTTCCTCCCCATGCATGACGTGGTAGTGAGCAATGGGCCACAGTGCCTACCACTCAAAGCCCCACCCCAGAGCTTGCCTCAGGGCTCCTGGGGCCGAGGCACATAGGCATCCACTACTTGAGTAGCCTTACACCATATGGTGTAAGGCTACAATGTGACATGTCCTTGGACTTTCCCCAAGGATACAGCATGTAAGAGTCAGCTGCTTGTCCCGCTCTGGGGTGGGGTGAGAGAACATCTGGTGGCAGCCGGAGGCTTAGGATCAACCTCTTTATCTTTCCTCTTTGAAATTTAAACCCATTACCTTCAGTTTTATCCTCGGTGAAAAATAAGATGGGAAACTTCCTTGATTAAAACTTAATCCATAAATATTGCTGACATAAAAATACCCATACCATTATTGTTTTGATACATTATAGTTCTCAGTTTGCTTATATCACTTCTCTCCTGGGTCCTGCCCCTTCAGTTCTTACACAAGTAAAAATCTCTCTTCAGAAAAAGGGGGATTTTCTTACTTAAGGAGTAAAGGATTGTGTCCCAAGAAAGTCACAAAATTGTCATGTATGGCTCCAAGTAAAGTTTCAAATACCTGTAAAGAGCTATAGTAGTTAAGATTTCTACCATTTAATTGTGCCAAAAATCCTGCCTTAACTAGTTCATACCTTTCTTTTCTCAGTTGTTGTTTCAAGATCATGACTTTTGCTCTGTGTTCTTTTCCCTTTTGAAGAGTTTGATTCGATCAATTTTAGCAATAACCTTCATAATTTATAAAAGTCAGGTCACTGCAAAATATCCCTTTTTCCTCTGAGAATAAACTCATTCTCGTCAGCCTTTCTTCAGAAGTTTCATCAATGAGAATAGTGCTTGTGCTCTTGTGAACCCCAAAGAGCAATTATGGCTCCATTTTTTAAAATGTAAGATAACTGTCATGACAGATTCTATAATGTAAGTTAGATTTTTTTCCAGTGCATCTGCAGGAATAAGCTATACCTAGCTCAGACATTTACAGAGCACCATTCTCCATAGAATCCAGGCATCATAAAGAATGTTTAGCAATGCATATTGTTGAAGTGACTTTGGAAACATTAACTAACCCTCAAAATATTCCGTGAGGTAGGTCATTATTATTACCTATATTGCAGAATGGAATTAAAATGAGGTATAGTTATTTGAATTAACTTGTTTTCTAAAAAAATGTCACATAACAAATCTGAGCCTAGGATTCTTAACTCCCCACTCACGCTCAGTTATCCAGGACATGTGGCCTCCCATCCTCTAATAATGCAACCATCTGTGACTTGTAATGCCTTTTTATACAACTAGAGCTTTTGCATCCATCTGCATATTCACAGTATGTGAAATGCAAGCATTCAAATATCATTAATTAGGCTAAAAAAAAAATCAGTTCCTGGAATTTTAAAAAATGATGGCTGTAGATCCCAAACTACTTACTCTGGAGTAGTCTGAATTAATGGAAATATTTCAGAGTAAGTAGGTTTGTTTTTTCTTTTTTTAATGATTGTAGCCAATATGTGCAGAGCTTTGTTGTTGGGTTTTTTGTTTTTAACTTTGCCTTCTGGGCATTGAGCAATTAGGGGTCATGTTTTCGACTTTTGCTAAACAAAGGGAAGAAGAAATCCTCTTATAATAATAAGATTCCAGGAGCAGGGCTTTAAGAAAATGTGTTTTGTGAAACTATTGAAAAAACCTTGGGAGTTTGCAAGAATGCCTTCTCTATATTGGTTTGAATTCTAAAAGCATTTCCAAAAGTTACAAATACATTTTTCATTTTTCCTGCACTGTACAGTTGAGTGGGTATTTGTTCTGTTATAGTTCTCGAAGACTCAATTTTAATTTTTATCTTCCTTGACCTGCATTTTCCAGCCATGAGATAACATAAACGAACTATGGCTGCTTTTAGATGAGACATAGGCCCTTTTTACACAGACACTCTAACACAGATAAAATGGGTGTTACATTTTATTATACATAGTAGAGGGAAACACTGTAGCCCTGCAACATGGGCCCTTTACACACGAGATGCCTTCACCCAGTTTCGTTGGGTGAAGATGGGTGGAGGTGTCTATGTAACACCATGGGTGGTGGGTGGAGGTGCGTGCATGCTCCTGTGCAACACCCATCTCCACCCACAACCCACCCATGGAGCAATCGGCATTGGAGTCCATTGCTCCGTGGGTGGGTGGAGATGGATGTTGCGTGGGTGCACGCATGCACCTACACCCACCGCCCGTAGTGTTTACACAGATGCCTCCACCCGTCTCCAACCAGTGAAAGTTGGTGGAGGCATCTCGTGTGAAAAGGTCCCATGTTGCAGGGCTGCAGTGTTTTCCTTCAACCTGTATAATAAAATGTAGCACCCATTTTATCAGCATTAGAGTTTCTGTGTAAAAAGGGCCATAATTTGTGCATGATCGTTGAAAAACATGCATATTCTTATGCTCATGTAAATCCCCCAAACATTTTTAATGCGCATTTGTTATGCTTGTTTAAATCCCCAAACAGTTTTCAGTGCGTGTTTTTCTGATTTAAAACTGGTTTCATGAACCTTCAATATCAGGGGCCTGCAAAAATACACGTTAATCAGTAATGAGCATGATAACAAATCCGCATTTATACCGCATTTATCGTAAACGTTTAAAAGAAGTCTTAGGGTATTTTCAGACGTTACGAGATCACGCTCAACCACAGTGAACCACGCTCAACCCCACGGTGAGGCCAAAGGGCCCTGAACGTCTGTTCGGCGCGCGCCAGATGTTCATCACGCTCAATACCCACATGGGGTCAATTTCAACCACGCTTCCCAGGCNATATACAACTAATATATATATTAGATATTTGGATTCTAGGCTGTTTTATTATATATATTAGGATTATAGGACAGGAATATTTTGTATTATACATAGGTTAGGTTTAGCTTATATTCTGTGTATATGAAAAATGACATGAGGGCCTGGTGCACACCCCTAGTTATGGCATTTCTGTTCTTTTACATCAATTTTCTTTCGGGTTTTTTCATTGTGCCAGTTTGGATTTTTTCTCATTGTGACTTGTTCCCATTGACTTCAATGGTAGAAAAAGATCAGAAACAGAAAAATCCAAAACCGAAACAAGATCCAAAATTCATAAAGAACCAAAACTGAAATTGAAATTCCCCCTGGAGTCCCATCCCTAAAAACAGCTAAAATAAAAAAAGTTCTGGAATAACAATCGTTTTAAACGTTTCAAGTTGTGAAGAATATAGAAAGAAAGTTCAGTGGCACCTAGGGGCCTGTCTGTTTCTCTTATTTATGTTCAGTAATTCCTTGAGGACAAGAGTAAGGTACTATTCAACTAGTAAGTCTGACAGAGTTGGGCCTTGAGAACAAAAGTTTATTCATGTGTTCAAATGTATACCTTGCCCTTTCACCCAAGACTTAATGATAGAGAAACGATGGTAGATGCTTTTCCAGCAGTATGGTGTTCAATGGGCAGAGGGATGCCACTAGCCACATGGAGAAATAATCTGGCCAGGGAGGCAGGAGTCACCTAGGTAAAGCTTGGTGCAAGACCAGCTGACATAAAATGGCAGTTTACAGAAAATGGATGATGGACTGATTGAACGTTAGGATCCTTAAATCACAGGTGTCTTGGTGTAACCATCATCCCCCCCCCCTTCACCCACATCTCCCCATTACAAAAGATAAATGTTTTGTCTTCTTAGTAGTAGCTGAAAACTAAGCATACAGTATTGTTAATGTCAAAAGTTTTCTAGTCTCAGAATGAAACTGAGTTTGCAACCCTCCACAGTTAAAGTCACTGGGGAATTTTGCCAGTGTCTTCAGTGGCAAAAGATCGTGCTCTAATTAGTAGTAGAAATGGCTTTGGAGGATTTCACATCCAGATTCCCCTCACAGTAAGGCAAAAATGTTAGACTTTGAGCTCAAATCAGAACTTAGCTTTGGTTTCCAAATAATTGACAATGGCCACAATCTATGGTGTTGCACACGGTTTGCGCACACAGGGCATGAGATCGACCCCATTGAAACCTCACATGTTATATACTTGAGATTTTGGTCCAAGCTCGGAATTTGACATCTACCATTTTGAAACTTTTGATTGGCTATTTGCTCAAGATCTATTCTATTGTGTGCTAAAATCTCATGGAAATTGCTGGTTTGCAAGATTTTTTGCTCTGACTGAGACTTCCAGTTTGGAATCTGACCCAGAAACAACATCCAAGGGGCAGGACAATTGTGTACAAGGTAAGAAAGACATTGGAAACAAAGGCATAGCTATAATACAGACAGGTGGTAAAGCAGCACCAGGGTCCATTAGCTTGGAGGTAGGGGAGCAGCTATGCCCCCAGCCTCTAGGCAGGGTGCTGTATGGCTCATTCCATCTTCTGCACCAGAACCCATTCCAACCTTGCTATGCTGCTGGCTGGAAAGTAGACGAGAAATCAGTGTGTCCATATGGAGAGGCAAGGGGGAAATAAGTTGTATCAGAATGGAAGAAGATGAATGAACTTTGGAAACAGCTAGTGGAAGTGCAAGCTTTACTTTTTTATGTTAAGTAAGATGGGAATACAAATAAATACAAAATCAACAGATTCATCCTCAAACAGCTTTGGTTAATATCTGGAACTTTGAAGGCTTCTCCGAACAGGCCCAGTGGTGTAGCTAGGTTTAATATGGCTTGGGGGCAAGTCAAATTACTTGGCCTCATACCAAGCAGGGCAGAGGAGATGAGGCACCACAGAAGAGTAGGGCTGGGGGTCAATGGGGTAGGGGAGGCAAGGCAAGAGGGGAGGGGGAAATGGTGAGATGCTGGGGGCAGGGTGGACAACACTCACAAATATGGCACCAGCTCTTGGCTCACTGGAGAACACACAGGCAACTCTAGCAGAGAGAAAGCAAGACATTTTGATGTCCCAATGAGGCTGGCATTTCTGCTCCCCCCCCTCTTGAAAACCTGGGTCCTTGGGCAGCGGCCCCATTTTCCCCACCTGTAGCTATGCCCCTGTACAGAACATATAAGTGATTCCATTTCATATCTACCAGTTTTGCTTTGATGCAACACCACTGAGTTTTTTATAGCTACCCTTGATTTGCAATGGTTGCATATGACAGAAGAATCAGACTATAGATCTTTGAACTGCAGACCCTAGCCATTTAAAAAAACAATAAACTAAAACTAAACACCTGTGGAATTTCAGTAACTAGGTCTCCTTATCTCAAATAATATTTCTAACATAAACATTTGTCTT
Organism: Sphenodon punctatus; assembly: GCA_003113815.1. Taxonomy (NCBI): domain Eukaryota; kingdom Metazoa; phylum Chordata; class Lepidosauria; order Sphenodontia; family Sphenodontidae; genus Sphenodon; species Sphenodon punctatus. The sequence continues at coordinate 1,162,721 of QEPC01012651.1, read as the reverse complement.
TTCCATACAGGAGATATACAGGAGGCTTCACTAGCACAGTATATGAAAGACTTATTTTTTCTGTCAGCAGTATTCATTGCCCATGTTTTACATCCATACATTGCTAAAGGAAAAGACTAAGCTTTTCACATATTATTATTTATTTATTTTAATTCCAGCTTTCATGGGTTTCCCCAAACTGCTTGCATCCCATTTGTTAGTCATGGTGATATACATGCATTTAGTTTCCACCACATTCAGTGAAAATGTTATTATCTGCTATAATATCCATTGCATAGCATCAGTGGCTGTGACAATGGTTATTTTCAGATGTTACGAGATCACAGTCAACCACGGTGAATACCCACCTGTGGTCACTGTGCCTCAAACGTCTGTTTGGCGGCCACCAGATGTTCGTCACGGTCAATCTGCACAAGGGGTCAATTTGAACCACACTTCCCGGGCTAGCCGGGGGAATGTCCTGGGAAGCGTGGTCAAACGGACCCCCGGCAGGGACCAAAAAAATGTAATGTCTGGCCGCTCGCCACGGCCCGGGATCACCGGCAGGATCCCGGGCCGTGGCGCATTCGGCCGGCCGCGGCGGCCGCATTGGCCCCGCCGCCCGCCCGTCTCCTCGGAGGGCGGGCGGCGGGGTGCATGGAGGGGGCGGGGCTGTGCGGCCACACGCTGCGCCGCGTGGCCCCGCCCCCTCCCGGATTCCCCACCGGGATCCCCCCGGCACGTCTGATATGGCGTGATGGGGTGACCCCGGTGGGGAACTAATGGGTTGCTTTCGGTACGGGGCCAATGGGCCCCGTAACGTCTGAAATCACCCAATGATTTCCCTTGACCTCTGTAAGAGTACTTGCAGGGTCCCCTTGATTTCCATGGGAGTACTTAGAACAGAGGTAAGGGAGGTGCTACTTGACTAACAGTAATATGATTTCTCCCCTTTTGAAAGCCTAAAAAATATCAACCCTCACTTTACTCTGCCACCTTTTAATACAGATACTATGGGGTCAGGCTGTTGTATTATCATATGCTTACATTTTGTAATCTGTTCCCGCAAATCAATTCTACACAGCTTGAAAATGAGAGCAAGTTTGTATTTGTGCTATAAAGATGTTTCAGCAGAAAAAAGAATCAGAACAGTGTTGAAGCCGCGAACAAATCAATCGGACTGTATTAAAACTAAACACACAATGCCAAAGATGAATGTAGAGACAGGAACAGGGACAGAGATTACAATATGGTCTAGACACATACAATGATTAATCATCACACATGTTCTGAAAAAGAAAGCACATAACAAAACAGTTTTTGCTCTTTGGGCTAGACAATCTAGAGAGAAAGAAAACCACATTATACTCTCTGAGGATGAAGGAAATGGAGAAATAGGTATTAACTGTCCCTTGCTTGAATAGCCATAACAATCTGTCATTCAGTTAACATTTCTCTTTTTTATCCCCACAGAGAGCAATAGTATATTTAGTAAGTAAGTAATATTTAGTAAGTAAGATCATGAAAACAGTTTATTATTTTTAACATGCTGAGCAACTATGGGGAATTTTATTTTAAAGCTGATAATTAAGAAGTTTATTTTATCAAAACAAAAAAGGGTTCCATTTGATTTAACAGATAGGAAAACAGTCCTGTACTGCAATGTTATTTCATTTCAATGAATTATGCAACAACAGTACATCATTTACTCACATGCAGATTCTAGACCAGAGTTCTAGTTTGTGAGGGAGCTGACAAAGGAAGACTAGGAAGTTAATTTATGGGTTAAATAAGGCTAGAGCCATAACTTTAAAAAGCTGAAGATCTGAAGCTACACTGAATTACCCTTAGGTTAGGAATCTTTCTAACGCAATCTGGAGGCTACTCCATCTGTGCCCTATGTCTTATACCTGCCTAGTGGCAGAGAAAGGGAGCAGTTGCACCCACCCAGCCTCAAAGTCCTACGCAAACTAATTCCTGAGGTGTTCTCGGGGCCCCTGAATGTAGAACTATAGGGGGCTCTTTTTCCTCTCCAAGTCTCTTACGGAAATGTTGGCCCCAAACTCTGCATCAAGGTGATGCCCTTCCTTGCATGACATATGAGGTAAGTGTGATGCAGAAAACCATATCATTCTCACTGAGATGGAGATGAGATGTACCAGATGTACCATACATCTGGTACATCTGGGCCTCCAGTGTTTCTTGAAGGTGTGGGTTAAGATGTTCCTGTCACATCCAATTACACAGGCAATCTGAACCATTCTCTGCAGGCATGGCCTCCCAAATTGATTGATTTATTTATTTTTACCCCACCCTACCTGCCAACGGTGTCTCAGGGTGGCTTACAATATTAAAAATACAAATGCAAAGCAGACCAAAAGATACATAAACAAAACCACACCACAACCCTACACCATCCCCCAACTTTGATCCACCCATACATCCTATCACCCTCATATCTCCCACAACTCCCTCCCACCCCAGCCCCAACTGCTAAATGCTCTTGTAAATAGAACTCCTTTACACCACATCTTAAAGACGCTGAAGGCCGAACATAAGCAAACCTCCCAGGGGAGGGAGTTACACAGCCAAAGGGTGGAGGTCAAGCCAGCCCTTTGCATTGTGGAGACCAAGGCCCTTTTCACACAGGAGCCCCCCACCACATGTGCAGTGGTGGGAGTGCCCATGCGAACAACACGGTGGTGTGTGGGGGTGGTTGGGTGGTCGCCGATGGGAACACTGCGGGTGGTGGTGGTGGTGGGTCTGTGTGTGCATGCTCCCACACTCCGCCCATCTCCAACTACCTCTACCCATCACCCACACACAGAGCAACGGGCTCCAATGCCAGCTGCTCCATGTGTGGGGGTGGGTGGAGGTGGGTGTGCACCCATGGAAACCAGTGCACACACTCAACTCCACCTACCGCAGGCACACACCCATCCCACCCACCCACAGCAGCCCATTTGAAAAGGACCCAAGTTAAAAACAGGTACCTTGAGTCAGGCAACCCTGGCTGACCGCAAAGGGCACCATGTGACATGGTAGACCAGGTGATCTTCCAGATAAGTGGGTCCCAAGCTGCTTAGGACTTTAAAGGTCAAACCAGCACCTTTAATAGTGTCTGGAAGACAATAGGCGACCAGTGCAGATTCCAGAGTACTGGTGTTATCTGATCCCAGTAACCTGCTCGCGTAAGAAGCCAGGCTACCACCTTGTGCACCAGATGCAGCTTCTGAACAGTCTTCATGGGCAGCCCCACATAAAGTACATTGCAGTAGTATAGCCTCAAGGGAATGAAGTCATGGGTGATGGTTTCCAGATCTGAATCAGAAAGAAAAGGCCTCAGACTTTTCATCCGATGGAGTTGGTGAAAAGCACTCCTGGCTACTGCCATCATCTGAGATTCCAGGCACAGTGACAGATCCAGGAGAACTCCAAGGATGCAAACCTGAGTGACCGTGGATGAGGGGAACCCATCAATAACATGAGTCCCAACTCCCCACCACCCCCCAAGTCAGAAGGCTGTCTAGCCATTATCACCTCAGTCTTGTCAGGATTCAATCTCAGTCAGCTCACCCTCATTCAGTCCCCCACAGCAGCCAGGAAATGGGAAACCATCAAGACTTCAGGACCTGGGTCAGATGAAAAAGAGGTAGAGCTAGGTCTCATCAGCATACTAATAACACCTCACTCCAAACTGTAGAATGATCTCACCCAGAGGCTTCATATACACGTTGAACAAGAGGGGGGGGCAAGATGGAACCCTGTGGGACCCCACAAGGGAGATCATGAGGCAATGACAAGCAGTCACTCATCACCACACACTGAGACCTCCCCGACAGGAAAGAGCAAAACCATTCGAGTAGCTCCGTGCACCAGGTTCCGCAGTCAAGTCAACAACACCTCATAATCAACAGTGTCAAAAGACTCAGATAGATCAAACAGAATCAATAGGGTGGAGTTCCATCTGTCGATCACCAGGTGTAGATCATCAACCAGGGCGACAAGTGTAGTCTCTGTTCCATGCCCAGGATGAAAGCCAGACTGAAAGGGATCCAGGAATCTGATAACATCCATATGGGCCTGGAGGTTAGAGACAGGTCAATACCTGGTAGGGGAGTCAGTGTTCAAAGATGGTTTCTTGAGCAGAGGCCAAACAATAGTCATCTTAAGGGAGTCCAACATCCTGCCCTCCTGGAGGAAGGCACTGACAAACCCCAGCCAGCAACAGCCTTAATGTCTCCCGACTGGCTTTCACCACCCAGGACAGTCATGGGTCTAATTCAAAATCAGAATAACTTTATTGTGGTAGCTCATGGCCGATACAGACACATAACAGACAAACAATACAAACTACAGGTAAGTAATTATATAAATAGAATAGAGCAAAACAATACAAAATAAGATACAAAAATAAATTAAAGTCCTCAAAAAACATATTCCCCAAGCTGTGGGCAGGAAAGCAAACATATGTTTAAATAGTGCCAGATGCAGCCTTCCTTAATTTAGTTGCTACTGAACAGAATTTAGCAAAACTAACAGTTATAGAGACATCTGAGTCACTCAAAAGACTCACCAGAGTCTTGTGTTGATTACAGGTCCTTAAATTGGTGACAATCAGTTCCAAAAACAAGGTCGAGGGATGAGAATACAGTTGGCAATCAAATATGATATGGGCTAGTGATTCAATCACATTTTGCTGGTAGTGCTGACAAAGTCTCCTATCATATGGTTTGATACCCTTGCATATGCACCCTCCAGAACAGAAGAAGGGAATAAATTAAATCTAGCTAGGATAAATGTTGCTCTATAACCCCAGATGGACAGGTTAGATAAATGGGAAGCTCCTCTAGGGAAGATGGGGAAGGCACCATAGATCACAGCTACTCTTTGTGAAGATATAGCTTCCCTAAGCATCTGCTGTTCCTGATCCATTATTCAACATATAACTAAGGCCAAGCTTTGGCATAATTCATGGCCAAGAGGTAGTCCTTAGAGAAACCTAATGTTGACAGCAGGCGGTCGATACCCTTCGCCCATGGGCCTAGCGATGGTAACGAGAATATTTTGCAGAAAGACCCTAATTCAAAAAGATTCAGTCTCAACCAGAATTTCCAAATTGAACATTTGACTAGAGAGGCAATAGGGTGGGAACCTGTTTCAGCCCTTAGGAGAACAGAAGGCATTCTCCTGGGAGTGTGAAGGATAGCTCTTAAGAACCCATTCTGGATGACCTCAAGCTCGTTTACCAATAGGGAACCCCATATCAGTACTCCATACAGGAATTGTGGTACCTTACCCCTAAATATTTTAAGGGTTTGTGCCATCAGTCTCCCCACCCCCGGTCCCCCTGGCCCCCAAAAATAAAGCATAGTAATCCCCTTACCAGAAACTTTGGCTTGAGCAAGCAAAGTCTTAAAATGCAAGTGCGATGATGAGGAGTAAGAAAAAATTACTTTAAGGTATTTATACCATCTGACCTGGTCTATTGGATGAGAGTCCATAAACCATTGGTGCTGAAGAAAAGCTTTTCCTAAGACCAAAACTTTAGTTTTAGAGAAGTTCACCAAAGATTCCTCACTGCAGAATTTACAAAAATCACACATCAGTCGTCTCAGTCCTATTTGGGTTTGAGAGATTAATATGGTGTCATCTGCATAAAGTAGGACAGACACAGGGGTACTGCCTACTAGGACAGAATGGGAAAAGTAGTTCCTCAAGGCATCTACTACTCCATTTATATAAAGCTTGAACAAAAAAGGGGCTAGCAGACAGCTCTGATGGACCCCTCTAGTTACGGGTACCGATGAAGATAACAAACCTCGACCATCCACCTCTATCTGCAGGGAATTTCCTTGATGAAGAGATACAATCAGAAAGAGCAACCTATGGTCCATATTTGTCTGAGCCAACTTCAACTAAAGACACTCTCTATTAATTGAGTCAAAAGCCATCTTTAGGTAAACAATGCAAATGAAAAGTGAGATCTAGGCCTAAAATGAAAATACGTAGTGATCAACTGGCTCAGTACAAAAATGTGGTCCAAAATAGATATTCCCTTTCAGAAGCACTGCATCCCTCCTTCTCAACCTAAGACTGCAATCAATGAAGCAAATATTTAATGTAAAGTTTACCTATTACACACAAAAGGCTAATGGGCCAATAATTTGCAGGGTCATTGATGCCTCCTCCTTTCTTATAAATAGGAACTACAATACTCTAAACTAAGTGTCGGGAATACTTTCAGTTTTGTTAATAGATTAAAAGAGAGCAGCCAAAACACTGTTCCACCAGTTGTATTTCAACTTTATATTTTGACAGTTCCGCTGGAATAAAGTCAATACCAGGGGCTTTGTTTGGCATTAATGGGAGTATTCATACTTATTTATTTATTTTTTATTTTAAACAATTATTATCCCGCCCCTCCTGCCTCAGTCAGCTTGGGGCAGTTCACATCATACAAAATATAAAAACACTTAAAACAACTTTAAACAACTTTTAAAGGAGGTAACATATACCCCCTCACACACCCCACCCATCACCCATCTCCCTCACCAAATGCCTGACAGAACAGCCAGGTCTTACAACTTCATCAAAACAAGGGGAGGTCAGGGGCCAGCCTGGCCCCCACTGGCAGGGAGTTCCACAGCCGCGGTGCGGTCACCGAGAACGCCCTCTCCTGTGTGGCCCCCCAGAAAACTCAGGGGACCTCAAGCAAGGCTCCCACGGATGACCGCAGGGACCAATCCAAAGCCTGGGGTGGTGAGGCAGTCACACAGATATTCAGGGCCTAGGCCATTTAGGGCTTTATAGGCCAATACCAACACCTTGAATCGGGCCCAGAAAACCACTGGCAGCCAGTGCAGAGAACGGAGCACTAGTGTAATGTGCTCCTGGCAGCCCAGCCCCACCAAAAGCCGGCCCACCGCATTCTGCACCAGCTGCAACTTCTGAGCTGTTGCCATGGGTAGCCCCACGTAGAGCGCGTTTCAATAGTCCAACCTGGACGTGATGAAAGCATGGATGATGGTGGCCTGGTCAGAGGGTGATTTCAGAAGGGTCGCGTTCCAATTCACCACAGTGAATCCCACCCCGGTGTGAACGGATTCACCGTGGGCTGTGTGGCCCCAAAAGAAGTGACAGGATCATGACCACTGCCCGGGGGCAATCAGAGAGAACATGGGCTGGGGGAACACAACAGACATGCAGTGGAGACGTGGACTGCGGTTCGAGCCTCAGAATGCACCACGGCTGGGGTCAGTTCCTTCCACCGTGGCTGCAGGTTTCTGTTCAGAAGTTACTTTTCATTCACCCCTGCCGTGGTGACCATTCACCACACTTCTGTACCTCCTCCCGCCCTGACCTCACAAAGCATGGTTAGCTTCACCCCAGGCCGCGTTTGACTGTGGTGAACATCTGGATGCAAGCAAACAAACATGCATGGTGCTTTCACCCCTCCCCCCCCCGTTTGACTGAGGTTAACTGTGGTGGACATTCACCACATCACTTCTGAAATCACCCAGAGTCTGACACATACAGCGGAAGCCATCGCACCAGGGGTAGATGATGAAAAGCACTCCTCACCACTGCCTCCACCTGAATATCCAGGCAGAGCTGTGCATCAAGGAGCACCCCCAGACTTCGAACCTGGGAAACCAATGGAGGATAGACCCTGTTAATGATGGGAACCACCATCTCCATCGACTTACCCACCAACATCACCTCCGTCTTGTCAGGATTCAGCCTCATTCGGTTTGCCCTCATCCAGTCCCCCACAGTGGTCAGACATTGGGTAAGCCCCAAGACTGCCAGGCCTGGGTCTGTTGAAAAAGAGAGGAATAGCTGGGTAGAGGTGTACACCAGGGGCCCATGTCATTTTCATTTTCATTTTTTGTTATTTAAGTCTTTCATTTTCATTTTCTTAAATATCAAATTGTTGTTTTCTTTTTTGCTTTCGTTTTCATTTTCCATTGGTTTAAATGGAAAACACATGTTCGGTAATATTTTTGTTTTTCACTATATTTGGCTTACCCCTGGAGTGATTATACCTCTAATGGAAGGCATTAAGTGTACCAAATTCCAAAACGATTGGATAAAGGAATCCAATTCTAGAAGCAGCTGAATTATTTTATTTTGCAAAAATCTTTATATACATTATTAGCTGTAACTTCATTGCCTCACATTTACTGTAGATGAAACTTGGCAGGTTTATACCTCTTCCCATGTTTACTATCTCTGTCAACTTTCAGAAGGATTGGATAAAGGGTCCTGATGGTACAAGCAATTAACCTACTAATGTATGTCTGACTGTAACTTATTTATAGTTCAACCAGTGTACATGAAATTTGGTAGGACTGTATATCCCACTTTCACAATCATCTCTTCCAAATATCAGAAAGATGTGATAAAGGGTCCCAGTTTTAAATGCCTGCACAGCATACGCAGAGGAGGAGCCTATAACAGGGATTATCTTACATGTCACTGTGGTATAAGATCGGTTTGTGATGCTAATTGACTGGCAGAAATGTCAACCAAATATCATCATTCTCTTCTGTGATGATCCCAACATCTCTCCTCCACTTGTTACTGTGAGGTCGGAAGCATCCGTTTAGGAAAGATCCAATAGAGATTCTCTTATGTCCTCTGTTGCCGTGCTGCAGGATATGATTGTGATGATAACTGGTCAGCCTGGATGTGTAAACTATGTCTCCTGATTTCTGGGATGCTATCCCCGAAGTCCCAGTTATGTCTCTGCTGTGCCCGCTTGAGAGCCGCCCCCTATGCCTGCCTCGAAGCCACTACTGATTGGTCCTGTAAATCTAGACTCATGCAGTAATTGGACAGTGAATGTGTATGTCAGTCTTTTGGGTTGCTCCACATCCTCCCTCCTACAGCCTCTCTCCCCCTGCCATGCCAGGTGCCTGCCTCTGACTGGCACTGTACGTACTGCTATTTATTTGAATAATAGTCTTCAAAGGGACAACGTCAATTGCTTATAAAATTGGTTCCCTTTATCAAATTGTTCCATAGGTTCGCAGAAATGACAGCGAAGGTACATTCCTGCCAAATATCTTTAAACAGGATGGAATATAAAAACGTTACAGCTAGAAATGTATTTTTTAGTTAATGTCTTATACCATCAGGGCCCTTCATCCAATCTTTCTGAAAATTGGAAGGATTGTTCAGGTTCTGGAGTGACATAACATTCACGGGTTCCATGAAAATTGTTTGTAAGATAAAGAAGGTGCAGGCATGAATGTGTATGGCGCTTTTCTTAAAATCACAACGTTCAATTTCTTCTACAATTGGTTCTCTTCATCTAATCATTTTGAAAATTGATACACATAGTGCCCTCTGTTGGGGTTAAAGTCTTCCACAGTTTCATCAGAATTGAATTAGGAACAAAAACGTTATAACCAGAAATATGTTTTCAGTTTTGTCCCTTTATTTAAAAAAAAAAAAAAGTTTTAATTTCTATTTTTGTTATTATTATTTGTCATTTTCATTGTTGTAATAATGATAATGAAAATGACAATTTTCATTATTGTTATGGTAATAATGAAAATGACATGCACACCCGTATAGCTGGGTGTCATCAGCATATTGATGACATCACATGCCAAACCTCCTGATCACCTCTCAGAGTGGCTGCATGTACACATTGAACAGGAGAGGGGAGACACAAGAAGTTCTGGTATGATGAAATATATTCCCCAAGCACCACTCACTGAGTTCTTCCAGTCAGGAATGAGCGAATCATTCTAGAACAGTCCCTCTCACCCCTGCACAGTCTCGCAGATGCATCACCAACATCTCATGATCAATGGTATCACATGGAGCTGATAGATCTAATGCGATCAACAGAGTCGAACGACCCCGTTTCCAGTGCAGATCATCTACCAAAGCCACAAGCTCAGTCTCGGTGTCATGACCCGGTCAAAATCCTGACTGACAGGGATCAAGAAAACCGATGCAATCAAGATGCCCCTGCAGCTGCTGGGCCACAGCCCATTCAATAACCTTCCCTAAAAAGGGAAGGTTGGAGACAAGCTGGTGGGGGAGTCAGCATCAAGAAATTAGGGATGTGCGAATGCATTTCGGGCATTCGTTGTTCGGACCGAACTCGGCCAGTTCAGACAGCTGAACTGAACGTCCGAACTGGTCACGGAAGTGGTCGAATGGTTTGTCCGTGTTCGGATGGGTTCGGCGGCGTTCGGATGGGAAAAACATTACTGGAAGGCCCAGGGAGGGGGGCAGCTGAGGAGCAGGCTTCCTGGTGCCAGGGGTGGAGAGACTTGGACTAGCAGTCAGCCTGCCCAATCACCATCCCTCTTTTCCTCCGCACACTGGCTTTGCAGCCTGTGATTGGCATGGGGCTAGGCTGCACAGAGCCAATGGGGCTTGTGGTAAGGCAGACGCAGAAAGTAACAAAAGTCATTGCCCTCCCCCCTTCCAACTCATTCTGAGCTAGCCACTGATCCTGTCAGAAAGTGTTTTCAGAAGTCTCCCTCTCCCAGCAGTTTGTGTACCTCCCAATCCATTGCCATCCTCCTCCTATTTCACCCATTTCCACACATTTACCACCATAGTTTCATTTATTTAGATTAGATTAGATAGATTTAGGTGTTCTTTAGGCATCAAGAAACAGACAGCCTCTCCTGTCCCAGGACCCACAGTCAGTATTCTGGGGCCATCATTCCACTGACCCACATGGAGGGTCCTTATTTGCTTACAGCATGGCCCAGGGAGAGCCGGCTCTGCTCCTGTTGGACACAGACAGCGATTCAGACTTAGAGGAGGTATCTAGCATCATAAAATATTACCTCTCAGTCTCCTCACTTCAGAGGCAGTCAGCCACTACAGCCCCAGGACCCACCGTCACGGTTCTGGGGCCTATGTTACAAGCACAGGGGGCTGTCCATCCACATCATCTAGAAGCTGCCACTCTAGTCCCAGGACCCACTGTCAGGGTTCTGGGGCCGTCATTCCGCTCACAGAGAGCGATCATTCAATGGCATCAAGAAACTGGCAGCCACTCCAGCCCCAGGACCCACCTTCAGGGTTATGGAGCCAACATTACAGGCATGGGGGTCTGTCCATCCATGTCATCTAGAAGCTGCCACTCTAGTCCCAGGACCCACCATCAGGGTTCTGGGGAAATCATTCCGCTCACAGAAAACTGTCATTCCACGGCATCAAGAAACAGGCAGTCACTCCAGCCCCAGGACCCACCATCAAGGTGCTGGGGCCTAAATTACAGGCACAGGGGGATGTCCATCTAGAAGCTGCCACTCCTGTCCCAGGACCCACCATCAGGGTTCTGAGCTGTCATTCCACCGACCCATGTGGAGGGTCCTTATTCACATACAGCATGGCCCAGGGTGAGCCGGCTCTGCTGCTGTTGGACACAGACAGCAATTCAGACTTAGAAGAGGTATCTAACATCATAAAATATTACCTCTTGGTCTCCTCACTTCAGAGGCAGCCAGCCACTCCAGTCCCAGGACCCAATGTCATGGTTCTGGGGCCTACATTACAGGCATGGGGGCTATCCATCCACATCATCTAGAAGCTTCCACTCTAGTCCCAGGACACACGGTCAGGGTTCTGGGGCCATCATTACGCTCACAGAGAGCTTTCATTCCACGGCATAAAGAAACAGGCAACCACTCCTGTCCCAGGACCCACCATCAGGATTCTGGGGCCTACATTCTAGGCAGGGAAGAGGCCCAGACAGGGATTGGTGGCTGGCATGGCACCAATACTGGACTAGGCATTGTAGACTGGCATCCTACTCGCCAGATCTCAACCAAATCTTCTGAAAATTGGTCAAGTAGCTTTGCCCAGTGTGATTCACATGGCCAGCCAGCCAGCCACCGCCTGCCATGATGGCGACTAGAAATTGAGAACTCAGCTAGCATAGAGCGAGCAGAACTGGAGGCCTGCCACTCTGCAATGCCCCGTCATGTAGGGGTGCCAGGCCAGCCACCGAGCCCCAAGCCTTCCTGGCCTCTGCTGCTGCTGCTGCTGCTGCTGCTGCTCTTGGTGGTGTTGCTGATGCTGGTTCTCAGATGGCCAGACCTGGTGCCACAGGCACCCCCAGGGGCCAAGTGCCAAGCCTGCATGCCCGGGCAACCCATGGTGCAAAGTGCCAAGCCTTCCCAGTCTCTGCTGCTGTGTCTCCGACGATCTGCCATGCTGCCATGGGCACCCCCAGGGGCCAAGCGCTAAGCTTTCCAGGTCTCTTCTTCTGCTGCTGCTGGGTCTCCAATGGCCAGCTCTGGTGCCACAGGCACACCCAGGGGCCAAGTACCCAGCCTGCCTGCCCGGGAAAGCCAGGGTGACAAGCACCGAGCCTTTCTGGTCTCTGCTGCTGCTGCTGCTGCTGCTGCTGCTGCTGCTGCTGCTGATGCTGCTGCTGCTTCTGGGTCTCCGATGGCTTGCCATGCCACCACAAGCACCCCCAGGGGTCAATCTCCGAGCCTGCCTGCCAGGGCAACCCGGGGTGCCAAGAGCTAACCCTTCCCAGTCCCTGCTGCTGCTGCTGGGACTCCAATGGCCTGCCATGCCACCACGGGCACCCCTGGGGATCCTTGGAATGCCCTAAGCCTTCCGGTGGGTCCAAACTCTGCCGAACGTTCGGCAGGACTGAACTCCGCTGGACCAAACCCGAACTAGGTTTTTGGACCGAACGGCCGAACATCTGAACCCCATTCTGTCTGTACATCCCTACAAGCAATGGTTTCTTGAGCAGAGGCTGCACCACCACCTCCTTGAGACAGCCCATCACTCTGCCCTCCCGAAGGGAGGCATTGACCACACCAGCCAGCAATGGCCCCATTGTCTCCTGGCAAGATTTAATTAGCCAAGACGAGCATGGATATAACTCAAAAGAGGTGGCCCTAGCCGTCCCAGGAACATTGACTTCATCAGCACGTGTCACTGACTGAAATTGATCCCATACAATTGGACAAGATGGGGCTTTCATAACCTCCAGTTCCTCATGTGTATCAATCACAGTGTCGAAGTCCTGGTGAATATGAGTGATTTTCTCCACAAATTAATCCACAAACATGTCACAAAGGGCCTTAGATGACTCCACTCCCAGGTGAAGGGAGGCTGGACTGACCAGCCCCCGCACCACCCGGAAAAGCTCCACTGGATGTGATTTTGTGGATGCTATGAAGGCAGCAAAGAACTCCTTCTTTGCTGCCCGCATAGTCAAGGCATAGGTCTGTACACTGGCTCTATGATGCAGTCTGCCAGCTTCAGCACAAGAACGATGCCACCATCACCACCGCCCCTCTCACTTCAGCAACTGCAGCTCCTCGGAAAACCAAGGAGGCCTGAGGTCAATTTCTTCTGCTGTAACAGCTGGACCCTCTGGGAAAATATTGAGAGAAAAGACTTTGAAAATGCTCCTCCAATTTAAAGTTGGGGATACAAGTCTCTGCCCGGAAAGAGGCCAGTGACCATGATTGTCTAATCAAATTCCAAAATTTGGCAGAATTGTTGTCCCACACGACTGTCTTAAGAGCTGCCCAAACAGCTTTCTGATACATTTTTCCCCCCTTCAATAAAGCTTTGTAATTTTGTCTACAGAGGAGGTCGTACTCGGGATCTACATTGTTACTACTCTCCCTCAGTGCACAAGCTAAGCGCTTAAGTTTAGTTTTGTCAGCTCTACAATCCTTATCAAACCAACTGGATTTGGTCCTGCTCTGCTGACCCCTTAATCCTGATGTAGTCACAAGATAAGGGTGCAGACATCCACAATCAAATTAAAGCACTCTAAAGTTAGGGAATTACCAAAGAGGAAAGCATTTTGGAGTGCCAATAGTGAATCTGAAGCCAAAAACTGGGATATAGATTCATCTAGCTGGTTGGATTAATTTAACTCGGTGTTTCAAAATACCTTCCAGCAAGTCAGATTCCAGTGCTTGATCTGGTCTTCTAGACCTATCCAAAGGTAATGCCACTGATAAGTCCAAGTCAAGTGGTTGGTGATCTGATTCAACCGCAACTTTTATAGAAAAATAAATAGCGTGGATATACCTTATCCAATACCAATCTATCGTACTCAAGCCATTGTTGTTGGAGATAAAGGTTAATTCATCCAAGACATCACTGGGATTATTAAGTGCTATTAAGAATAATCAATCCAGCCTTGCTCCCAGACTCACCTGCGCCTGGCTCAGTGCTGGTCCAAGCTCCATACTCAGTGGCATTGGTGGCAGCATCCCACCCGTGAGTCCCAGGGCAGCACAGCCTGGCAGCGCAGCATGGCATGGAGGACCTGCAGGACTCTGCCTCCAGACCGTGCAGCAGCAGCAGCAGCAGCAGCAGCAGCTTCAGGCAGGTGAGTTTGATTAGGCCTTCCCCATTGTGTGTGGCCTGCAAAGCCCCGCTCAGGTCACAGTGAGCCGGGCTATGGGCCACACACAATGCGGAAGGCCTTACGCATCGGTGGGCCATGGAAACAAGCCTCATGGGCTGGAAGTGAACCATGGGCTGGAGGTTCCCCACCCCTGTGCTAAATGTATACCAGTATACCACCAAACAGTATACCCCCCAAAATTCTCAAATTGAGATCTTGAACCATTATTGAAATCATCCCAAATTCTCCATTACAATTCTCAAATCTCTTGAAATTGGGTGATTTCAGACGTGACGCAGTGAAATCCACCACAGTGAATCCCACCCCAGTGTGAATGGCTTTACCGTGGGCCGGGGTGAGACGGGTCACCCTAACAGATGTGACAGGGGTGGCACCACTGCCCGGGGCCAACCAGAGAGAACATGGGCTGGGGGAACCCAACAGATGTGACGTGGTGGCGAGAACCACCGTGGGAGCCCCACAAGGAACCGGGGTTACATGGACGCAAACATGGGGGCCGGAGGGCAAATGAAGCCAAAGATGGTGGAGGGCCCCACCCAGGGAAGGGAAACACGAAGGGAGGGGGTGGATGGAGCTGCCGCGCTCACAAACAGCGGCCACAGCACATAAGGCATGCGCACTTCAAAACTAGAAGCTCACACACACAAATGAAGCAGCACACCCACACAACAAAGGGGAGCCAAGCAGGGGGGCAGAAGGAAGCACACACCAGGGGGGGACAGGGAACCCCCCAGATGGTCGGGCACACGGGAGGAGGGGTGGTGGTGAGGGGCCGGCACAGCCAACCCACCAGGAGGGGGAGGGGGCAGGAGCTCAGCAGGCAAGGGGAAGGGGGACCCAGCACCCAAGGACACAGTAGGCAACACAAGGCACAGTGAAGCACAAAGGGTGTTTATTGAGGACGCAAGCAGCACTGGCCTGGCACAGAGACAGACAGCGCGGGAGCATGTGGGGACAGAGCGCGGGGGACAGGGCAGCAGGTCCCAGGTGAGATGGCGACAGGAAGGTGGGTGAAGCCAGGTCACAGGGGGTCCAGCTGTCCCAAAGAGGCAGCAGACATTGGCACGGGCACCCAGGCCACAGGCGGAAGGAAGGTGCTGAGGAGGCAGCCGGCTGCCAGATGGGCCTGCAGCACCCTAGACCCGGCTGCAGGGGCTCCCATCGGGGGCGGGGGTGGAAACGACAACAGGTACACATAGCGGGGCCATTGTCACAGCCCCCCCGCAGAAGTCGTGCCTGGCCATGTTCCCATTCACATATTTCAAACATACAAAATCTCTGGGCCACATCAAAATAGCTGCATACTATTAACAATACCTGATCACACAAGCACGTTCATATTTAGTAACAATAGCATGTGAGGAGCCACTCGAAGAAGAACAGAAGGTTGCCACCTTGTAAATAAGTTTCTTTGAGATGGCTCCAAACATTCTCACAAATACCCACCCTTCCAGTCTCACATAGAATTTTTCCTTCTGTTTCTAGAAAGGGTTGGAAGGAACTGTCATTCTGAGGGGGAGCTCACTTTTTATACTAGAGGAGCTCGAGACCATTATGTGGCTATTATTTGAACAAGGCGAGCATGCACAACCCAGGTGTGAGAATGTTGGGAGCTATCTTGAAGAACCTTCTTTACAAGGCAACAACCTTCTGATCGGTACATGGGGAGGAGCTGTTTGTAAACAAACAGCCTTATCTCCCAGTCTGATTGCTGCTGCTGCTGCACATCCTCCTCGCCCTCTCGCTCCATCCTCTGCTCTGTTTCCTCAACCCTCCCCTCCATCAACTGCTCCGCCATGTTCCCCTACTGCTGCCTGCCCTTTAAATCTCCCTCCGTGTGCCGCTTGTTGTTGGTTGCGTGGCAGGCGCTGCATGCCGTCACCACTGCCCATGGTCATTTCCTTCCACCGCGGCCGGGGTTTTCCCTTCAGACATTACGTTTCCTTCACCCCTGCCGTGGTGAACAATCACCACACTTCTGGACCTCCTCCCGTCCCAACCTCATGAAGTGTGGTTAGGTTCACCCAGCCCGTGTTTGACTGTGGTGAACATCTGGATGCGAGCCAACAGATGTGCATGGCTCTTTCACCACCACCCGCGTTTGACTGAGGTTGACTGTGGTGATGTGAATGCCACAAACGTAACGTCTGAAATCACCCATTGATTCTTATTTCAGTCCTATTATTTATACATGTTTTCTCTGTTAACACAGTTCCAAAACAGCTCTGCTGCTTGGCAATTAATTGATGAACTTCTAGACTGAGACACAAATTTCACCTTCACACCGAGGCTGCTAAAACAAATTTGCTTGTAGCACCGCATGATAAAAGAGCCTATTAGTACAAAAAATTCATTCTGAAGACACAGCTATGAGGACAAGGTCATAAGAGCATTAGCATGTCAGCTGGGGGAAATGCATCAGATTTATTTAAGATTATTTGTTAGTTACCAGGTTCACGGAATAAGAAAAATAGATATCTTTTATTTCTTCTTATACATGCTCTCGCACCCAGTCAGCTGTTTTATGAGCTTACCCAGCCCTATTTTAAGATGGTTTTGTCAGGGATAGCATATTTCTTTGAGTCCATCAAATACTTCCATTCCTTTCTTAACAGGGTGAAGTATGTGTTGTGTTGATAATAAAATGTGCCCGAATCTACTCAGTTGCTTGCCAACAAGGCAGAGCCTTTATGGTAATAGGGCTCTGTACTAAAGTCAGTGTTAGCCTAGAGTGCTTAGGAGCAATCAGAATTACACAGCACCTCAGAAGATTGTGCCCTTGGTTCATTGTCTAGCAAATCTTGCCTGAAACCACCCTGAGTTTCAGATATACCAGTAGTTTACAGAGCAGAAGGAATTGTTTGTTGTACAGGATATAAAGGCTCAGAGGGGTAGGGAATCTATTCTTTACTCAGTATTTGCTCAGTCCAAACAGTTCAGGAGGATTGAACACCTTATGAAAACTCACTTATTTTTTTCATGTTCATCAAGGGGGGGGGGGGCTCTCCTTGAGGTCCTCTGAGTCTTCCAGGGGCCACAATGGGTAGGGCTTTCTCAGTGGCTGCTCTACCACTGTAGAACTCCCTATCATTAGAGGTCAGTTTGGCCCTGGATCTACCCTCTTTTCAATGCAGTTGTAAAACTTGGCTGTTCCGCCTGGCCTTTGGTGGGGAAGATGGGGGGTGGGGGTAGATTAGGGTGGTGGGGGATGAGGGATATTTTTAATCCTCCTACTATGAGTGGTTTTTAGCTTATTTTACTGTTTTATTCTGCTATAATTGTAAGTTACCCAGAGCTGCTTGTGGCAGGATGGGAGAGGTAGACAATTTTTAAAATAAATACATTAAATAATGTTTTTAAGTTTGTGACTACTCATTTTTTCTTTTGCTCTGGTGTTTGTTTTTTATTTATTTATTATTTTTTGTCCTACCCAGGTAGCTTATATCTTATTAAAAGAGCACATGATTTAAGGCTCATTTTAAAATGTCTGCAGAAATGATATAGTTATTGAAGAAAATAGCCATATAAGCCAGGTGGAAAAAATAGATGGTAGAATGAAATACCTCAGAGGACAGTTTTGTTGTACAACATTTGGCCTTAAATAAATGTATGGGCCTGCTTCTGAAAATATATTATATATGTCAAAGGAACAGTAATTAAACTGCTCCCTCTAAGCCTTTTTGATAGGCCATTTTCAGAATGAATGGTGGAGGCTGAAAAAGGGCACTTGGCATTTAAGAACCCTACCTTAAGGATATTATTCTCCCAGCTTTCTCCCATTCACATTATTTTTGCTTTTTCTATCAACTTAGAATATGGTTAACATCTGCTTTTTTATGTTGAAGATGATCCAAGATGCCGATATAAAACAGAAATTATTTATAACACAAATAAAATTATTTTTGTCAACCAAATGATTAATATGTGGAATCCTGTATAAATCCTGGAGAAGGGATGACAGATTTACAGGACTGATCATGGTGAAAATGGCAAACTTTGCAGCTTGTCATTGATTAATGGAAATGGATATAAACCACAAAGTCACTTGTGCTAAATTGTTAAAAAAATAATTATTACCTGTTTAAAACAGTTCTATGGTGAATAAATATTTACAAAATGAATGATAGTTTCTAACCAAGATGAATGAGTTCCTTAAAATGAGACAAGCAACATATAACGCTACTGATGTTCTTAAAAGCAATTGGTAGATCCTTCCGAGTCTTGGTGCAGAAGCATGATTGAACACCATATCTAGAAAAATGAATTATTTTCACAGTGGGCATAACTTGTCTTTTTTGAGTGACCAGTTTTCTAAGGACATGAGAAAGTTTTTAATCTGGTATTAATTTGTGAAATTATAATATTAAACATATTGAGTACATGGGTGAATAAATAAACTAAAACTGCAGATATATTGTTATCAGATTTTCATTTTGATCCCATGGAGAATAGGTTGTAACCAAATCAAGTAGTTAAAATTCTCTATGATCTCTAGAAAGTCTTCAAAATGTGGCAATGTCAGTTAGCAGAAAAGCATTTCTGCTGTATACTGTCACAAGACATATTTCATATGAATTCAGACATTCTCATTCCTATTGATATGATTTTATACTTTTACACCATTTCTCTTTTGATATGTGTATACCAGAGTGGCAATTCATTTCCATGGACTATAAGCTCATGTATTTTCAGCTTGTCTAATAGCTGATATTTATGAGTCTTATCTTTTCACTGCTAGTAAAGTTTCAGGTTCTTTAACTTTTTCGAGTCTTCAGAATATGATATAAACTGTGTTGAACGATCAAAAGTGATATAAGATTTTTTTCATACTGCAAAAGGTTCCATTTTTTTTTCTTTAGAAATTCTCTATCATTTTATTAATCTCAGTTTTCTTAACATGTCATTCTCGGGGAATCCAGTTTTCCCCTTCACCAAGTAATAGGTCTTAGATTTCATACAACTTAACTGCAATGGTAATGGAATGTCACAATTCTTGCATAGATAACACTGTTTATGGTCTGGTAGGAAACTTTTGATTTTCTTGTATTTTGTTGACAACCCCTCCTCCTTCTGTACTTCCTAGGTGTGCAGGGCTGGTTTTTGTGCTCACTTTCAGGAGGAGGGGGCAAGGACACCCGGACCTGGGCTGCACTTGGAGGCAGTTGGATATGTATGGAAGGGAGCAGTAA
This sequence comes from Sphenodon punctatus, assembly GCA_003113815.1. Classification (NCBI taxonomy): domain Eukaryota; kingdom Metazoa; phylum Chordata; class Lepidosauria; order Sphenodontia; family Sphenodontidae; genus Sphenodon; species Sphenodon punctatus. Next base: position 1,143,155 of record QEPC01012651.1, on the reverse strand, counting down.
TGGGCTCAAAATCCAGTTCTCATGATGTTTGACTCCTTAATGAGTTTTAAAGTTTTTCCAGCTTCCCCAACAGTGCAGAGCAGAGCAGTTCAAGGGCGCAGGGGGTGGATGGGTGGAGATATTGATTTAAAAAGCAGATATAGATCACTGTGGGTGGTTTTGAGGCCATGGATTGGAGGACTCGCTGGTTGGGGAGGCAGCTAATGCCCAGTCTGTGAGGGCATTACTGAGGGAGGTCAGTTTTCCCATTTTCATTCCTACCTCTCCTTTCCCAACTTTTTCCGCTGCCTGATCTCACTTGGGAAGCAAAGAGGGGGCTCAACAATGGCTTCTGGCAGTTGTGGGTGAAGCCAGGGGTTTGTTGTGGGATTTTTCTGTGCAGACTGGGACTGGGGATGCCCCTCCCTTCCTTCACTGATGCAGTAGTGCATAGCAAGAGAGAGGGGGTGCTTGTGGTGGGATTGGAGTGAATCTGGCCCTACCTTCATTTTAGTGGTTTTAAAATAAATACAATACAATAAAATAAAAACTAAAAGGGGAAAGAAGCAAAACAATAAAACCAGGCAATGGTTCTGGGTGAAGCTTCATAGGCCAGTAAGAAGGGATGGGCCAATGAGGGGGCAAGGGTGTGCACAAGCCCAGAACAGTAACAACAGTGGGCCTCTGGGGGGAATAGAGGCTTTCTTGTTCTCTCTCCAAGATAGAATGCAGGGAAAGGAACAAATGAAGGATCAGCTGGTCAGCTCCTCTATGGATGGCCCAGTTAACCCCTCACTTTTCAGTGGGTATAATGGGCATCCCCTGGTGGGAGTTGGTGTTCCCATTAGGGATCAGCCTGTGTCGGAGGTAGTCCCACCTAGAGGTGGGCGCTGATATGTGTCTTCTTTTTGCCTAGTAAGGAGGCACCAAGCTCTCACTGGGCTAGCAAGGAGTTTGTGTAACCAATGGAGGAAGAGATCCAGGAGTTTAGGGGTTGGATGGATGTAATGGACGGGAACATGGATGTCCTCACTTGGCGATCTTTGTAAGATCCTTCAGGGCAGTGGAATTGGTTGGAGCAGACAGTGAGTAGCAGCAATGGTGGTGAGTCTGGGTAGGTTTACCAGTGTGCACACAAGGTGTATGGCGCTGGTTGCATCTGGTTCTGACATCCATTTTAGTGGTTTAAAAAATTAAATAATTTTTTAAAAATTAAAACATTAAAAATTGTCTATGTAGGGACAAGTAACTGGGCAGCAGGAGCATTAAATTCTTTCCTGGAATTGGAAGTGTTGGTCCACTTGGTCATGGTGGGGACTGAGTGTGGGGGTTTCTCATTAGTGTCCCATCCTCATGGGCATGTGATACTGCCTGAGATGTTACAGTGCACTACACCTCTTACAATTTGGTGTTAAAGATGGTACATGCCTGTGGAAAAGGTGCCCTCTTGACTAAAAGTGACATTAAATCTGCTTTTCAGTTCCTCCTAGTGCACCCAGTTGATTTGTGGCTGCTGGGATTGAAATTTGGGGGTGAATTGTACTTTGGTAAATTCATGCCCATGGGATGCTCCATCTCAAGTGTGGCTTAAAGTGAAAAGTTCATCTCCATGTTCGAGTGGGAGGTCTTCGGCAGATGTGGAAAGTCACAAGTTATTCTCTATTTAGATGACTTCCTCTTTGTTGGGTAAGCAGGCAAGCCTGAGGGCAATGCCCTGCTTTGGACCTTCTAGGAACTTGCAGCTAAGCTGGATCTTCTGTTCACAAAATGAGGGCACTTCAATTTTGTTGACATTCTTGGGGATTGAGATGGACTTCATGGGGGTTCATTCCCACCTCCCTAGGGATAAGATCATAGCTCAATTGATAGGTGCCTGCAGGTACACAAGGATACTGTAGTAGGGAGTCTGGGTGCCAGCCCTACTCTAAGGGGTTAAAAGAGAAAGACCCCTTTAAGCTGAAAGCAGACCCTTTAAAAGGTTGGAGCCTGGATGGTAAAAGGAAAACCAATGGAAGATGCCCAGGGACGATGGAGTTGACTAGCAGCAGGTGAAGAGAGAGAGAGGGTTCACCTGAGGAATCAAGGCAGGAGGCCATTGACCTGAGCAAGAACTGAGACCACAGGTGCTGGGTGACAAACATCACCTGTAGGATGGCACATGGAACCCTCAGTCGGCCAGAGGGCCGAGGTGATAGTGGGAAGCCAAAGAAAGCAGCTGCAGAGTGAACAGCAGCTGCAAGTGATGACTAAGCCACTTGAAATTAACCACATCTGCTTAAAATTTACAAGTCGGTGAATAGCTGCAAATCAGAGTTGTAACTGAGTCCACCAATACAGCAGGGTCAGAAGCAGTCAGGCGTGAAGAAGTGGCAGAGATGGAACCCAAGATGCAGGACAATGTGGTACACTGCCAGACATGGAACCCAAGATGCAGGACAATGTGGTACACTGCCAGACATGGAACCCAAGATGTTGGACAATGTGGGACCGGGAGAGAGTCTCCCAGATAGGGGCTTGAGTATAGCCAGGAGCCAGAATCCTGGCTAGACCCCAACAATGAGGGATAGATGTGTTTGGCAGTCAGCATCAAATGACAAGGAGTTAATACTGTTTTTTGGGAATTGCATCTTGGGGAACCCAGGCCTGGGGTGAGAGCTTATTACAGTTAGTCTTTGGGAATTTCAGTCCCTCCTAGGTAACCTTAATTTTGCTTGTCAGGTTGTTTCAACTGGTAAAGATTTTCTCTTGTGTCAAGGTTTCAGGGGAACAGCCTCCTCACCTTCACATCTGGGTGAGCTGTAAAATGAGGGACGATCTCAGAACCTGGGCCACATTTTGGGAGGATTATAATGGAGACAGGTTTTGGATACACTGACTTTTGCTAGAGGCATGGTGCAGGTAGAATCAGACACAGTGGAAGGTCTGAGTTTCAGACTCTATTTCAGCGGTCAGCAGCATGCTGCTCCATGGCTAGTTGGGTGGACAGAGGAATTACCTCTGCTTCTTTAGCTTTGCTTCCTTGAGTTTTTTCCTATCATGGTAGCAGTCCACTTATGGGCCCAGGTTTTCACCAAACAGAGAGCTCTTTTGGTGCAACAATTTGGCTGTCATTCACATTGTTAATTTTTGGTCATCTAGGTCCCTCTGAGTCATAAAGGCCTGAAGCTGTCTAGGGCATTTGTGCTAACATGTTTAAGGAACAACATCCATCTTGTAGCCAATTTATTGATGAAGTTGTCTATTAAATATTGGTTTTATTAATTTTATCGTATTGTTGTAAGCCGCCCCGAGATGCCATAGGCATGAGGGGGCAGCTAAAAATATTTATAAATAAATAAATAAAATAAATATTAACAATGGCATAGCCAATGCCCTTTCTCATTTTCAGATTACTCACTTTCAAGAGTTGGCTCCAGGAAGAATCGACAAACCAGGGTGGATGCTGAGTGAACTGTTCAGCCCAGGGTTCCTTAGCCTCAAGAACTAAGATAGCTTATGAACAGGCATTTAGACAATTCCAGGAATTTTGGGTGGGTCATGAGTGGTCCCTGGGTTTCCCGATTCATGAGCTACAAGTACTCCATTTCAGCCTGGTGCTTTGGTGGCAGGGTCTGGCCTCTGGGAGAGTTTTTGGCAGGGCAGGGTGTTCTTGACCAGGGTGTTTATCTCTGCAGAATGCTGTTTGAGTGAGGCGGGTCAGTCATAATAATAATAATAATAATAATAATAATAATTATAATTATTATTATTATTATTATTATTATTATTAATAATAATAATAATAATAATAATAATGTTTCAGGTAATAGGAAAGCACCTATTACCCTGAGGTGGTCAGGAGAATGGTTGCATGTTTGGGATAGGTTTTTTTGGGGTTTTTTTAATGTTTTACTGTTTGGTGCTGCTTTCAAGTTAGCTCTCTTTTTTTGGGTGCTTTTTAGGTGGGTGAGGTGGTGCCCCACTCCAGGACTGACCTGCCTGGCAGAGCTCTGGATGGTAACAATGGGTATTTTCAGACATGACGGGACCAATTAGCCCTGTCACAAAAACAATAAAGTCATCCCCCACCGGGACGACTCCGTCACGCCCTAACAGACATGCCGGGGGATTCTGGCAGGGAATTGGGGAGGGGCGGGACCACACAGTGCAACATGCAGCTGCACAGCCCCGCCCCCTCCACGCTCCCCGCCGCCTGCCCTCTGGGGAGACAGGCGGGCGGTGGGACCAATGCCGCCGCAGCGTCTGGCCGAATCCACCACGGCCCAGAATCCCGCCGGTGCTTCCGGGCCATGGTGACCGACCAGACGTTACTTTTCTTTGATCCCCACTGCGGATCACTTTCACCATGCTTCTCAGGGAATTGGTGCAGCTAGCCCGGGAAGCGTGGTTGAAACTGACCCCATGTGGGGATTGAGCGTGGCAAACATCTGGCGGCCGCCAAACAGACATGCGAGTCACAGTGACCACAGGTGGGTATTCACTGTGGTTCACTGTGATCTCATAACGTCTGAAAATACCCAATGTGGTAATTAAGAATGGGGATTTTACTTGTTCACATCAGGTATTCAAAAGTTGATCAGTATGGCCTGGGGAAAACAATCCATTTGCACCCAGAACCTGACCCAGTCGGGGTTAAGTCTTGTTACTTTGCATGCTGTACAAGGCTTAAGGGTCCCCTGTTTTGTCATTCTTGTTCTTTTTCCTTACCCACTATCAGTTCATTGCACTGATGAGTAAATGCTCATTTCACCTCAGTCTGTCAAGCTAAGATGCTCATTGCCCATCTTTTCAAAAAGGTGTGGCTAGTACTGCTGCATCATTGGATTTTTCATTTGCAGAAATTCAGGCATTGGGCTGATGACATTGTAGGTTTGTCAATGCAGCCGTAGCACCCTGCCCCCCCCCCGGGGCATTGACCAGGGCCCAGAATCAGCGTGGTCAGGGGAGAGATGTGATGCCCCCACTGATCATGGCCTGGAATAGTTTTGACCATGCAAACGGCCCTGCGCTGGGCAGGAGGGCCGTTTGCATGGTCAAAGTGATTCTCGGACATGATTCACGGGGGTGAACATCTGGTGGGAATCATGGTTGGCCTCAACAGATGTTATGAGCTCACGGTCACCATATGGGAATTGACCGTGGTTCACCGTGATCTCGTAACATCTGAAAATACCCTGAGACCGTATTTCAGAGTTAATGACACTAAGGTTCAAAGGAGGACTTCCCCATTCTACTTAGGATTTGCATGGTGTGCAAATGAGCTAGTGTTTCCAAGATGTAGAATACAGGTATCAGTCTTTGACCTCTGTAGACTGATTCATCCACAGGAGCAGTAGAACTGTAACTTCAAGTTCACAGAAGAATCAATTTAAAACCTCATCTTCTGTCGTGGAGTATTTTCCTACCTCCAAAAAGTTTCAAATTAGTGGCTCTCTGGCTTTTCCTTTTTTGGACATTGTGACATGTGCATGGGTACACAATACCCCCAAAGGAAAGTTGGTTACCATTAACTAGTGTGTGTACACGTGCGTGTGTGTGTGTGTGTGTGTGTGTGCACATGTGAACAATAAAAGCCCTGGGGTAGAACTCCATTCCAATGCATTTTACCATGGGGTAGATTTATACATCTGCCTAGGGTAGAAACCTGCCCCATCATATTTCATTTCATTTGCACACTCAAGCAATGTAAGTGCCAAAGGACTGGGATAGAAATCTACCCAAGACCCATGTAATGTAATTTTTTTTCCAACACAGAAGATGAGGGTTAATATAAAAGAATATAAACAATAACTAATATTCATCTGTTTCCTCTTCCCCAAGTCCAAATTCAGTTCTCTATAGAAGTGAGGTGAGAATGACTGTTCCTCTACCACTGGGAAATACCTACCTTTCGAGACAACTTACAGCTGTCCATTGGTATTTATTTCCTCACTATCCATTGAATGCATGCTTCCGCAGCTGTCAAGATCAGTGCCTATGATTGTCTGCTATTTCCCAGTAATTTTAAGAATTTTTCAGTATTTTCTGCCAGGTAGTTTCCAGCATTTTACAACAGGTTTTGGCATCAGAATGCAGAAAACAAGGGCTAGTCCTTGAAAGACACCTATCAAAGCACAGTTTACAAGAAGGCAAAACAAGGATCAATAAGGGAGATGATGAAAGTTATGCAGTGAACTTTGCAGTCATAAACAAGCAAACATAAACAGCATGTAAGGAATGTTATGTGGTGTGCGGCTGCTCCTGCCTAGCAAGAATTACCAGAAGTACTGAAAAATGGCAATTACTGAATGGGAACAAGAGAAAATAGTGAAAAAGCCAGTAAGTTTCTTCATCGCACAATCAAAGGAGAATGGTCTGTTTCTGATGGAAACAGCTTTTGCTGAGATTGTTCGATTCAGCACTATTCTCTACTATGCTAATATACGGCTAGTGCAATTCTACTAAAATCAGTGCTATTCAGAAAGTTTTACAACAGTATAATAAAGCAACATTTGGCTCTATCATCAGCATAGGCCTGATATCTCACTGAGTGGAAACAGAAGTGATCATGCTGCCATGGCAAAACAGCCCAGGTCAGGACGGGAAGCAGCGGCAGACACAATCTGGACTGAGTTGGGCCACTCACAACACATTACTGTGACTGGGATGCCAGAGAGGGCAGGAGACACAGGGAAGTGTCACCGGCTGGCCCTAACCCTGAACTGTGCTCAGTGCCAAACCCCTACCATGACTTGCAGCTATGGTGGCCAATGGTGGCCAGCCATGGTGGACCTGATCAAGGCCAAGTCATGGTGGGGCACACCAGATGGAATATCCCACTGTGGCTTGCTTTGCATTGATCGGATGAAGCCTAGCCCGGGCTGTGACCTAGAGCTAATCTGGGGATCAGAGCCTGGGCTAGCCTCCGACATGACTGAGGGCAATCCCAAACTAACACCTGACAGCCCCTCAACAGACATGACAGAGGCTCGCAGGCCAAAGCCTGAAAAACCGAGCCACCATCACATCTATTTTTACTCACTGACTTGCATACCATATAGATTTGCACCAGAACAATGTAGGAGTGACAATAATTAAGCACTAGTGTATCTTACCAAAGGATGTAGTTCATTCTCTATCGTGCAAAGTTTGTACGGTCAGTCTATATATATTTCTAAAAGATTTGATATTCCCCAATGAGAAATTTTGGGTATGGTATAGGTGAAATTTTATTGACTATGATAGCCAGGCTAGATCAAAGGTGCTTAACTTAAATAATTGACTGGGCTGCGATAAATTGTTTGGCCCACCACTGGGAAGTATATTTTTCCTGCTCCAAGTCTATGAGTCCAAGTCTAATAATCCAGATTTTATTTGATTTGAATTAAATTTAGATAATAGCCCTATCCCCTGACAAATCACACATCATTAGGATGAACACAAGTCCAATTAACTGCAATGGAATATGTGTGCATGCGAAGTGATAGTGTGCATGTTATCTACCAGAGAAATGGGCTATAAGTCAATTCAAATACCATGAAATCCCATCAAATAATCCCAAACCCCTGAGTGAAATGTTGTCAAATAACCACTAATGCCAAGTTAAATGAAAAATGCCCAAATTAAAGCAAATGTTAAACACTGCCAAGTTCCTACAGATTAGGGATGTGCGAACGCGGTTTGGAAGCTCAGAGTTCAGACCGAACTCAAAGAGTTCGGTCGACTGAACCGAACTTTCGAACCGAACTCGAATTTGACTGAACTGCTTGGTCGAATCCGAACCAGTTGGAAGGCCAAAACCCCCAGTTTTGAATGTATGAGCTCGGTTCGGAAGTTCAGAATTTGACTGAACTTGAATAGTTCGGTCGACCGAACTGAACTTTCGAACCGAATTTGATTTTCGAACCGAATTTCTGAACTTGGTTCTGTTCACACATCCCTACTACAGATGCCATGTTAAAATAAATCAAATATCAAAGCAAAATATCACCAAATGCCTACAAATGCCCAAATTAAATCCAGTGCCCAAGTAACCCCCAATTTAGAATCAAATGCCATCACAACCACCCTCCTGTCTGCATTAAATCAGGTGCCCCACCCATATCCTCCGACCCAGTCACAGTCAATTTTCCTCACACTGCCTACATAGTTGCACTCTCTCACTCATACATTCAGTAGCCTGCACCTTCATCTGGGAATACTGCTGCTACTATGGTTTTGGACACTTGTGCTAGACTCAGACCCCAGGACACCATGCTAATACAGGAACCAATGCTTGGGGATCCACACCACTTCTGAAGCCAGCTTCCCGAAATTCCAGGAAGATGTTGTTACCACCCAGAACCAGCCCCTAGGATTCTCTCTTATAGACAGGACTGGTCCCTGGGGCTTATGGGGCTCCAGGAGAGTCCCACCTGCTGCCAGAAGTGGCTCTTTGTGACCCACTGAACAACCTGATTCCACGAACTCTAGGGAGCTGTCCCTCCAGCTGCCACCTCCATAAGGAAGGTCCTCATTCTGCTCCCATCCAGCATTTGAATTTCCTACCCCAATACTAGAGGTATGTAGCCAATAATTTAAAACAATCTTCCCTTTCCGACTGCTTTTTTCAATTTCACCCTGGAACAGCTTTCTATGGATGAGTTATACACTCTTTAAAGTGGGGGGGTTGCAATAAAAATGCTGACAAACCAGCCTAAACCACAGTGGCATAAATGGCATGACTATAAAACTTCCACAGTGATATAGCTCCAGACCTCTGCCAGCTGGCTTTATAGTTTGAAGAGTTTGCCAAAGTGTAAGGTTCTACAGCTGCTGGGTGGAATCTGACTGGTATATTATCATCAATTTTCAGCCTTGGGGCATAAAATACCATTTGATTTTTGACTTTCTGATTTTTAAACTTAATTTATTTTAAATTTCTGTATGTAATATCTATTTAAAGTAGGCAAACAGTCAGTCCATTTTGCATATAATGAAGGAAAAAATCTTCCTACCAGGGGAAGATTCGAACTTAGAATGGTCCTGGAAAATATTTTGAAAGCAGCCTAGTATATAGATTGTTTTATTTTTATACCTCTCCCCACCCCACCCCAACACCCCACCTGCCACCATGGCACTCAGCGCACTTGACATTTTACATAAAAACACAATATAAACAATTTAAAACAATTTAAGAGGATATTAACAAATTATAATAGGGAAGGAAAAAGGGAAGACAAAATACATTAAAGGAAGCAGCAGTGGATCCTAAAAGCACCTAGAAAATAAAAATGTTTTCAGGTGCTTTTTAAAAGATAAGGAGAGAGGAATGAAGATGAATGTCCAGGCGAAGCAAGTTCCACACTGATTTTTAACATTTCCAATGATGGGGAGTGGATGAACTTTTTATATAACTTGTTCCACTGCCTGTTATTTCTATAGTTTGAAACTAATTTTTCTATAGGTTTCTATAGTTTGAAACTAATTTTTCAGTTATATTCTTTCCTGCAACTTCAGACCATTGCTCCTTGTTATTCTTTGTGTCTAGGAGAACAATTAGTCTCTATCTTCTTTATGCATTGGACACACTTGAAAATGTATCTCTCCCCTGACTGAACCTGCCCAGTTCTTGTAGGAGTGGATGGTAGGGGCAAATCAAGACCCTGAAAACAGCTCTGTAAGGAGGAGGTTTGAGTTGCTATTAATAATATCTGAGCTATTTTGCGCTCTCTCTCTCTCTCTCTCTCTCTCTCCTCCTTTTGTGAAAACTCTTGTTGTGTTCTATAAACCTCGTTAAATGTCTGCACCAAAGTCCATCAGTATGATAAACTCTTTCCTTTTCTTAATGGAATGGAGACAGGGAGAATGGGGTAACAAAGAGATTTCCAGCTGGGCAGGAGACACCAGTGGCTGAATGCTTTTTTTGTCCACAGAGCAGCCATTTCTCTGATAAGGTCATAGAGAGCTAGAGGTAAGGGAAATGAATGGGTTCCATGACTATTGTTCAGCTGAATTTTTGTTGGTAAGTTATGGGGGAAACGAGGTGTTAGTTGTTAGTTGGTCTCGAATTCACTACAGCTGGAGTGACCAGAAATTAAAGCAAATCCATTGGTATAAATACCTAGGAGTCATCTTTTCAAGCTCATTTTCTTGGTGCCCTCATATTAGGGCTGTACTAAAGGCTAAAAAGAACAGCAATGGAATTCTTTCTTTCTTCTATTCTAAAGGAGGCAAAATGGTAGTTGTGACCCTAAAATTTTTAGACCCACAGTTTTAGCCCAGATACTACATGCTCTCCCTGATTGAGGGCTTAGCCCTTTCTTGGAGCTCAAACTGGTTCAGAATTATTTCCTGAGAGAAGTTTTGGGTGTTCCTAAAGCCACACCTATAGTACTTCTTTGTTGGGAAACCAGCTCCAGACAAGTTGCTTCTTCAGCTAAATTTGCTATAATAAAATGTTGGTTATGCCTAAAGCATAACTGCCCAGAACACCTTGGTGAATTTGGCTATTTAGGCAAAAATTACTGGCCCATGGAAATTTGGAATTTCTATGATGCTTGGGTCATTGGGCTTTTTAGAGTTATACTTGTCCTTGCCAGCTTCCAAGGCAGTGAGTTTGGTGAAAAAACAAATTGGAGACCAAGAATTTCAAACTGGTAGAGAAGTCCTAGCGTGATTTCAGACGTGACGAGATCACGCTGAACCACAGTGAACCACGCTCAACCCCCCCGCGGGGCCAAAGGCCCCTGAACGTCTGCACGGCGTGCGCCAGATGTTGGCCACGCTCAATTGCCACATGGGGTCAATTTGAACCACGCTTCCCGGGCTAGCCGGGGGAAGGTCCCGGGAAGCGTGGTCAAATGGACCGCGGGCCGTGGCCAACAAAAAGTAA
>QEPC01012651.1:1108279-1131563 GCA_003113815.1 Sphenodon punctatus | reverse complement strand
CATGACGCTAACCACCCTTTAACCACCCTTGGTGGTCATTTATGCATGTTTCAGGGCTGCATAGGGCACCAATACAGCCCTGCAACATGCATAAATAACCACCAAGGGTGGTTAAAGGGTGGTTAGTAGGGGTGGGAATACCGGTTCTACCGTTAACCAGTAATGCCGGTATTAGGTGTACCAGATTTAAATCCGGTAATCTGATAATCCGGTAACCCATACCGGATCTTTTTAATGGTACAGGTTACCGGATCTTTTACATTGGGGAAGGTGGCAGTTGGCACTTGGCAGTCTTTTGTCATGTAAGTTTGTTTTTAAGTACTGAGTCCTTCCCTGCCCCCACCCAGAGGAGCAAATGGATACATTTTGCACCTTTTTTACCCTGCCATGGACTGGTTGAATTTTTTGAAATAAAAAAAGTCATCCAATCTTGGAGGTTTCTGTAGGGTATGGGCACAATTAACTGGCTGCTGGTGCTGGCCAATAATCTTGGTTTTTTTTTCTTTCCTTATGGGGCTTCTGGAGCTTGTGCCTGGCCAGCCATTTTACAGCAGTCTTGAAGACGAAAGGATCCACAGAGCTGCTAGAGGCATGCGTGCGTGCGACTGTTGGTAAGTTTGGAGTTCCCTGATTCCCTCTAGTACAGGATCTCCTTGGTGTCCTTAGCAAGGTGGATGGGGAGGTTGGCACTAGTGGACTTGCCTGGGTAGGGTACCCCACCCCTAGACTTAGGGATAGGATGTGTGGGGGTGATTTTAGCCAGCAGAACATGTGCTGGGTGGTGGGGTGGGCAGCATGGTGGGCAGTGGGCAGATACAGCAGGGCACTGGGAAACAGTGGGCAAGGGCATGCCATGCAGAGAGGTTTTTTCCACTTGCACAGGGGGTGGGGAATGGTGGCCTTGCCACCATGGTGTGTGATGTGTGTGTTTGTCTCAGCCCTGTCTTGTTTTGGGGTGCACTGTGTGGGGGTGCCCCCATGCTTGGCCACTGCCCTGCTTCATGGTGCTGTCTTTATTTAGCTTGGAATGGCTTGTGTTGTTTGTTTTTTTTCTCTAACCCTGTCTTGTTTTGGGGTGCACTGTGTGGGGGTGACCCCATGCTTGGCCACTGCCCTGCTTCATGGTGATGTCTTTGTTTGGCTTGGAATGGCTTGTAGTGTTTTTGTCTCTAGCCCTGTCTTGTTTTGGGGTGCACTGTGTGGGGGTGCCCCCATGCTTGGCCACTGCCCTGCTTATGGGGTGCTGTCTTTGTTTGGCTTGGAATGGCTTATGGTGTTTTTGTCTCTAGCCCCATCTTGTTTTGGGGTGCACTGCATGGGGATGCCCCCATGCTTGGCCACTGCCTTGCTTGTGTGGTGCTCTCTTTGGCTTGGAATGGCTTGTGGTGTAGTGGCTGTCTGTCTGAGGCTTCTTGGAAGGTGAGCCACAGTGGGGGATGGGATGTGGGAAAGCTGGCTGCCTGACTGTGCCTGCTTGTTTTGAGGTGTGTGGGGGTTGTGCCCCCACACACCCCAAAGCTGTGCCTGTTTGTTTTGGGATTTTTAGTTTGTGTCTGGGTGAGGGTTCCCAATACACCAAATTTTAGTTGGTGTATGGGTGAGATTTCTTTCTTTCTATGAGACTGCAGTGCAAAAGATTGATTGCAATCAATCTTCTCTTCGCTGCACTAAACACTGGCTGTCTGGTCTGATGCTTTTTTGGAAGCTTGTTTTGGGGTGTGTGGGGGTGCCCACTGTGGTGCCCACTGTCTTAATTTGGCTTTTGTTTTTTGTGTTCAGGTTTGGGGGTGGGGGTGTCCCTGGTTGCTTGCCAGGCCAATGGTGGGGCCTATGTGTGGCTGCTGGCTGTGTCTTGTCTGTGGCTTTTTTGGAAGCTGAGCCAGAGGGGGATGGGATGTTAACTTGGCTTGTGTGTTGTGTTCTGGTTTGGGGGTGGGGGGTACCCCGGTAGCTTGCCAGGCCAATGGTGGGGCCCATGTGTGGTTGCTGGCTGTGTCTTGTCTGTGGCTTTTTTGGAAGCTGAGCCAGTGGGGGATGGGATGTTAACTTGGCTTGTGTGTTGTGTTCAGATTTGGGAGTGGGGGATACCCCGGTTGCTCAAAACAGTGAATTTTTTTTTCTTTNTTGTGTGTTGTGTTCAGGTTTGGGGGTGGGGGGGTACCCTGGTAGCTTGTCAGGTCAATGGTGGGGCCTATGTGTGGCTGCTGGCTGTGTCTTGTCTGTGGCTTTTTTGGAAGCTGAGCCAGTGGGGGATGGGATGTTAACTTGGCTTGTGTGTTGTGTTCAGATTTGGGAGTGGGGGATACCCCGGTTGCTCAAAACAGTGAATTTTTTTTTCTTTTTCATCCTCCAGCCACTGGACTGTATTGGACTGTGGCAATGTTGGATGTCACATGCGAGCAAGAGTGCCAGCTGTGGGTAAGGAGCGAGCTTCGTTTCAATTGTGCACACTTCCTGCGGCACCACATCTAGTACCCTACCACCTACACCTCTACCCCACCTCCTACCCCACCTACCCCACCACCCCACTCCTCTACCCCACCCCCTTGCCCTACCCCTCCTCTACCCCACCCCCTAGTTCTACTTCTACCCCACCTACTCTACCCCCCACCCTAGTTCTTCTACCCCACCTACACCTCTACCCCACCTATACCACCAGCCTCATCACCACCCCACTTTATTCACTCTATTCTTTTCTCTACCCTACTCTAGCTCTAGCCCTCCTCTACCCCTGTCTCTTATACACATCTAGATGTGTATAAGAGACAGCCTCTACCCCACCTCCTACATCACCTACCCCACCACCCCACTCCTCTACCCCACCCCCCTTGCCCTACCCCTCCTCTACCCCACCCCCTAGTTCTACTTCTACCCCACCTACTCTACCCCGCACCCTAATTCTTCTACCCCACCTCCACCTCAGTTTAGAGTTTAGAGTTTAGAGAGTTTAGAGAGTTAGACAGTTAGAGAGTTAGACAGTTAGACAGTTAGAGAGTTAGACAGTTAGACAGGTAGAGTTTAGAGTTTAGACGGTTAGACAGTTAGAGTTTAGAGAGTTTAGAGAGTTTATTGTTTAGAGTTTAGAGTTTAGACAGTTAGACAGAGTTTAGACAGTTAGATAGTAAGAGTTTAGAGAGTTAGACGGTTAGAGTTTAGAGTTTAGAGTTTAGACAGTTAGTCAGTTTGACAGTTAGACTTAGACACACACACACACACACACCTGTTGCTGGTGGTTCTTTCTTGGTGACACAGTCAGCGACAGCTTAAAGATGAGCGGCTGATGTGGAACAAAGAAACCAGCCATGAGTGGCAGTGCCAGAAGAGGCAAGAAGCCTCTTCCTCTTAGGCAGCTTACTCTGACTGGCACAGGGACACCAGAGGTAAGGCCACCTGTGGCCTCTTCCTCCAGCACACCAGCTTCAAGTGCGCCCAAGATTATGGTCTCTGGATGTACCTTGAAGCCATCGCAGAGGCTGGGATCATGGGAGGAGGTTGCTTCTTCCTCCCGGTCAATGCCTAGCAGTAAGAAGTAGGGGGCTCCTTCTTCATCTGCTACTGCAGTTGACCTTTTGCTGGCTACCTCCTCTGCTTCTGCTCTTGCTCCTAGTGTGCTTCTGTCCTCTGCGCAAGCACTCACACACATTCAGTTGCCTGCTTCCCAGCCCACATCCTGCACTGACACACACTCTAGCGCACCTGCAAGACCACCCTCTCCCCTTGACGACACTCACTGTAGCATGCCTGCATCTCCTGTGGCCCCGCCCTCTACACCCACACATGCTGTGACTGCTGCCACTGCCCCTTCTGCAAGTGTTGCACCGAGCACTGCCTTTGAGAGGTCTACTCCCAGTCATGCTGCTCCTGCCCTTCCAGGAACAAACACGAAGAGGATCACATCCTGGGTGTGGTCCCATTTTGATATCTGGGAGAAAGACAACTCAAAGGCAGTGTGTGCGCACTGCAATGACAAGGTCAGTCGTGGTGGCTCCGATACCATGAAATGGGGCACCTCTGGCCTTAGGAGTCACATGGAAAGTCACCACGGGCACCTCTGTGATCCCAAGGGGGCACGTTCCAAGCGACCACATGGGGAGGTGGCAGTTGTAGAGGTGGTGGGTGATAGTTCCTCGGAGAAGGAGGAGCCATCTTCCACTCCCACTACAACTGCTACCACTGGGCCATCTCGTGATGGCACCGAAACCACCACCCCATCCCCAGAAGAGGCAGAGGAAGAGCGCTAGCTGCTCATCCTGGCCCAGTAGTTCCCTGTCATCGTCCTCCCAGCAGACTGTAACTGCGCTCTGGGAAAAGAGGCAACATTTTGCACCAAGACACCCCCAGGCTGTGGCCATCACCAAGGCAATCACGGAAGTGATTTCCATGGATGAGCAGCCATTCAGCCTTGTTGAGGGTGTTGGGTTCAAGTGGCTGTTGAATTTGCTGGAGCCCAGGTACAGTGTCCCTTGCTGCAAAACCTTCTGCTCGAAGGTTGTCCTGTCTCTGTATGGGAGCATGAAGTCCCAGCTCCTTGTGGAGTTCTCACACGTGGAGGGGGCCGTGGTACATTTTACCATGGACCTGTGGACAAGCCCAGAGTGCAGTCCACGTCTATCTGGTGTTGACTGCACACTGGTGGCAGATGTCACCAGTTGCTGTCACCAGTGCAGCAAGGAGCAGCAGCAGCAGCACTGGAGGAGCGGTGACCTCTGGCAAGCCACGCTGGGCATTGCTTGATGCCTGTGTGTTTGACAGTGATCACACATCAAAGGAAATCCTCAGGGTGATTATATCCATCCTGGGTAGGTGGACCCACGCTGAGGGATCTAGCTTCGAGGTTGGTTACTTTGTAACTGATAATGCCGTGAATATGGTTACAGCCATGAGTCTGGGTGGCTATACCCATATTTGCTGTGGTGCGCACATTCTGAATCTGGTGGGTCAGAATGCCATCTCTGGGACTGAGGACATGGCAGAAATCCTTGGAACTGCCAGGAAGATTGCTGGTTTCTTCCACCGGTCAGTTTCAGCCAGCCGGGCGCTGTGAGAGAAGTAGGAGGAATTGGGCTCCCCTCTTCACCGGCTGATTCAGGATGTGTTGACAAGGTGGAACTCCACCTTTTTCATGCTGCAATGACTCCTGGAGCAGAAGGATGTCCTGCATGCCCTATGCTTGGTGCGGGGCATTGGGGCACCACCACTGTCCGGGGAGGACTGGACAGTGGTGGAGCAGCTGATGCAGATTCTGGAGCCGTTTCACATTGGCACGGTGCATCTCAGCTCAGAGGATTCCAGTCTATGCCAAGTGTTACCACTTTTCATGATCCTGCAGTGACGAATGCAGGCATTTCTTTCTCGCGGTGATCTTTGTGAGTCTGTGAAGGCACTGTCAGTGGAACTGGCCATAAATTTGGAAAGACGTTTCAAGATCTTGCTGGATAGTTGGTCACATTTCCTGGCAGCGCTACTTGACCCACGGGTTAAGCGGAAGATGGCTGCGCTCATCGTTTCCTTTGCAACCTTCAGGGGAGACCTCATCAATGAGGTGCAGCAGTATTGCCAAGCGCAGTGGCCCCCGCAGAATAAGGAAAGTTCTACTGCTCCTACAGGGGTTGCAAGTGGGGGCCACTCTGCTATGACTCTTTCATGGCTGGAGGAATGGGTGGAGGAGGATGCAGGACATCTGTGTGAGCCAGAGCAAGAAGATATTGAAAACACTTATGTTTCGCAATATCTTGCCAAGCCCCCATGCCCTGTATCCACCAAACCCATGGACTACTGGTCATTGAAGATTCATGTGTGGCCCCTGCTTGCAAAGGTAGCAGTGTGATACATCTCATGTTCTCCTACAAGTGTATCCTCGGAGCGGGTGTTCAGGGTGGCAGGAGACATTGTGACCCCACATTGCTCAAAATTGGACCCAAAGACAGTGGAAGAGTTTGTATTTCTTAAGACTAACCTTCCCCTTCTTGGGTTCATGGAGGGCGAGACCTTTGACTGGGAGACATGATGCACTTGCCCAGCCCCAGGGAATATCCTCTCTGGCTACCTTCACTCCCCTGCACCTGTGCACATCCTGACAAGACTCAGGCAAATTACATCTGCCTGAAGTTTGGTCAGCAGTGTCATTGATGAGCTCACAGCAGCAAGTGGTCTCAGTTTGCACAGCCAGCATGGCACCGGCAGCAGGGCAATATTCCCAGTCCAAGCACTCCACCAGGGAAAAGTAGTAATCTACTACTTATTCCCATATATTGTGGGCCCACAAGTTGCCTCCTTTGTTCCCATTCCATCCAGGAGGAAGGGCAAGGAGTGCACTCGTCTGTGCCTTGTCTCATTGACTCTCTGCGCCTTGTCTCATTGACTCTCTGTGCCTTGTCTCAGTGACTCTCTGCACCTTGTCTCAGTGACTCTCTGGGCCTTGTCTCAGTGACTCTCTGGGCCTTCTCTCGGTCAGTCTCTGGGCCTTGTCTCAGTCAGTCTCTGGGCCTTGTCTCAGTCAGTCTCTGGGCCTTGTCTATCACATGTCACACACACACTGGAGTCATGCCACACCATCCAGCACACTACAGAAACACACATGCGTGGGATGGCTGCCCCCACCCCCCGGAAGATGCACAGAGGGCTTTGGGAGGGCAAAACGCCTTCCGGAGGGTAGGGGCCACTCCCCAATGACACGGCCCATTCCCCACACCAGCCCCCCTGCCTCAGCACCCTCCCCATCCACACACTGCTCTCTCTTAACCAAGCTCCATCCCAGCCCGACATGCATGGGGTGGCCGTCCCCACCCCCCGGAAGACGTGCAGAGGGCTTTGGGAGGGCAGAACGTCTTCTTGGGGCAGGGGCTGCTCCCCATTGACACGGCCCATTCCCCAAACCAGCCCCCCTGCCACAGCACCCTCCCAGCATCCACACACTGCTTAGGGAAAAGTAACACAGGCTGAACAACTTTTCATGGTAGCATGACAGATTGTACAAGAGGCACGTGAAAACTTGGAATCCCAGCAAATCAAACTGAAAGAAGTTCGGGATTGCTTGGATCGAGTGTCCCGGGAAGACACGCAGTACTTAGAAGAACTGGCTACGGTGGAGCACAGGTTGTTGCAGGAAGAGAAAAGGTATCAAAGAGAAAGGTATCGAAGAGAACCTATCGAAGAGAAAGGTATTGAAGAGAAAGGTATCGAGTCGACTATCAAAGAGAAAGGTATCGAAGAGAAAGGTATCAAAGAGGAAGAAAAAAGGTATCAAAGTGCCTATGTATGTGCTGAGGATTCTGAGCAGGAGACGTTCTCTCTCTTCTCTTCAGCTGTGTGGGAAAGCCATGAGAAGGAGAGGCCAAGAGCAGAGAAGACCAAGAACTGATCTCTTATTGGTTCTGTTCTAGGGGCCTTGAATGTTGTCCTAGGTTCGACCTACATCAATCGAGTGATGCTGCAAGAATTAAAAGCCTTAGTTCTTGAAGCACAAAAAGGTCCCAGGAGTCTCCAGGAAGCCATCAAAGAACAGGCCTCCAGCCATCACTTGCTGCAGAAGGATCTCAGTGACATTGCTAATCTGAAAAACATGTTGCAAACTGGGATTGTGACCTCACAGGAAACAAAGGAGGGTGTGTCCATTGCTAAAGAAGGCACAAAGCTTAGAAAACTGGAAGATAATTCAGGACAAATGGCTGCTGAGGTACAAATGTTAAGCTTGCAGTTCATTCCAAACCTGTGGAAAAAATGATGCTTAATTGCTTGGCTCTTCAATGGAAGGAAATGGCCTGCCCTTAGGAGTGCAGGGTTTGATTGTAGAACTATGCGATACAGAACGGAGACTGTTCCCCACACCAGCCCATTCCCCACACCAGCCTCCCTGCCGCAGCATCCTCCCCATCCACACACCGCTCTCTCTGAACCAAGCTCCAGCCCGACATGCGTGGGGTGGCCGCCCCCGCCCCCCGGAAGATGTGCAGAGGGCTTTGGGAGGGCAGAACATCTTCCAGGGGGAGGGGGCCGCTGCCCAACGACATGGTCCATTCTGCACACCAGCCCCACTGCCATAGCACCCTCCTGGTATCCACACAACGCTCTCTCTCACCCAAGCTCCAGCTCGGCCCGACATGCGTGGGGTGGTCGCCCCCGCCCTCCGGAAGACATGCAGAGGGCTTTGGGAGGGCGGAATGTCTTCTGGGGGCTGGGGACCGCTCCCCAACAACACGGCCCATTCTCCACACTAGCCCCCCTGCCGCAGCACCGTCCCGGCATCCACACACCGCTCTCTCTCACTCAAGCTCCAGCCCGGCCCAACATGCATGGGGTGGCTGCCCCCATCCCCCAGAAAATGTGCAGAGGGCTTTGGGAGGGTGGAACATCTTCCAGGGGGCGGGGGCAGCTCCCCAATGACACAGTCCGTTCCCCACACCAGCCCCCCTGCTGCAGCACCCTCCCCATCCACACACCCCAAGTTCCTCCAGATGCAGTATGACTTAATTCCCCATGGATTAAAATACAAATAATTCCTGAGGTTTTAGTCCTTCCATGTCAGAGGCTCCAGCAGCACCCCAGCTATGGCACCTCATCTGGAACAGACTGGACCACAAAGGCAGAAGATGAATGCCAGCCACCCCCAATGAGTGCACAGCATGACACAACTGGGGTCCTTTGTCCTCAGCGGGTGTTTCTGATGAGCCTCTGAAGAGAAAGGGTCCCTGTGTGTCTCAGTAGCCTAGCCTGAAATAAAAAGCATTCCACATCCTGGAGTCTGACTTGACTGTGTGTGAAAAGAGGACTCTTGCAATGACACTCATTAAGGACAGGACACAGCAATGGCAGAATAAGAATTGATTATGTAACACTGCCAGCAGTGCACTGCATGACGCATAGCTGTCTTTTAGCATCATTGTGTGTTCTGCAGATCCTATGATACTATCAGCCAGCTCTGTGTCTGCTCTAGCCTTGCCTAATGCCTGCCTGAGTGCTACCATCATGGAAAACAACTGCCATTCCAGAGGAGATTAAACCAAGAGCACCAGTAGGTGAGTGATGAGTCGACATTGGGGATTGAACGTGGTTGGGACAGGGTTACCCCCCATCCCATATGCAATGCGTGCACATGTGGCATTGCGTAATGCGTATACAAAGTAAAACACACACTCACACTCCAAATTTTCCCTCCCCCACCACCCAGGGGACTCTGGTGTGAATGGTGAATGAATTAATGAACCGCTGACCAGGTCTAGGACTAAGCCTTCGGGCTTAACCCTGTGACCCAGTGGACTGAGGCATGAATGAAAGAACATTTCCTTTTCCCTTCCATTGGAAATGAGCGCTTATGTTAAGAGGACCCCTTAATAAGTTTTACCTGTGTGAGTGTATCTGTGTGAATTGAGAAATGGTGGGTGGTGGTTCAAAGGATATTCCCATCACCCTGCAAAAAGGAACTATTAAGAAGACTACTGGTGGCCAAGGAGGGAATGAAGATCGAGGATTCAGAGGTTCAGGATAAAGGTTGGCAAAAGCAACATGATCTCTTTTGGGGGTCTGGTTTTCGGGAAAAAGCCTAAACAAAACTAACAGTGATGCAATGTTGTAACTTTAAGTTAGTCTCTCCAGGACTAGTAGTCATCTCTTTTAGGCAGTTGGTTCGGTTGCTGTGATGTAATCTGATTTCTGAGTGTCAGCGCTGTTGGAAAAAAAGTTAAACTATTGCTTAAAAAATAGTCCTTCCATGTCAGAGGCTCCAGCAGCACCCCAGCTATGGCACCTCATCTGGAACAGACTGGATCACAAAGGAAGAAGATGAATGCCAGCCCACCCACCCACAATGAGTGCACTACATGACACAACTGGGGTCCTTTGTCCTCAGTGGGTGTTTCTGATGAGCCTCTGAAGAGAAAGGGTCCCTTTGTGTCTCAGTAGTAGCCTAGCCTGTGGATTTGAAATAAAAAGCATTCCACCCTGGAGTCTGACTTGACTGTGTCTGTCTAGAAGAGGAGTCTTGCAATGACACTCACTGAGGAAAGGACACAGCAATGGCAGAAGAATAATTGATGATGATGTAACACTCCCAGCCCAGCAGTACACTACATGATGCATTGTGTTGCCTTTTAGCTCCAGTGTGTGTTCTGCAGATCCTCTGGCACTAATAGGCATCTCTTTGTCTGTAGCCTTGCCTAATGCCTGCCTGAGTGCTACCAATGCCATCGTGGAAAACAACTGCCATTCCAGAGGAGACGAGATTAAACCAAGAGCACTCCAGTAGGTGAGTGATGACATTGGGGTTTGGACGTGGTTGGGACAGGGTTACCCCCCATCCCATATGCGTGTGCATGCAGCATTGCGTATACAAAGTAAAATACACACTCACACTCACAAATTTGCCCTCCCCCACCACCCAGTGGACTCTGGTGTGAATGTTGAATGAATTAATGAACCTCTGAACAAGCAACATGAATAATATTGTATTAATAAATAATAAAAAAATTAAATGTAAAGAATAATAATAAAAAAAGTTGTTGCCCATGGGTTCTAATGAGGACTGTGGGGCAAAGTGTGCTCTGGTGATACTGGTTGGGTTAGTCAGTTAGATTCAATTGTGTTTTTACTTTTTTTGTGTGTGCTGGCACTGCTGGGGGCTGGCTGGGGGCTGACTGGTGGTACTGGTTGTACTGGTGGTACTGGTGGTAGACTCTGGTTGGAATGGTAACTTAGTTAGAAGTTAGATTCACTTGTGTTTTTACTTTTTTGTGTGTGCTGGGGGCTGGCTGGGGGCTGACTGGTGGTACTGGCAGTGGTTACTGGTTGTACTGGTGGTACTGGTGGTACTGGTTGGTTATTTAGTAGTTAGATTTGTGATACTGGTTGGGTTAGTCAGTTAGATTCACTTGTGTTTCTACTTTTTTGGTGTGTGCTGGGGGCTGGCTGGTGTTACTGGCAGTGGTTACTGGTTGTACTGGTTGTACTGGTGGGTTAGGTAGCAGTTAGATTTACTTGTGTTTTTACTCTTTTTTTAGTAATTGAATTGCATTTGAGGTAATTTCAGTTTTACTTTTCTCTCCCATTGATTTCAATGGGAAAAGTTGGCCATTGATTTAAATGGGAAAAGATCTGGTACCGGTATACCGGATCTAATCTGGTAATCTGGTATTCAGAGATCCGGTATCTGGTAAATCCGGTAACCGGTACTTTCACCCAAGTCCCACCCATAGTGGTTAGCGTCATGTCTGTTTTCACCCATCATCTCAGCCTTCCTGAGTATTTCTAATGTGGGATCTAATATAAATAAAGATGACCAGGTGTTTATATATTAAAGTGTTTCCTTTATCATTCGTTTGCTTTAAATTTCCTTGCAAATGAGTCATTCAGCAAGTTGACTAGAGTTCTTAAGCAGTTTTACTTGGTTGAATTGGGTTTAATTTCCCACTGATCATTTCCTAACAGTACTCGGCCACTTTAAAGAGGCCCCCTGCCTACCTGCACTGGCCCACCAGGAATTCTCCTGATCTCCAGATAGCCCAATCTGCCCCTGCTTCCTACAAACACTAAATGCAACTACTTGGTCTTGGGGAAGGAGTGAATTGTGAAGAAGGAAGTGCCATTTCTTACAATTTAACCCTGAGGTTCCCATTTTGGCCCCTTAGAGTCTCAGGGTCAAAGCATGAGAGGTGATAATACCAGAGGTAAGGGAGAGCAGGACCTGGCAAAGCTGCTCTGTAACTAGCTACAGCCTCAGAGTTTCATCTGCATTTCTGCTACTCATAGTAATAACCTATCTTAAAAGAACCTCATGAATCCCTATGTTTACCAAGATTCGTGACTCACTACACTAGTCTCTGACTAGTCAAAACTAGACTATCTGTACTTAGCTCCAGTTTGAGTCCTGAATTCATAATTCCTGCCTGAAAAAGACTTTGAAAGAAAATCTTGCACATTCTTATCATAAGAAGTTGGCCCAATAAAAGCTATTATCTCAACTAGCTTATTGATTGCTCCTCTCATATCTGGAACCAACATACCAGTCACGCTCAGAGCACAATTCTCCTGCAGCTTAGTGCCAGCACTAGTTCTTAGCACTAACAGCAGTTCTAGTGCTGTGCTAAATAGCTGGAGGATAGTGCTGTAAAGCTCAAACCTTGTCCCTCTTGCAACCTGTCTGTAACCCTCAACATGGCCATATGTGGTAGCACAGAAAGTGACATAAATGTAAGGTGACTGTATTTTTTAAAGGCAAACTGGAACAGCTCCCCTCTCCCCCTTCCCCCCTCCCCCCCACACTGGACCCTACCCCTTCCCTCATTCCCTCTAGGATATTCCCCATTCCCACACCTTATTGGCATCCCAAAGTAAGTATTGCTGTCACTGAGGCAGGGTTACTGTGTTTCGGAAGGGGGGTGCGACATTGTACAAAATAGAAAGTAGGTGAGTGATATTTATTTTTATTTTTAAATTACTTTGAAGTTCACCATTGTAAATATAACAATGTCTACTGCTTGTGGAGCAGAAGAGCACATTTAAACAATTACAGAAAAATTCCACGTTAATCATTATTGCCACCACTTGACCCCTCACCCCCCATTTTCTAACAAACTCAGCAAGTGTCAGCCTATGTGAGTTTTCAATTAAATAAAATAACAGTCTGTTGAGAAAACAAGACCTTGCCTTCTGGATTTTAAGGTGGACAGTTTTAAGAAAAGGAAAATCTGAATGTAGACCATTGTTGAAAGTACATTTATGTTTTTTCACTTAAGTTTCTTTCTCATTAGAAGACATTCTACAGCAAAGCAAAGCAATAAACCAAATCCATAAACCAAAACAAACTAAACAAAAATCATTATAAATCAATAAAACCACACAGAATATCAGGTTTGCTAAGAAAAAAAACACCATGCTAGGCCCTAGCATGATACACTCTCAGCACTGAGAAAATAATTCAGCAGGAATGATTGCAACAAAGCAAATAAAATGATAAATTCAATATCAGATCCAAGCAACAGTCACTACAACATACATGGATCACACATGCAACATGTGATATTTGAATGGGTAAACCACTTTACTGTGGCATACCCATGTTTCATATCTATCCATTTGTCTATGAAAGATGAATAAAATTAAGGAGAAAAAATGTATATGGGATGATGTGATGAACAATTTAAAGTTCTGAAGGGAAATAATATTCTAAAGGGGAGTGAATCATCAAACTAGTTTATCAGGTTTGAGGACAGGAAGAAGGCAACTGTGCAAATATTAATGGACTTTTAAAAAGCAGGTCCTCAGCTAGAAGCTGTGTGAAGGGCATTTAAGAATAACAAAAAGAAGTCATTGAAAGACATTCATCAGCCAGATACGGGAGGAAATGCACTGAGAAAGAGATCTCCACCAAGAAGGAATGCCCAGCCCAGACATCCATTTGTACTTTTGATACAATTTTCCTTTATTTTGCTTAATTTGATTTTATACTTCATTTAATCAAACCTGGTGTGCTTGTGTGTGATTTCCTGTCATTGGGGGTACAGAGATGATGGAACTGATAACTGATTCTGGTAATTGATGACTGATACACTGGTAATTGATGCTGACTGTCACAAGGCAAGGCTGGTCTGTGGGAAGGAACTGCACATTCATAAGGATTGCACCCACTGCCATTATGCCAGTGTGTAAGGTAGAGCACCTCCTAGGAACTGTCAGGCAGCATAGAGCTACAGGAGTTGCTAAATATTCACAAAGGTCCTGCCACCACAGTTCTTGGTATATGGATACAGGGAATTCATAAGGGAATGGACAGGTAGATTTAACCCCATCAGTTTTAAAGAGGAGCCATTATATAAACTTCTAATAGGACCTCTTGCATATCATGGGCTATACACAGGTTGTACACTTATCAATATTTTACAGGAGGGGAATAGAGGTCTCCCCTCCTACTCTTCAGAGTTATTCTGACCCCCTTCCCCAGGGGCACTCTGGCCTTCCCCCCATATTCCTCAAGGTCACCCCACCCCATTCCCCAGGGCTTTCCCCTCCCACACTCCTCAGGGGTACATTGCTCCTCAGACTACCTGGATCATACTCTCTTCAACCAGTAGCAGGGGAGGCACTCACCACTCAGTGCTGCCTTAAGAAACCCTGTTTGTCTCAACCGGACAGACTCCACACTCCTGGCCCACAGAGGGGGAGGGGTGCAGCACTCAGACTTATACCACATTCACACCTTATGGTGGGCGGCGGCGACACTCCCATGAGGAGAAGACGCAGTGGGGGAAGGAGGCCGGTGCCCTCACAACTTCCAGTGCGAACGGGGTTCTACCGTAACAATAATCATGAGTGACAGGGCTCAAAAATCCAGCCCTGTCACTCGCGAGCATTGTTGCGATAGAACCCCATTCTCACCAGAAGTTGTGATGACACCGGTCTCCTTGCCCCACTGCATCTTCTTCTTACGGGAGTGCTGCTGCTGTAAGGTGTGAATGCAGCCTTATTAGGTGTAGAGTTCGACTCCACAGCTGAGCTATCATGACTGCTGGTGGACAAATTGTCCTCTTTGTGTTTGGAGCTACAGCAAATAGTTAGAGCAAAAAAAGGTGACTTTGAGGGAGCTTCCATCCCTACTGGGTAGCCTTAACTTTGACTTTGACTTTATCCCAGGATTGTGGAAGATTCCACTACCCACCATCACAGTAGGGTAACTGCTGGCTGGCAGAAGCCTAGTAGAGGAATAGGTTTATGGAAAGTAAAAGGAATTGATTTAGGAAATTATGAGGCACCTCAGGATCTGCTGGGGGTTATAATGACGACATTTAGGGGGCATCCAACCCATGGCATTGATTACTGCCCCAGGTGGGCCTAAGGTGGCTTTTGGAAGCATTTGGGAGGTATTGCCAGGACAATCTTCTTGAAATAAATTGACAGAAGACCAAGGTAGTAGTTTTCACATGGAAAAGACGGTTCATAAGTGGGTCATAGGTAAGGAAAAGATCGAACAAGTGAGATCATTAGATATCTGGGTTTAATTTATCAAGCGAACGGGGGATGGGCCAGCCAGGCCCAGACCATACTGGGAAAGACTAAAAAATGGATCAAATTACTAGTTGCCTTTTTTAAGGCTAGAGGGGGTTTCTTGGTGGCCCCACCTGCTAAAATTTTTATGGTAAAGTGTCTTCCACAGTTGCTGTATGGAGCCCATTTTTGGACCCTGGATAAAATAGAAAGTTTGTAATGGCTCCAGTCCGGCTTTTTAAGATCTTTACTATCAGCACTGGCTGGAGCAAGTAATAGAGCACTGGGATTGGAGTGTGGGCTGCTGCCATTACAGGAAAGGGTATATAAGGGTGCAATTGGGTACTGGCTCCGTTTGTTTTTCCGGATGGCTGCCCCTCTTTCCCAGCTAGCATTTGATGATAAAGCTCCCAACCTGTGGGCTATGAAGGTGGTGGATAAAATTAAGCACCTTGGATTTTCACCAGAGACCCTGATTCCATTGGGCTATAAAGTGGCAAAAAAAATGCTATTTGATAGACTATTTGACCATACACGGCAGGATACCTTGGCTTCCCTTCATGATAATAGAACATTAGGAGGACACCTTGTAATTATGAATCAAACACTATCGTCGATGCCCTATTTGGTAAATAGTAAGATTCCTAAAAAGAGGAGATTGTTCACTCTGGCAAGATTAAATTGTTTTCCCTCGAAGTTGGTGGAGGGTCGCTATAGAGGGGCCCCGTTAGCTGAACGCAACTGTCGTTGCTTATTACAGCAAACTGAAACAATTGAGCATATTTTGCTATTTTGTCCCCTCTATAATAAGGAACGTGCCAGGTGGATAACTCCATTGTTAGCTGCCCACCAAGGCAGGCAAAAAGAATTTTATTTTGGGTTCCTGCTGGGTGATCATTCTACGGATGTTACATCTGGGGTTATAGAATTCTTGTGGAGAGTATTTGTTATTAAGCAGGCTGGGGAAGACGAATAGATGATCTTGACCTACTATATTTTGTCGTGGTAAGGTCAATTGGACAGATTTCCAGTTTTGGATGGTATTACACAGTCCTGGGGTCAAGAGTCTCCCAAGCTCAAGCTCCATAGAAGAGCTAGGGTTTAGCTCAGTATTATATTTTAATTAAGGAATTATATAGAATTCCTATGAAGAATATGAGTTATCAAATAAAATGGTTATAGGGCCATGAGGATGAATAGAGCTATGATGGCCTATTATATTCAGCTAGGGTATGAATGGGTAGATTTCCGGTCTGTAACCAGATTAGTCTGCAGGGGTTTAGAGTTTTCCGATTTCCAGCTCCGTAGAAGAGCTAGGATTCATGCTCATTATGTCCCACGTTGGGAAAATTTTATGTTGATTATGGCTTCATGAGTCTATTTTATTATATTTTATAAGGACTAGGGGGATATTTATATATCTAGAATTTTGTTAAGAAATTGGGGATTAAGTGAGTTTGGAAGTTATACTATATATAGATTTTTGATTTAAAATTTATAGCAGTCCCTGTTGGGGATAGTATGTAGTAGCTTATTGATAAATTTTTATTTAAATTTTGATGTATTATACGTGGTTTTTTATTGGTAATGTTTTATTGTTGGTTTCTATTGTTGTGACTTTGTCGAAACAATAAACATTTGAAATATAAATATAGATTACTGCCCCATGGGGTGATAGCTAGACAAGATTGTCCAATCCTTAGTCTTGCAGAGCACGCCTCTCCCTTCCCTCAACCCCCCAAAAGGCAGGGTCAGGAAGTGGTTGGAAAAAAAGGCACCGGAGTCTACCTTCTTAGCATTTAGCAATTGGACTTGGCAGTTTGGGGGAATTTTGGTGTTTGTTATTCCCCCTTTGTACATACTCAATTTGACTTCAATTGCTAAAGAGGGCTTTGTTTACCCAAGACATATTGTGTGCTGCCTTCCTTTCCTACTGTGAGGACAATGATCTATTTAGTAATAGATGTGATTTTTGTGAGTTTTTATGACCACACATACTATGTTGAAAAAGAAATGATTTATATGGAAACCTTTCTAGTTTACATAGAACCCTGAGCCTATTTCAGAAGGGTGGGGTAAAAATAGGATTAAATAAATAAATAAATAAATATTTTCCATAAGGTTCCACATGGATCTTCACAAGGACCCTACTATTGTTTCTATTTTCCATTAACCTTTCTCTCTCATGTGCAAGCACCACACTAGGACTGTCTTCATATTAAATACCCTGTAAAAATAATTGACATATATTTTGGCATGCAGGTAAGACTTTTACCTCTCAAGTTTCTGGATCACATTTTAATGTTTTTTTCTCTCTCTCTAATACCCCTAGAAAGCCTTTATAGCTTTTCCCTTGATTAATATTTTATAGGGATGTTTTTAAGGGAGCCTTAAGTCTGTATTTAAAAAGGAAACAGAATATTATTTTGAATAAGATGCAGGAACGAACAGAAATCTTTAGGTAGCATCTGACTCTACTTCTGCTTTTGTTGTGCATCCAAAACTTCCTTTGATACTAGAAGTTCAAGGAATGTAGAAATGGATATTGTTATCACAGCACTTCTTCATTATAATGTTGGTATGAGATTATGGGTGTTAACAGACATCACCATGTAATGTCTGTCCCATGGTGGGGAAGGAAGAGTGTCCCATGGCCAGGTATGGTCTGGCCGGGGGAACAAATGTTCCTGTGGCCTCCCCAAGCCAGGGAGGGAGGGTAGGAAGCAACATACAGCTACTTGGCTGCATTCCTGATATTGATCCCCATCATGGCAACCTCCCTGACACTGGTAAGAGCTGGGCCAGGAACACACATTCCCTTCCAGTTCACCTTCTCTTCCCAAGCCAGGCACACACTGTGGGCCCAGCTCATACTGAGTCCACATTTCCCTCCCGGCTCCTGTCTGGGTAACGTTTGAACCTGGCCCACATCTGGCAGGCCAAGAACAAACATTGTGACTTTATGCTGACCCAGTTGGGGTGAACCAGACCTAGGTGACCCAGCATCCTGTCTGTTTTCACCAATGGTTTCCAACCTGTAAAATCAAAAATAATGCGAACATCAAAGGGCACTATCTTCATTAATACTTCATTCATCAAAGAACCCTTTGATTGCAGACAGACAGGTTAGTAGGGTGACTGTGCATTTGGATTCTGATGGGAAATGAATACAGCCAAAGAAGGAGAAGCTTGCATTCGGAATCATGACCAGAATACCACACCCATGATACTCAGATTCCAGAGATGGTTTTGTAGCAGAGTTATTTTGAGCTGCACAGTAAAACCACTATTTCAAATAGTGTGCAGGTGAGATGGAAGCATGTAGGGGAGAAGTAAGATGGGGAGGAGGGGAATAGAAGGGAGGGAAAGAGGAGTCAGGGAAAGGAAAGGAGGCAAAACCAGGGATTTGCTTGTGCCCCTTTCTCCTTCCTGCCTGGTGGTGAGACTGATGGACTTGTCCTCTGTGGTGACGTGATGGGGGACAGAATGGAGTGCTGCTGCATGATCAGGGACTAGACAAAACCCAGTCATCTTACAACATCCTGTAGATTATAGAAAGCAAGCTGGACAGCTTGATGTAAGAGGGTGGATGTGCACAGGTCTTGCAGCCATTCTGACTGCACAGGTAGTGAGAAGGGAGAGGGAAAGGAGAGGGATCCCAGGACTCATTAAATTAGTGGCATACAACACCACTTCAACATCCCCACTTTCTCTACAGACTGAAGCTTATTAGACCATTAAATATTAAAAAGTAGAAGTTGGGCCCAAACTTTATGATTCAGTCAGTGTTACCATGGGGGCCAGACTGGTACCACTTTTTATGTGTCCCTAACTTCATCCCCTATCTCTACTATCCCAAAGACTCCTTTGGCAACTCCAAAAACTCCCTGCTCTTCTGAACATGACTTTGGCATATTAGCAAGTGGTTTTGAAAGCTCACACAAGTCCAATCTAAAGCTGCAGTTCATAGATACACTTGTCTTAGCTCTACTGATTATGATTTTTTTATAAGAGTCCCTCCATCCCCAGGGAGAAGACTCATCTGGTTTGCATTGTCTAAAGGATAATGACCCATCACAGTAACTCTACAGGCAAGGAAGGGCATCTGTTTAAAAAAAAGTTTCTCCCTGCCATTAATGCACCAATAACAGGACAATGATAGGTAGATCCAGACAAAAAAAAAGCATGGAAGGGGGATGAAGCAGGAATGAAACAAAAAAGCTGGTATAAGTATAACAAACAAGTGGAAGAAAATGGAGAAGAAAATACAATTCAGCTATCAGAGTAGGACAGAACAAGCAGCATCATAGTCATCTTACGCCTACTTACATCTCACCTAGGGTTAAATGGATTGATCTGTCAGCCACACTACATGAATGGTTTCCCTATGGAGGCTTCTGCAGCCTTCTCCAGAGTTTACTAGATGTGTTGCTAGATGCTAGATGTGTTTCTTACTGGATAGAAATTCAGTACCAAATAGTTCTATAAATAGTAGAAAATCTCTAGGAAAATCACCACAAGATAGGTGCTTCTAATAAAGAAATGTACAAAATTAAGAAATAAACAACTATTGCATCATAGTGCCATGGCAGAAGCAATTTTTGCAGCTCTCAAGCTATCCATTATTAGAGCAGCACAATTATTCTCATATAGTGTATCCCTATCCCCTGGGACTGCTGCTCTACCAATCATTGGCATGGCAAGCCTTACACTGGAGCACTTAGGTTTCAAATGCAACTAGAGACATATTTAACTATTCTTAATTTTTAGCTTTTTAATGCAAGTAATTTTCAGTTACCAGCCCAGAGGACAGGATCTCCTATCCTTTGTGGACAGAAGTGTGGGGAAGCTGAGCAATTTGAGATGGAATAGTAGAATTATGTATCCCCAAAACAGGACTGTTGACTCTGGTCAGAGGCGTAGCTAGGTTGGAATAGGCCCTGGTGCAGAAGATGAAATGGGAACTTTCCAGCTGCACCAGGAAACATGAGGGGACCCTGGTTCATAGACTATGGAAGCTACATCATCTGTCCCTATTATAACTATGTGCTTGCCTCCAGCATGTGCTCCATGTTGCATTTCAGCTCCCAGAAAGACTACATGCCATCTCAAGCTTTATTAGCATATTTATCGACAAACAATTCAAATCTCTCTCTACTCAGTTCTCGAAAAGACTCTCAGCCTCTTTGAGCTGGTCACATTGAGTGTAAACAGACAGCAGCTCTGAATTTGCCCATGGATGCCCCCAGTACCCTGGACTTAATAGTCTGCGTGAAGGGTGCCCACCAGATGTGCAGCATGGTGCAGGCTGGGGTTACTTTGAGACAGCCCAGCATGGCATGTTCTGCAAAATCCAGGCGTACACCAGCAATCAGAACAGCAAAACTAGGGCAACGGCCATATGTGGCACTGCTGCCCATCTGTTTGGGGGACCCACAGAGCACCTCTGTACTTGTCCATTTGTTGCCTCGTTCAGCAACATAGAGTCATGGACAGCTTCCTAGAGGGTTGCTAGAGCAACTTGCAGCTCTGTGGTGGGGAGGCAACACGTGGGCAGACTGTGAACAGGGGACAGTGGGACACTGTCAGTCCATATGATGTGGCCCCAGGTGGAGCTGGTGAGTGGTGGCCATAGGGGTGGGCCCAGGGAGTAGCTCCAGGTTCTTGCAGGCTCCCTGTTTGTGTGAAAACACCCATTGTAGCTAGTCTTGGCCAATGTTTCAGTGTTCCAGAGTCCTCCTTGGTTTGGACACCCTGGGCATCTTCAGACATAACAAAGATTGAGTGTCTAAACCCCTAAGCACATGTTTGGTTGTTGTGTGTAAGCACCATTAACAATCCCAACACCAATTTTTCCACCTGTTGAACACACAATGTGAACACCATTGCATCACAAGAACAATTTGCCCGTTCCAGCTGAACACATGGCCAGTATGGTGTCTAATGATATCGTGTGGCATGTTAGCAGGTACAACACAGGGAAACGAAGTGGCAGTGCTTGATGCTGAGATCAGGTGGCGAACAAAACACCGATTTGCCCCAAGATGGGCTGCGTGTCTAAGCAGCACCACATGGTGAACACAGGGCCAAACTGGTGTTCGTATCAAGGTCAAAACACACATTCAGACACCTGTTGACGTTATGTCTAAAGACACCCCCTGTGTTCCCCTCAACCTTATCCATCTTAGATTGTAAGTCCACTGGGTAGGGACTTGTCTCTAAAAATAATTATATAGTACCAGGTACACTGTTGGTGCCACATAAATGCTTAAATAAATAATACGAATAATAAACCATAACAATAACAATAATACTGGCCAGCACTTACATAACTCTTGGTTCAGGTTTTGTAGTTGATTTACCAAATGGCTTGCCATTTTCCTTACTAGTTCCAGCTGTGGTAATTACTCATAAGCGGAGCAGCTGGGCTGCTGACCCTTAAAAGGACAGTACCTGACACTTTTTAAAGAAGCACCCTGGTGCACTGTAATTTCAGTACAAAGGCAGTGTCACAAAAACATACTGCTAATAGATGCACCTAAGTAAAATGTTGGGACACTGAAAGGGCTTAGTTTTTTTAATGGATTTGTCATTTCTAATAATATTTAACATGTTTGTCGATGGGAGAGAAAAAACACTGAATTGGTATAGAAGGGAAGGGAAATGGAAGTGGTTAACTCCTATGATGGTTAACTGCGTACGATGACCTACTGGCAGCTAAAATTGCCCTTGGATTTGTGTATCTCTCTCCCTGAAATCCATAGTAGCTTTGTGTGAAGCCAAAGACAGAACATGACGGTATTTGGGGCCTGTGCTAATGGCAGCTTCCTCAAGCACTCTAGTAAGAAGCACTGGAAGAGAGTTTCAAGGTACTTCAAGGTTCACTTCCAGCAATTCCATTTAAAACCAGCAATTGAATTCTTATGGCATCTCATAGAAAGTATGCTCCTGCTTCCTAGAGTAGAAAAGGGTGCAACAGATACAAATATATACTAATTTTTAAAAAGTCACTTTAGTAAGTTAAATAAGATCACTGCTAAGTCTTTGGACTTTGAAGATGTAGTTGAAAGTCTGTTTATATGAGGCCCAGAAAATTAAAGACAAAGAGCAAAGAAAAAATGAATCAGAAAGAGATGATAGAGGAACAATAAATAATGAAGGAGAATGTAGCTAGATAAAAAAGATTGAGAACATTTAAAAGACTAATAAATGACAAAGACAGTTCAATGTAGATAAATGTAGAACAGTGGTGACTTTGATGACTCTTTATCACATAACTGTGCATGCATTATAAAATAGGAGGAACAAAAAGTGTGCAAGAGTCAAAAGAAAAGTCTGTGTGCCATTGATGTAGAAACAGTAAGACCACAGAAAAATCTTAACACATGGAAGAGTGATGACTTTGAGGGAATCTTTATCACAAAAGTCTGTATGTTTCCTATGAAGGAGAAATGAAAGAGTAAGAGTTTAAAACACGGAAGAGATATGTTCTTCGTGTATCATAAAGTATAAAACAACCATAACAATGCTTTGTCAAGTGGAAAAAGTGTGCCAGATGAATCACTCTCAAACTATTTCTAACACTAACACTCATCTGACCAAGCCCACCACACCAAAATAGTATTACTTACAGGATTGCCTTCTGTTCAGTCACCATGAAGCTTTTATTTCTGCAATGTTGATTCTGCGTCAGGAGGAAGAAATGCTGTGACATGGATTACAACATTTTCTTGTCCCCACAGTGTTATCTATACAGCACAGAGAAGATGGAAAGAGGCATTCACAGCATGAAGAGGAAGAATGCAAGCAAGAAAAAGAGGAAAGTAAGGGACAAAGGAATGAACAGAGGAGAGAGTAGGTAAATAAATGTAAGCAGATTCTTTTGTTCTTTTGTATGAATAAGAGTACAAACAGATAATTTAGACTGTCAGCAAAGGGTCCTCAAGCATATGGAGCATAATTCCTGGGTTTTCTGTTATGAGGACTGGGACATAATGTAGCATATTAGGGTGTTTTTAGATGAGACGCCCCTACTAGGGGTGGGCGTACCGGTAAATCTGGAATCCGATAATGCCAGTACTGGGCATATCGGCATTATCGTATTCAACCCGGTAAATCCGGTCCCATTACCGGATTCCGGGTACCGGATTTTTTTACATTGCAGCCATTTAAATGAATGGCTGCAATGTAAAAGTCCCACCCAAAAAGTAAAAATTTAAACCCTCCCCGAGTCCAGGCTGCGCAGGTGGAAGGGGGGACACCCCCCACCCACCCTGCCCAGCCTGGATTTTTTTTAAAAAAAGAGCTCCCCCCC
>QEPC01012651.1:1074953-1092619 GCA_003113815.1 Sphenodon punctatus | reverse complement strand
TATTTCAGTCAGTGGCGGGTTTACTTGAGGAAAATTTATGCCAAGAGGGGAATTGTGCCACTTATCCCTAAGGTTTTGCCCACCAAGCCAGATCCCCGACTAAGTAATTCCGATTTGCCCCAGTTGCCCAGGGGGAAGGCAGGTATCACTTTGGATACCATGAACTCCTGTGGGATCCCAAAGTTGAGCTATAGCGAAGCCCCTTTTGTTCCGACCCTAGCCTCGGCCTCTGGGTCTACTACCACTATTACGGCCTCGGATTTAGCTAAGCCAGACCGCCCCGTCCTTGGCTCACCCCCAGTATCCGCCACCTCTCCTCCTGCGCCAGTGCTGTTGAAGGTCTTTGGCACAAATCCCACTCTCATGCTGACTTCCTTCACTTCAAATTCTGTCTTTCCTCCCTTATGTCTTCTGTCTCCCTCACTAGACAGAATTACTATGCCTCCTGCATTGAGTCTTGTTCTCGGGACCCTTGCCACCTGTTCTCCACCTTTGACTCCCTCCTCAAGCCCCCCTGTCCTCCTCCTCCCTCTTCCCTTTCTGCTCAGGATCTTGCTTCCTTCTTCACATCCAAGATAGACAAGATCCGCCTCGACATCACTTCCCACTCATCTCCTCTTCCTCCTCCCTCCCCTCTCCCTCCTCCCCCTCCTTCTCTCCTGTCCTCCTTCCCTCCAACCTAACTTGAGGAAATCTCCTCCCTGCTCTCTTCCTCCAACCCTTCCACTTGCCCCCTTGACTCCATTCCCTCCCGCCTCCTGATCCACTGTTGCCCCTTCCCTCCTGCACATCATCGACCTCTCCCTCTCTACTGGCTCCTTCCCATCCACCTTCAAGCATGCCACTCTCTCTCCTATCCTCAAAAAGTCCACTCTTGACCACTCTGACCCTTCTAGCTACTGTCCTGTCTCACTCCTTCCTTTTGCTTCCAAGATTCTTGAATGTGTTGTCTACTCCCACTGCCTTGACTTCCTCTCCGCCAACTCCTCCCTTGACCCCCTCCAATCTGGATTTCGCCCCCTTCACTCTACTTAAATGGCTCTCGCTAAGATCACTAACAATTTTCTTGTGTCTAAATCTAGCCGTCTCTATTCCTTTCTTGTCCTCCTTTACCTCTCTGCTGCCTTGAATACTATTGACCACTCACTCTTGCTGGATTCATTTCACTCCCTTGGCTTCCATGGCTCCATCCTCGACTGGTTCTCCTCCTACCTCTTTGACCGCTCCTTCAGTGTGTATCTTGAATAAATTTATTACGACGTAGCCATAGGCCATTGCTCAAAACACACACACAAGGGTCAAGGGTGGTGGAGAGAGAAGCATTGAAAACAGAAATGGCAGAGTCAGGGGAGGAGGAGGAGGAGGCTGAGGGAAGAAGGTGGGAGAGAGAGGTGGTAATGTCATGGGGGTTAATGGCCTGCAGGTCACAGAAGGGGCATGGAGAAGGAGAAGGGGAAGAGGAAGAGGGACAGTGGGAGACATTGAAAGGGGCAATGAAGTGGTCAGAGATGGGATTAGGATCGAAGGAGAGATCAGAGACAGAGCAGTTCCTAGAGAAGATGAGGTCTTCTCTCTATATATATAATATTAGATTCCAAATCTGAATCAATTAATTAAAAAAAATATAAAATCTTCCTCTGCATTCTTTGGGTGGGAGAAATGGAGAAGGGAAGCAAGAGAGGGTGGTCTGCTGCCCATAAGGCAGGCAATGGGGCACGTGGCAGAGGTGGCAGGGGCCATTCCAGAGGAGTGGCAGCAGGCAGCAGCTGTAGCCCGAGCCCATCACCATACCCAAAACTGCACAGGCCTAATTTTGGCAAAAAAGCATCAGAGGCTCCCAGCAGTGGCACTAGAGGTGTGGTTCGGTGTTGCGTCCTGCCAGTGCCGCCGCCTTCCATGCAGGGCACTGGAAGGCCTGCAGTCCAGGAGGCTGTAGATTTCTCTGCTGCGGCTGCTGGAGCAGGTGCAGGTGCTTTAGGGGCAGGGTCCGAAGTTCATCATGGGCCACCATTATCCCTCATTATTGAGGTGATCCTCAGCAGTCCAGGGCTGGTGGATCCCACCCCGGCTGCTAGAATCAGGGTCCGATCCCCGGGCAATGGCAGCAGGAAGTGGACCAGCAGTAGCAGCAGTAGTAACAGCAGCATCAGAAGCAGCTATAGGGGGCACAGGGAGAGTGGCAGCAGCATGGGCAGTGGATCATCCTCAGGGTCCCAGTACTCCCCTTCACGGGGGGACATATCTCAGATTGGGGACAGTGAGGCAGACACTATTCCTGTGGAGGAGAAGTCTGGTGCTGAGGCGATGACTGTCCCTCCAAGAGCTGTGTCTCCACCATGTTCTGCCAGCAGTGCATCATCCGGTGTGGACCAGAAGGCAGGAGGGGGCAAAAATTCCTCCATCTGGGTGCATTTTAAGTTGATGCGGCTGGATGATCCCAGGGAGGTGCAGTGCAGTTTGTGACAGAAGGTGGTGAAGCATGGGCAGGTGCTCACCAACCTTGGCACAACTGCCATGGCAAGGCACCTGATGGGATGCCACAATGCTGTGCTGCCTAGCTGGCAGGCAGGGGCAGTGAATGCCAGCGGGTTCCCCACTGCAATGGCCAGTCGTCTGCCTCCATCAGCGGGCAAATCTCATCCTAGAGGAGATATTTCAAACAGCAGGAGTGGTATTGCTGCTAGGGGGGGAAGAGCAGCAGCAGTACACCATGGAAGAGCTGGGGTGGGGGCAGCTGCCAAGTCCATCGGCAGCTGCAGAACATGGAGGGCAGTGTGACTTCAAACTGAAAGTCATGCACATGTTGGTGGAAATGATCGTGCTGGATGAGCATCCCTTCTCGGGGGTCAGGGACATGGGGTTTAGGCATCTGATTGGCTTCTGGTCCCCCAGTTTAAGCTGCACTCGCGCACCACCCTGAGTCGGCAGGTAGTGCCAGCCTTGTATCAGCTGGGCTTTAAAGGAGCGGGTGAGGGGGCACCTGGCAGGGGCTGGTGGTGCCACCATCCACTTTACCACTGAACTGTGGTCCAGCAGAAATGCGCAGCCTACCTGGCAGTGATGGTGCACTGGTGGCAGGACTCAGAGGCAGCTTTTGGGAGTGGCAGGAGGGGTCCCAAATCAGGGTATAGGTGGGCCCTGCTTCAGACAGAAGTAATGCATGGTCCCCACACCATTCCGAACATCGAGGCAGCCCTGACCACCACGATGTGGGAGTGGGTCATTCCAGGTGCACCCTACACCAAGGGATGCATGGTGATGGACAACACATCCAACATATTGAGGGCAGTCTGCGATGGGGGCTTCACCACCATCCCTTACACCACACACCCCCTTCACCTGGTGGTCAGGGACGCTCTGGGACTGGGGGAGAAAGGGATTGGGCCAGGCACTCTTAGCTCCCTGATCGATCGGGGAGGAAGCGGCTGGTTTCTTTAACTGGAGCATGAAGGGCAGAGACCTCCGGGTGAAGCAGGCAGACCAAGGCTTCCCAGTGCACCAGCTGGTGCAGGATGTGTCCACCCTGTGGAATTCGACATTCCTGATGCTCAAGTGGCTTCTCGAGCAGAAAGCCACGTTGCATCAGGACTAACTGGTGATGGACAGAGGCGCACCTCTAGGGTACAGTGGGGTGGAATGGGAGATCCTGGCTCACACAGTTTTTGTGTTGAAACTGTCCCTAGATGTGACGGAAACCATCAGCTCCTCCATGGGCACCACCAGCCAGGTGATCCCTCTGGTCCAGAGTCTGCACAGGAGGCTGGATGAGATTATCCAGGGGCAGGATTGTGGCCCGCAGGGCAAGAAGCTGGCAGCTGAGGCAGTTGCCCTGGTGCAGCAGCTGAAGCCAGGGCTGAAGGCGCGGTTCGATGAGCTTCTGCAGTGGGAGGAATACATTTTGGCAATCATGCTAAACCCCAGGGTCAAGGACAGCATGGCATGCCAGACACAGCTCTACGGCCACTGGAAGGGTGAGCTGGTGGAGAGGGTCCAGTAGGTAGAGAGGGCTCTTGAGAGTGCGTGGCGGCTGAAGCAGCAGCAGCAGCAGGACGCCCTTGGAAATAGTGGGAGTGGGAGCAGCCACCCCTTTCAGTCAGTGGGGTCTATCCCTGTCCCCAGCCCTAGCAGTAGCAGCACCAGCATCAGGCTGAGCAGCATCAGCACCCCTATTGCAAGCAGCAGATTGTATGTGCAGGCCACTCTGGTGAGCATAGGCTTATGCACAGCAGGGCAGACAGCGTGACTGAGGGCAGTGGTGGAGGTGGTGCCCAGGCAGAGTTACTTGAGGGAGTACAACAACACCTCAGCAGCAGTGGAGAGCTACCTGAAGGAGGAGTCCTGCACCTGTCCCAGCAGCGATCCCTTGGCCTACTGCGCCGGCAAGACCAATGTGTGGCTGGTCCTGTCCACCAAAGTGGCCAAGGGTCTGTTGTCCTGTCTACCAAGGAGTGTCCCCAGTGAGCAGGTGTTCTCTATGGCAGAGGACATTTGCTCGCTGTACCACCTGAGACTGGGGTTGATGGTGCAGGGGCACATGCCATCCCATGCCAGGGGCAGTCTTGGGACAGGGCTCCTCCTCAATCTGGGCTGCTGCTGCTGAGTTGCTGTGCCTTCATCCCAATGCCCAGCCCCAACCCTGCTTCTCTCTCTCTCTCTCTCTCTCTCTC
This sequence comes from Sphenodon punctatus, assembly GCA_003113815.1. Classification (NCBI taxonomy): domain Eukaryota; kingdom Metazoa; phylum Chordata; class Lepidosauria; order Sphenodontia; family Sphenodontidae; genus Sphenodon; species Sphenodon punctatus. Next base: position 1,087,952 of record QEPC01012651.1, on the reverse strand, counting down.
TCTCTCTCTCTCTCTCTCTCTCTTTCTCTCCGGCCTTGACTGGCCTATCTGACTGACCTCATAATGCCGGGTGGCGTTTGGAAGCTGTAAACCTGCCAGCTGGCCTCTAGCTAGATGATCTCAGGCCACCTATCTGACTGGCTCTCTCTCTCACATGTTGCAGTCTTCGCCAGCCTATCTGAGTGCCCTGCCAAGGTCCCAGCCTGCCTTCCCTACTGCCTCTCATGCCACACTGCCGGTCTGCCCGCCCTGGTTACCAGGCTCGAACCCTGCATCAGCCTGCCTTCCACCGCTCATGCCACACTGCCTGTCTGCCAGTCCAGGTTGTGAAGCTCAAAGCCTGCCTCAGCCTGCCTTCCACCGCTCATGCCACGCTGCCTGTCTGCCCGCCCAGGTTGCAAACCTCAAAGCCTGCTTGCCTCTCATGCCAAGGTGCTTGTCTTCCTGCCCTCGCAACCCTGAGTGATGTGCCCCATTGACCTGATAAGCCCGTTCATGCTGTCTGCTGGCCCATGGGTGCTCTGCCCTGGCAAATCCAAATGTACCCACATAATCCTGCTGCTGCCATCTGCTGCTTTATGGGAGCTCTTCCCTGTCAAATCCTACCATCCTGGTTCCATGGATGTTGCACACAGGCAAATCCTACTGCTGCTGTCTCTGCTGTTCCACGGGTTCTGTGCCCTGGCAATCCAATGTCTGATGCTACTACTGATGTCGCCTCTGTAGTGCCACAGGCTCTGTGCCCTGGCCATCCATCTATACTGCTGCTGATTCCACCTCTGCTGTGCCATGGGTACTGTGCCCAGGCAATCCAATGTCTGCTGCTGCTGCCAATGCTTCCTCTGCTGTGCCATGGGTTCTGCTACTGGGCAATCGCATATCTGCTCCTGCTGCCAATACTGCCTCTGCTGTGCCATGGGTTCTGTGCCCCGGCAATCCAATGTCCAATTCTGCTGTCACTGCTGTGCCATGGGTTCTATGCCTGGGCAATCCAAAGTCTGCTTCTGCTGCCTCTGCTCTGCCATGGGTTCTGTGCCCCGGTAATCCAATGTCTGCTGCTGATACCACTGATGCCTCTGCTGTGCCATGGGTTCTGTGCGCTGGCAATCCAATGTCTGCTGCTGCTACCAATGCTTCCTCTGCTGTGCCACTCCAGTCCAAGGACCCACCATCAGGGTTCTGGGGCCTACATTCCAGGCATGGGGGGCTGTCCATCCACGTTATCCAGAAGCTGCTTCTTCAGTCTCAGGACCCACCATCAGGGTTCTGGGGCCATCATTCCACTCACAGGGAGCTGTCATTCCAGCACATCAAGAAGCAGCCACTCCAGCCCCAGGACCCACCATCAGGGTTCTGGGACCTACGTTACAGATAGGGAGGGCTGTTGTTGCACTTAAATGTCTGCCAATGCTCCACCGATTCTAGCCAGCCTACATTCGAGGCAGGGAGGGCTGTCATTCCAGTTCATCCAGAAGCTGTCACTCCAGTCCCAGGACCCACCATCAGGGTTCTGGGGCCTACATTCCAGGCAGTGAGGGCTGTCTATCCACATCATCCAGAAGCTGCCACTCTAGTCCCAGGACCCACCATCAGGGTTCTGGGGACGTCATTCCACTCACAGGGAGCCGTCATTCCACCTCATGAAGAAACAGCCAGCTACTCCAGCTCCAGGACCCATCATCAGGATTCTGGGGCCTATGTTCCAGGCAGGGAGGGCTGTCGTTCCACTTCACTGTCTGCCAATGCTCCACCAATGCCAGTCAGTATGCAACGCCCAGCCAAGTATGGTGTACCAGCCACCGAGCCCTGGCCAGGCCTCTGCTGCTTCTCCACCGATGCCAGCCAGCCTGCAATGCCCGGCCAAGTAGGGGTGCCAGCTGCAGTTACTGTGCCCTGGCAATCCAATGTCTACTGCTGCTGCTGGTACTGCACGTCAGCCATTTTCTCCTCCCTCTTGTAGATGGGCATAGCTCGGATGAGTGCGCCAGCGGGTGGGGGCTTGGTGTCCATGAGATTCACCATCGGGCAAGGCCTGACCAATTTGCAGTAGAGCTTCTTGAAATCGGTCAAGTACGATGCCAGCCTGCAATACCCGGCCAAGTAGGGGTGCCAGCAACCAAGCCCTGGCTGGGCCTCTGCCATTGCTCCACCGATGCCTGGCAGTCTGCCATGTCTGGCTTCTGCTGCTTCTGCTGCTGCTAGGTCTCAGATGGCCAGCCATCCCCCCATGGGCAATCCTGGGGGCCAAGCGCCATGTCTGCCCACCCGGGGAACCCAGGGTACCAGGCCCCAAGCCTTACCAGTCTCTGTTGCTGCTGCTTTGTCTCTAATGGCCCGCCATGCCCCCACGGGAAGGCACCCCTGGAGCACTCCAAGCCTCCAGGTGGCAGAACTTTCTGAATGTTTGGGGGGGGTGTCTTTTGTCCGAACGTCTGAACATCCAAATTCTAGTTTGTTTGTACATCCTTAAAGTTTTAATCTTCTTTAAAAAAGAGTAAACTAGAAAAAAATAGATTCTACGACATTTGTAAGGGTAAATTTCCAAAGATTTTTCAGACTTCCTCAAACTGAGTCTACTTTCAGACATCCCCCCCCCCACACACACACACTCATATTCTGACTGCAGGGGGGGGGGGTTGTGCAGTCAGAATATGCGTGGGTATCAGCCGGTCTGAAAACCACCCCCAATGTGGCTTTCCCGGCAGACGTGTGCATGGATGCAGAGCAGGAAATTGGGGGGCAGGGGCTTTCAGACCAGCTGATCCCTGCACATATTCTGACTGTGCATCCCCCCCACTCCAGAATATGCATGGGGGGAGGGGGATGTCTGAAAGTGGCCCGAGGCTGAAGCTAATGAAAAAGTCACAGGTAGAACACCACCAGAATCTTGAAAATCTACCCCTTAATGTCTCTATATATTTCTGTGTATCCTATTTGATGGTGATAGAGGACTTTTTACATGAAGTAGGTTGCTTAGAATATTGCCTGGAAGAGTGAAATAGGGTGTGTTGTTGGGGATTTTTCCATGTAAACCCATGGTAAAATCATGCCTAAAAATGTCATTGCTATAGAAGATCCGGTCATAAGCCTCTGCAACTCTGTCAGCCTTATTCCCTGAAATAAAAGGAGAGAATCAGTGCAAGTAGAGCATATGGTGTATGTATACTTCCATGGGTTCTCCTTTTAGTTCATGTGGAAAAGAACTGGACAAATATTTGCTTTGTTTGACATTATTATTTGTGTTTGTACTGTTGTTTTTTTGTTGTATTATAGTATTGTCACCAATGACCCACTGCCATGCAAACGCACACGAAATCTTCAGCAAATCCTCCACCATTAAAGTCAATGTCTTAACACCTATTGAACTTAATAGTTGAGGATTGCAGCCATAATTCATGCTATGAAGATTTTATGAACAATGAATAGTAAAAGGGAGGGAGGGCAATGATGTAGATTCTTTATTACATGAAGTATTAGGGATGACATGCATTTATTTTTACCTCCAGTATCATTCCATAAATATCACATCCATTTTTATCAGACAAATGTCTAGTCCAAGAATTATTTTATGTTTCTTCAGTTGGTTAAATAATTTAATCAAGAGGACTGAGACGTGTCTTCTCTTAAGGAGGAATAAACTAAAGTGATGTGGATTTTCTTCAACAGGAGTTGCACATACCTGATAAGGAACATGCAAAATTAACGAGAGTAGTGAGATTACATTTTTACTCCTTAGTTGGATGGTACCACTATTCCAATAATCATGGCCTAATTAAAAATCTTTGTTTTCAATTCAAGTATTTTTAAAGGTGATATTTTTGAATCTCTAGTTGTCAAAATGCTTCAGATTATGGCCATTGATAAAGTTCATGAAGATCTTCTGCTTATTACATATCTAATTATTTAGATTAAAACTAGAGCTGAAATGAGTACCCTTCAAAATGGATATACCTATCGAACATGCACTACCCGATTCAGCATTTGTCGGTCAAGGAACAGACGCTACTCACATAGGATCCACTCAGTAATAAAAACCTTTCCACTCTGCCTTCTGGGGAGACGGCGGGGGGGCACGGGCGGGCATTGTCCGAATGATAGGGGGAGGGGATTCCCTGTGAGAGAGGGAGTCCTGGGGACAGATGGGGGGAATGGAGGGGGGTGGGGCAGAGATCTCCTTTTCAGTCTTGGTGGGACAGCCTGGGAGGGGTAGGCTGTGGGGGAAGCCAGGGGGTGGGTAGGCATGGCTATTGGGGTTGTGATGGGCCAGGGGAGATATGACCTCAGGGGGAGGAGAGTGGGAGTGGTGAGGTGGAACAGATGCCTAGTGTATGTCCTGCTTACTCCTCCCCCAGCAGATGAGCACATGGATCTTGGTCAGGGGGCCCTCGGCCCAGTTTTAGTGCTGTTAAACGTGAGGTCAGTGGCGAATAAGAAAGCAACAGTCCCAGAGGTGATCCTGGACTGTGCCGCTGATCTCGCATGTATCACGGAAACCTGGCTGGACAATGAAACAGGGCCTATCCTGGCTGATCTTGTTCCAGCCGGGTATTTCATGCAGCACCAGCCATGGTTGGAGGGATCGGGGGCAGTATATCTATGCTTTTTAAGGGGTGGTGGTCTGTGAGGAGGTATCTACTGCGGACCATGGTAGGCATTGAAGGTCTCCACCTTGTGTTTGATTTGGCAGGGGACAGTTTGGGAGTGCTGCTGGTATACCGTGCACCTACCAGTACAGCAGCCTCCTTGCATGCTCTGGCAGAGGCTGTGTCGGAGGTGGTGTTGTGGTCCTCCAGGACGATAGTCCTGGGGGACCTCAAAATTCACGCTGACGTGGTGCTCAGGGGAGCCAAGCATGAGTTCATGGCCGCCATGGCAACCATGTGCCTGTTCCAGAGGGTCAACGGCCCGACGCATCTTGGAGGACATACCTTGGACCTCATGTTTTGCACTGGCCTTGAGGCGGGTGCTCTGTTAATGGGGGAGATATCCCTTGTCATGGATGGAGCACTACCTCCTGCAGACTTCCCTTCTAGCATATGTCTGCCCCCGGCAGGGTGCGGAACCTATTAGGATGGTCCGCCACCAGAGGCTGATGGACCCTGTGTGGTTTCTAGGTGTTCTGGGGGGAGTTACCATATGACCTCGATGACTGTCTTATCGATGACCTCGTCAAGCTATGGAACATCTTGGTGATGAAGGCCATCGATCAAATGGTTCCAAGGTGTCCGTTGCCCAGGCGGCAGCCCCGCAGGCCCCCTTGGTTCTCTGAGGAACTGCGGGTCCTGAAGCAAGAGGGGCGACAGTTGGAGCAACGGTGGTTTCAATCTCGAGCTGAAGCTGACAGATTGTGACATAGAGCTAGTTTACGAGCCTATATCGTGGCTATGCGGACAGCAAAGAGGGAGTTCTTTGCTGCCCTCATAGTGTGCATGAAATCCCATCTGGCAGAGCTGTTCCAGGTTGTACGGGGGCTGGTCAGTCCAGCGTCCCTCAACTCGGGGGTTGAGTCATCTTCCACCCGCTGTGACCTTTTTTCAGGTTATTTTGTGGAGAAAATCACTCATATTCAACAAGACCTTGATGCCACACTTAATGCAATGGAGGAGGTAGAGGTTGTAGAAACCCCGGCTTGTCTGATTTTGTGGGCTCACTTTCAGTTGGTGACACCCGCTGATGTGGTGGGAGTGCTTGGGGCTGTTAGAGCCACCTCTTGTGAATTAGTTCCATGCCCATCCTGGTTGGTTAAGAGCTGCCGGGAGACAATCGGACCGTTGCTGGCCGCGGTGGTCAACACCTCCCTGAGAGAGGGCAGAGTGCCAGGCTGTCTCAAGGAGGCAGTGGTGAGGCCTCTGCTAAAGAAGTCATCACTTGACACTGACTCCCCTGCCAGCTATCGGCCTTTCTCTAACCTTCCCTTTTTAGGGAAGGTTATTGAACATATAGTGGCTCAGCAGCTCCAGTAGCATCTCGACCACATCGGTTATCTTGATCCAGAAGCAGTCTGGCTTCTGTCTGGGTCATGGCACTGAGACATCACTTATGGCCCTGGTGAATGATCTCCGCCGGGAAAAGGACCGGGGTCGTTCGACCCTATTGGTCCTTTTAGATCTGTCAGCAGCATTTGATACCGTTGGCTATGAGATGTTGGTGATGTGCCTGCGGTACAGTGTAGAGGTGGGCGGGTTCTTTCTTGAATGGCTCTGCTCATTTCTGACCAGAAGAACTCAACGGGTGGTACTCGGTGATTATTTTTCATCTTACCAAGACGTCCTCTGTTGAGTCCCGCAGCGTTCAGTTTTGTCCCCTCCCATGTTCAATGTGTATATGCAACCACTCGGCAAGGTGATCAGAGAGTTTGGGGTGAGGCGTCATAAGTATGCGGATGACACCCACCTGTATCTCATTTTTGACCGACCCAGGTCTGGCTGTCTCAGTGCTTACCCAGTGTTTGGCAGCTGTGAGGGACTGGATGAGGGCTAACTGACTGCGACTGAATCCTGACAAGATGGAGGTGATGTTAGTGGGTAAGTCGGTGGAGTTGATTGATGGGGTCTGCCCGCCGTTGACTTCCCAGGTACGGAACATGGGGGGGCTCCTTGATGCGCAACTCTTCCTGGATCTCCAGGTGGAGGCTGTGGCGAGGAGTGCCTTCTGCCAGTTACATCTGGTGTGGCGGATTTGGTAGTTGGTTTCAGTTCCCGACCTGGCCACGATCATCCATGCTTTTATTACCTCTTGGTTAGACTACTGTAACGTGCTCTATATGGGGCTACCTATGGTGATGACTCGGAAGCTGCAGCTGTTACAGAATGTGGCAGCTGTTGGTGGGGCTGGGCCACCGGGAGCATATTACACCAGTGCTCCGATCTCTGCACTGGCTGCCAATAGTCTTCCGGGCCCGATTCAAAGTGTTGGTTTTAACCTATAAAGCCTTAGGCCCTTTTTAGAGCCTAAGGGTGTTTTAGAGCAATGGGTGTTACATTTTATTATACATGTTGCAAGGCTCCACTGCAGTCAATCACCATGGGCCCTATGCATACATGATGCCTCCACCCAGTTTCTGTGGGTGGAGATGGGTGTTGGCCGGTGGGTAGGGAGCATTTACCTGGGTGGAGATGGGTGGGGGCATCTGTGTAAATGCCACTTTCGGTGGGTGTTGGTGAGTGTTTGCTCCCGGCCAGCACCCATCTCCAGCCACACCCACGGAGCAACTGGCAGTGGCGTCCGTTGCTCTGTGGGTTGGTGTGGGTGGAGATGGGTGTTGACCTGGCTGTTCCGTCAGGCATTTGGCGAGGGAGAGGGGTAAGGGTGGGAGGGGATGGGGGTGGGTGGAGTGGGGTTTTTACCCCTGTTTTTGATTATGTTTTAAAGTGTTTTAAAATTGTTTTATATCTTATTTATATTTTTTCTATTGTTGTTAGCTGCTCCGTGGGTGGGTGTGGGTGGAGATGGGTGTTGGCCAGGAGCAAACACTCACCAACACCCACCGAAAGCGGCGTTTACACAGATGCCCCCACCCATCTCCACCCAGGGAAATGCTCCCCACCCACCGGCCAACACCCATCTCCACCCACAGAAACTTGGTGGAGGCATCATGTGTGCACAGGGACCATGGTGATTGGCTGCAGTGGTGCCCTGCAACATGTATAATAAAATGTAACACCCATTTTATCGATGGTAGAGCGTCCGTCTAAAAAGGACCTTAGACGCCTGAGCCCTGCTTATTTGCGAGACCGCCCCACTCCCCGGGTTCTAGATCAGCCCCTGCGGTTGTCCAGGGGTGCCTTGTTGTTGGAGGTCCCCTGGGTTTCCCAGGGGGCCACGCAGAATAGGACATTCTCGATGGCTGTGCCGTGCCTTTGGAATTCTCTCCTGGTGGGGGCCTGTCTGGCCCTGGGCCTCCCGGCCTTCCATAGGAACTGTAAGACTTGGCTGTTCCATCAGGCATTTGGCAAGGGAGAGGGGTAAAGCTGGTAGGGGATGGGGGTGGGTGGAGTGGGGTTTTTACCCCTGTTTTTGATTATGTTTTAAAGTGTTTTAAAATTGTTTTATATCTTATTTATATTTTTTCTATTGTTGTTAGCTGCTCTGGGCTGCCTGTGGCGGGAAGAGCGGGGCACAAATTTTGTTAAATAAATAAATAAATAAGATTATTGCTGCTTGTGCATTACTGTAAGGCTGCAAAATAAATACCTCGATATCGATATCAAACAGCTGATCAGGTGAGGTATCAATATCTAGGTATTTTATTTGCAGCCTTAAAGGAATGCACAAGCAGCAATAAGGGGAGTATTCTTTCATCTAAACCACGCCCCCAACACTTTTACCAGATGTGTGATTTTCCAGTATGAGTGCACATCGCTTGTCTAAAGGAGGCCTAAGAGCACTCCAAAGCTATGAACCAGAATGACCAAAGGAGGCCGGACCCCATCAATAGTAGGGGTCTTTGTCACCCAGGTCACAAAGCCAGCGAACCATCACTACTTCTGTCTTGTCTAGATTCAGCTTCAATTAGCTCACCCACAATAGTCCCCAATGGCATCCAGGCACTGGGTAAGCTAAGCACCGAGACTGCAGGATCTGGTCAAATGATAGTTAGGTGTCATTGAGTGCTGAATCGAGCAATTACAGCGAAAGCTGTTTCCATCAAAAACAGTCCAATCACTGAGCTTGTGCGATGAGGAAACTGGCTTTTTCACTATTTTTCACTAGTTCCTGTTCTGTAATTGCATTGTTTTGTAATTCCAGTAATTATTCTTAGGAAGGAGCAGCCTACACCACATATCATTCATTACAAGCTGCTTATGTTTGTTACTTCTGGCTTGTGTATGATTGCAAGTTCACTATGCAACTTTCATCGGGTGAGACCACACGGGACCATAAATCATTTTGGACAGCATTATCCCACTTTGGCCAAGTTAACACATGATGCAGCCGATCATATGGCCGGTGACCACCAGGTGTTCTCCTTGCCCTGGGTGGGCAGTCATCATCAGACATGTGATGTGTCAGTCAGAGAAAGACTGGAGATGCATTGCTTGTCAGTGATGCCCAAAAGTAGAGTAAGGCTGCCTAAAATGGAATAATGGGCTGTCTTTTGTGTGGCTGGTCCCATGCTGCCTAGCCTCATGGCGAGGTGTGAGGATCAGCCCTCTGCCCGATCTGCTCTGAAGAAGCATGCTCACCTTCGCTGTGCAACAACTGATCGAGGAAGGGGGGACCGGAGGAGTGTGCATGCTCTTTCCATCTGCCAAACAGTTGATCAGGAGCGGGGCCCGGAAGGTTGGGATCAAGCACACTGCTACCAGAAAGCTGATGGGGACAGAGGAATGTGCATACTCCTGCAGGTCCCCCTCCTCCTGATCAGCTGCTTGGCGGGTGGGAAGAGTGCACGCACTAATCCGCTCTCCATCAGCTGTCTAGTAACAGTGTGACTGATCCTGCAGTGCAACAGGAGTCCAGGCATCTAGTCCCATGTGACCAACTCCTTGGCCCAACCATTTATTTTACTTATTTATTTAAATTTATCTGCTGCCCTTCCTGCAAAGGCTCAGGGTGGCTTACAATCAGTAAAACAAAGTCAATAATAAAATTAAAGCTATAAAAATGCCTACACTCCTCTCAGAACTCCCACCCACCCCACAATAAATTAAACCTGCCCAGAAACCCAACCAAGCCCTATCCCTGCCCACCAAATCTTTTTCAAATAAAGTTTTACACGACCTCCAGAGCATGCTTAGACTCAGTCTCAAGCAAACTTCATGTGGAGGGGTGTTCCACAAAACCAAGGCAGCAACGGAGCCTCCTTTGCACTCCTGTATCACAGGCAAGAGTAGTAGATTGAACCTGAAAGAGGGTGATCACTAATGACCATAGGGGCTGCAATGGGACATGGTAGGCGAAGAGGTCTTTTTAGATATATGGGACCCAGACCTCTAGGACTTTAAAGGTCAAAACCAGTACCTTGAATTGTGCCTGGAAAACTCTAGGTAGCATGCGCAGACTTTGGAGCACCAGTGTAATGGACTTCTAGCAAGCAGTCCCAGAAAGTAGCCAGGATGCCACATTCTGCACCAGCTGCAGCTTCTGAATGATCATCAAGCAAAGCCCACATAGTGCGCACAACAGTAATCTAGCCTCGAGTTGATAAAAGCATGGACAACAGTGCCAAGATCTGAATCAGAGAGAAGGTAATCGCAGCCTTCGGACCAGATGGAGTTGGGGAAAAGCATTCCTAGCCACCACCACAACCTGATGTTCCAGGCATAGCGAGGGATCCAAAAGCACTCCAAGTCTGCAAACCTGATTGACCAGAGGGTGTCAGACCCCATCAATGGGTGAAAACAGACATAACACTAACCACCCTTTAACCACACTTGGTGGTCATTCATGCATGTTTCAGGGCTGCATAGGGCACCAATACAGCCCTGCAACATGCATACATAACCACCAAGGGTGGTTAAAGGGTGGTTAGCGTCATGTCTGTTTTCACCCAATAACAGCTGTCCTGATCCACTCCAAGGGTGTTTTCAGACATAACGATAGCCCACATTTTCACACTTTGACCTGCATGGAACTGTGAGCTACGATCACGCCAGAAACTGCCTCCAGATGTTAGCTAGGCCATTTCCTGGGTGGTGTTGGCACTTAGCCTGGTCTGTGAGTTGGGAAAATCCCTAACTCACAGCCCAGGCCCAGTGCCAACACCACCCAGGGAAAAGCTGACTGACCAGGTGTAAAGCATACTGCTTTTCCTACCATGGTCTGGGGGGTGGGTGGCATGGCCCGGATGCCATGGAAGCTGTCATTGGCTTTCATGCAGAGGTTGTCTACCAAGGTTTCCGCACATCACCATATTCTCCCAATGGAGGTGCACATAAGTTCCGCGGGGCATGGGATTGGCCCCAGTTACTAGACATTAAAACTGAAGCCCCCAAAAGGAGTGTCAGAACACTTGGAAAATTTTGTTTACTCAACTTTGGACAAATTATTGTGAAATTATGAAATATACTGAGACAATCTGAGGGCTGTATGCTAAAACTCAATACTGTCTTCCTGAGAACAATGCTACTAGTATAGAGCGATACAGATATGTTCACATATTATCTTGGGCTACGCAATGAATATGACGGTGATGGCTTGGAAAAAACTAGACCCATGACAGCACAATTCCAAAGCAGAATTCTAGATGTAATGATGTTGTTTGGTGAAACTCACTTCGGGTATGATGGACATTGGGGACAACTTTCAAGCCAGGTTAAGTTGTCTTTCAGGCTCTTATTCTGTGTGTCCATCACATGCTAACAAAGAGGGGGGGAAAGGCAATATGGGTGTCCATGTCAACATTTGAAGAATATCCTGAAATTCACACTAAAATACAGTGAACAATGTGAATTGAAGTAGATTCACTTTCCTCCAGACAAAATTGGAAATATAAAAGGTGAGGTGGAAAGTGATCCTTGTGATGATTTTCAAGGTCCTGGAGTATGTAGTTTGGTTAGAAATAATGTATTAATTGCAGTGTAAATAAAAGACTCCACAATCCAAGTCAAAGTCTCCTATTTTAAAAATATTTTTAATTTCTAATAACTTCTGACACTTCTTCCACTAAAAACCCTGGTTTCCATAAAAATTACCATACACTGTGTACAGGGCCAGCCTTACAAATTGTGGGTCCCAGGGCAAAGACAAAATGTGAAGCACCAGGCCCCGCTCACTACCCACAGGCCCACCCACTCTACAGAGTATGCCACTGAATAACAAGGAAGGCACATAATCTCCAGCCCTTGGAAAGCACACAACATGCATCAGAATCTACTCTGAGTTTCCTCATTTGAAGCCCTGCAAGGCTCCCTGGGCTGTGTTCCTCCCACCCTGCAGCACAAAATGGCCACAGTCCTTAACAAAAATGGCATTAATATAATCACCGGCATTTTCATTAAGGACAATGGCCATTTTGTGTATGTGCACTTCTGGGCACCCACCCACCCCAAAGCCTAAAGGTTCCACCCGTCTACTTCTCCTACCCCTGGTTGTGTCTATGGCTGATCCAGCCTGGTCAGTGTATACCTAGGGTGGGTGTTTAGGATCCACAGCAAAGTAGGGGGATCTGGGTTCAGGTTCTATCCCTGCTGTAGTCATGAAGTTCCACATTGGCATAATTTGCATTGGTTCCTCAAGTTTTGTCTGTGTGATTGACTTAAATACAATCCTGTAACCCTTACCCCAGACAGCAAGAAAGACACACAAAATATATCCAATATCGATATAACAAACTTGAAAAGATTCAGAGAAGAGCAACAAAGATGACCAAGTAGGGATGGGCGAACGCGGTTCTGAACTTCGGAGTTTGGTCTGAACTCGGCCTGTTCAGACGACCGAACACGAATCCGAATACAAACTGACCGAACGGAACTCATTCCGAACGTTGAAATGACTGAACAGTTCGGTCAGTTCGGATCGCGTTCGGGTGAGTTTGGGTGGAAAAAAAAGGGTCACTGGTAGGTCAAACCTGACAGGGAGGGGTAGTCAGCTGAGGAGCAGACTTCCAGTCACCAAGGGTGGAGAGGCTTGCAAGAAACAAAACTATCTGCCTCCCTCCTTCCCAACACCTTCTGAGCTAGTCACTGTTCCTGAACAGCAGGCATTTCAGAAGGCTCCCTCTCCCAGCATTTCCCAGCTCCCCAATCCATTGCAATCCTCCTCCAATTTCACCCATCCAACCCATCTGCCCCCATATTCTCATTCATTTATTTAGCTTAGCTTAGATAGATTTAGTGGTTATTTTTTGTTTTTACCCCTCCCTGTGTTCAATCTTCCTTCCCCCCTCCATTGAATCCTTTCCCTCTCCCATATATTCCATCCCAGATTCCCTTCCCTTCCCCTGTTTTTTCATTTAGAGTAGGATTATTAGATTGCTTTAAGTTTCATTTCAGTTTTGTACTGAAATGAAACTTAAACCTTAAACTGAAACCTTGTGTTGTTTGTGATTCCCCCCAT
>QEPC01012651.1:1036621-1058046 GCA_003113815.1 Sphenodon punctatus | reverse complement strand
AGATGGGGCCTGAAGGAAGATGAGTACATGCGCTATGTAGCTAGCTTGCTTACAGGGACCATGTTGGGGATATGCGATGGTCTGCCCTCTGAGTCTGCGAATAACTACAAAGCTTTCAAAGAGGCGGTATTTAAACGCTTCCAACTGGGTCCTGACTATTTCAGGAAACGGTTCTTTTCCATGCGCCCTCAGTCTGGCCAGACCATGACAGCTTTTGCTGCCCAGTTGGGGGAGGCCCTAAGAAAGTGGGTAAAGGGGGCCCAAGCTGAGACATGGGAAAAGCTCATGAGCTTGGTGGGGCTTAATCAGTTTTACTTCTGCTGTCCCCAGGAAATCAAACACCTGGTTAAGGACAGAGAGCCCAAAAGCCCAGAGGAGGCAGCAGACATTGCTGACAGGCTGTTGCTGAACAGGGATGGGATTAGGAAAGATCATAATCGCTTTGGGAAGGATCAAAAAGGGTCTCAAAAAGGAGAGAACAGAGGGGAAGTAAACCCCAAGCGGGAGGGGGGATTCCAGGGGCCTGCAGAGCGTGTGGGACCTGTGTACCCCAAGTCACACACTCCCCAAGTCCCAAAGGAGCGAACTTGTCATGAGTGCAAGGAACCGGGACACTTTCGTAATGCCTGCCCTAGGCTGAATCGCCCTAAATCTGAACCTGTCCGCAGAGTGATAGCGGGGGGTGGGGAAGAGACCCCTACCGCAGAGATGGTGCGGAGGGTAACACTAGCCCAAGGGGAGGGGAAGGTACCTGAGAACCTAACCAGCTATAAAATAACTAATGCCGCTGAGCTGACAGGCTGCTTCAAAGAACCAGTAAAGGTTAAAGGCAGAACAGTTATGGGAGAGCTGGACTCTGGGGCAAGAGTGACCATTATCAATGCTAATTTGGTTTCTCCCTCTGACATCATCCCTGGCAAGACGCTGTGGGCCAAGGGGTGGGGGAGCCATGGGAAGGCTGAACAGCTCCCTGTAGCTAGACTGCCCATAGAATGGCAGGGGGAGGAGGTGATAGTAGAAGTTGGGGTGGAGGAAGGTGCGCCTATTCCCCTACTCGTGGGGCAGGATGTGTTGGGGGTGTGCAAGATAGTCAAAGTAAACTCCCAGCCCAAACAGTCTGGGGAGGCAAGATCACTTACTCCAGAAGGCCCTGAGGAAAATGTTCCCCTAACTCCTGAAGAACCAGAAGGAGGGGACCCTAATTCCACAGTACCTGCATCAGTCATGCCCACCCCAAGGAGGGCAGGATTTGCACATGCCAGCCAGGGTCTCTCTATTTGCCATCCCTCCCTAGCAGCATGGAGTCCCAGTACCTCTCCGCCGAGATGGAGAGGCTGGAACTCTACCACCAGGCAGTCTCCAGGTGACATTGGGATGTGGAAGGGGCCATGGAGTTCACCATGGCCCATGGCTTTGAGATAGAAGAGCACAAGATGCCCACCCCCCAGCCCTGTGCTTCACCCTGCCACTTTTTGCTTTCCCCCCAAGTCCCAGGGGACAGGCCCAGAGACTAATATTTTCCTTTATAAGTTTCCTTTCAATGTTTGTTTTTGGTTTTATAATGTTGTTGTTGTTGTTGTTTATATAGTTTTAATAAAAGTTGTTATATTTGTTGTTATGAGCTTCGTTTGACCTGACCAATCTTTTATCCCTATGTGCTGAAGTTCTGGAAGGCAATCTCATACAGCTTGTTGATCCCTACCAGCAGCATCTGGCTGGTTTCACACGTAGTGTAGTTAAGGTATTAGCCCAAAAATGTGCCAGGCAGCAGCAGAGTCTCAATTTGCAGACAGCCCCCCAGGAGGGGCAGGGCTTGTGCCAGAGAGAAAGAGAGAAAGGATCCTTGCCAGCGGATAGTGGGCAACAGGCATCAGGAGCAGGTGGTCAGAGGGGCTTTTATTTCCAGCAGCTTCAGGAGGAATCCGCAGGTGGGTGCTGAGGAGCAGGCTGCTGGGGGGAGGGGCAGGCTGGCATGCGGGCACCATGCTTCTGGATGCAGTGGAATGGAATTCAGCCCCCAGTGACTGGAATGATGGTACCAGAATCTCGTTGATGGTTCCTGGGATGGGCAGGTATGACTGATTCAGGTACAATGGAATGATAGCCTATGGGAGTTTAATTATGTCTCTCGAATTAGTGCATGGTTGCGCACACTTCATTCAATCATGCGATAGGTGGAAGCAGCAAGTACAGGAACACACACAGACAGGCAGGCACATATAATATGTAGTGTTTTATTCCATCTCGTTCTGGTAGATTTGCTGCTGGATGTGGGCATCGGGCATGAGCACAGATGGGAGATCCTTTCCCTCTCTATCTCTCTCTGGCCATATAGTGCATGTGACAGCATGGGTGGGATAGTGTCTGACTCTCCTTCTAGCAGTGGTGAGACTTCTCTCTCTCTCTCTCTCTCTCTCTCTCTGAAGCAACCTGGACGGTCAGACAGAGAGCATGGCATGAGAGGCGGTCAGGCGGGCTGGGGCAGGCTTAGAGCTTGGCAGCTAACTGGGTGGGCAGACAGGCAGCATAGCATGAGGGGTAGTAGGGAAGGCAGGTCAAGACCTTGGAAAAGTGCTCCGATAGGCTGGCGAAGACTGTGCAGCGTGTACACACGTGCAAGAGAGAGCTGGTCATATAGGTGGACTGAGATCATTTAGATAGAGGCCAGCTGGCAGGCATACAGTTTCCCAATTCCACCTTGAATCATGAGGTCAGTCAGATAAGGTAGTTTAGGCCATCTAGTATGAGAAAGAGGGGGGGCAGGGAGGGTGTCAGGCATTGGGAGGGAGGGACAGCACCTCAGCAGCACAGCAGCAGTAGCCCTACCCCAGATTGAGGAGGAGGAGCCCCTCCCAAGACTGCCCCTGGTATGGGATGGCATGTGCCACTGCACCATCAATCCTTGTCTATGAGCAGCTCAGGGAATCCCAGCAGCGGAAGGTTCACCTTTGTGAACAATAACTGCTCCACCAACTTGGCCTCCAGTCTCAGGTAGTGTGGGAAGCAAATTCCCCCCACCATGGAGAACACCCACTTGCTGGGGACAATTATTGGTGGGCAGGAAAGTATACTCTTGGCCACTTTCACCAGGGCCGGCCACATGTTGACCTTGCCGGCCCATTAGGCCAAGGGATCTCTGCTGGGATTAATGCATGGGTCCTCCTCCAGGTAGGTCTCCACAGCTGCTGAGGTGCCATCATGCTCCCTCTCATAATTTTGTTGGAGTACCACCTCCACCACTGCCCTCAGTCACACTGCTTCCCCTATTGTGGTGGACCCCATGCTCCCCAGAGTGGCCTGCACATAGGCTGAGCTGCTTCTGCTGCTGCCAATAGGGTTTCTGCTGCTGTTGCTGGTGCTACTACCACTAGGGCTGGGAGCAGGGATTGATCCAGATTGCTGAAAGGGGTGGTTGCTCTCATTCCCACCATCCCCAGGGGTGTCATACTGCATAGCCCACTCTTCCCCCCAGACACTAGCCACCAGTCCACCCTTCCAGTGGCCAGAGAGTGCTGTCTGGCTTGCCAAGCTGCCCTTGACTCTTGGGTCCAGCATTGTTGCCAGGACATATTCCTCCCGCTGCAGGAACGCGTCAAAATGCGCCTCCAGCTCTGACTTCAGCTTCTGTGTCAGGGCAAGCACCTCATAGGCCAGCTTCCTGCCCCAAGGGCCACAATCCCACCCCCCGAGAACAACTTCCAGCCTCCTCTGGAGACTACAGACCACAGGGGTGACCTGGCTGACGGTGGCGGTGGATCTGCTCACGGTCTCTGTCATGGCCAGGAACTGTCTCAGGACGAAGACCGTGTGAGTCAGGATCTCCCATTCCACCTCATTAAACCCTTCTGGTGCCCTGCTGTCTGTCACCAGTTGAATTTGATGCAAGTCAGCTTTCTGCTCAAGAAACTGCTCAAGAATCAGGAAGGTGGAATTCCAGCTGGTGGCAACATCCTGGACCAGCTGGTGCCCTGGGCAGCCTTGCTTGGCCTGCTTCTCCAGGAGGAGCTCACTGCCGTTCATGGTCCGGTTGAAGAACCTCACCAGCTTCCTCCCCTGCTCAATCAGGGAGCTAAGGGTGCCTTTCCCCAATACCCTTATCTCCCAAGCCCAGAGAATCCCTGACCACCAGGTGAAGGGAGTGCATGGCACAAGGGATTCTGGTGAATCCACCCTCGTGGACTGGCCTCAGTATGTTCACCGTGTTGTCTGTCACCACGCATCCCTTGGCAAAGGACGCACCTGTCATGACCCACTTCCTCATCATGGCGGTCAGGGCTGCCTCAATGTTTACAGCGGTGTGGGGGACATCCATAACTTTGGCCTGAAGCAAGGCCCACCTATACCCTGCTTCGGGACCCCTCCTACAACTCCCAAAAGCTGCCTCTGGGTCCTGCCAGCAGTGTGTCGTTACCGTCAGGTAGGCATGCTGGGTGTTCCTGATGGACCACAGGTCTGTGGTGAAGTGGACGGTGGCACCCCCAGCCCCTGCCAGCTGCCCCCTCACCCGCACCTTTATAGCCCAGTAAAAGGCTGACACCACCTGCCAACTCAGGGTGGTGTGGGATGGCAGCTGAAACTGGGAGGCCAGGAAGCCAATCAGGTGCCTAAACTCCATGTCCCCCACCATGGAGAAGGGCTGTCCATCAACGGCTATCATTTCCCCCAATACATGTGTGACTTTCAGGTTAAAGCCACGCCGTCCTCCATGTCCTGCAGCTGCCGACTGTCTTGGCAGCTGCCCCCACCCAAGTTCCTCCATGGTGGTCTGATGTTGCTGGTGAGGCTTCTACTGCTGTTCTTCACCCCTAGCAGGAATACCGCTTCTGCTGCTAGAGGCAGCTGTTGGAGCAGGACATTTCCCTGCTGATGCAGGCGGATGACTAGCCGCTGTGGTTGGGAACTCACTGGTGTCCACTGCCCCTGCCTGCCTGCTTAGCAGCACAGCACGGTGGCATGCCTTGAGGTGCTTCGCCATGGCAGTTGTACCAAGGTTGGTTAGCACCTGCCCACGCTTCACCACCTTCTGGCACAAATGGCACTGCACCTCCCTGGGATCATCTGCGCACACCAATGTAAAATGCACCCAGACCGAGGATTCTTTTGCCCCTTCCTGCCTTCTGACCCACTGAGGTGCTGCTAGGGAGGCATGGCAAATGGAGACCCTGGATGGCATGTGCAAATCCTTCCCTCCTTGGGGTGCTTGGGATGGCAATGGAGAGATCCTGGCTGGCACGTGAAAATCCTGCCCTTATTTGGGGGTGCGTAGAGTGGAGACCCTTGCTAGCCTGGCACATGTTTGGGTGGGGGTGATGCTTGTGCTCATGCCTGAATGCTGGAAGAGCCCCACACACTACAGTACCCCCTGTCTCTGTGGCAGACATCCATTGCTACCTGATGATGCCCACTGTTTTTGTGCCTGACTGATGCCCACCACCCACCCACACACCAGTGAGCTCGTTCTAATGGATAGAGCCTTTCTTGTCCTCAAAGTAAAAAGAAAGTTTACAAACCTAGCAGCACCTCCTGTGCCCGCTGCTTGCTCCTCATCCGAGGAGCCAGCCACCACCAACAATGGTCCAGGGGCTGGGGCAGCGAATGCTTCCTCCTCCTCCTCCTTCACCAACACTGGCTTCGGGAGCACCAAGTAGCCCCCCCAGCCGGGGAATCAAGACAACAGTCTTCTTCAGATTTTTTTTCCAAAAAAGCTCACACACACACAACAGTCACACACCAACACTTATCAACCAAAACAATACAGACAAACCAAACACAAACAGCCAAAACACATGAAACTGAACAGCCAGCCACAAACACACACTCTTTCGCCACACAGCTCTGCACGCACTCGAATTTCTGGTTTCCGGCATGATCACGGGATCTTGCTATACCTTTTATTGAACACCCGAACAGAATCAAACCGAACTGAACCGAACACCCGAACCCAAACTCGGTGAACGAACCGAATGCCCGAACACAAACCGCGATCTGTTCACCCATCCCTACAAACTATGCTCCCAGCAGTTCACCCCATGCCACGGCAGATAATCAGGCACAGCCACCCAGCCCAGGGTGGGTATTAACCTTTGCTTTTCCACAACAATTACCCTTGCCCCCCCCGTGCCCTGCCTGCTCCTATGATTTTATTCAGAAATATTCCTTCTCCCAACCTGCCACAAAATCTCCCCTCAGAATCATGGAAATGCTAAGGATCAGGCTTAATTTCATTATTCAGCCATACTCGCAAGGTGCTCCCAAGCCCCAATTAAATCCCCATGATATCATGGATTCCTATATAGATCTGTGTGTAGTTGATAGTGTGCATTCTGAAACATCCACTCCATAACAAAAGGTTATTGATTATGCTATCCAGGATGTTTAAGTGTTTGGTCAGATTTATGTAAACAAGAAAAAATGATTTCAAGCTAAATTTTCAACACAAAATCACCAGCTACAAATGAGTGAGCATCTGCATAAGAAATTGTTGTTTTTTTTAAATTACACTTTTAATTGCCTTTTTCCAATACTTTGGTTTGTGTTCCATTCTCTTAATTGTCTGGTAAATGAAACCTGCTGCCAGAAAATAATATAAAAGCACCTACATTATTAATAATTCTTGAAACTGATGCTTGGGAATAAACCACCTGTTGCATATAACAATAAGTGCTTCAGAAGAGGGATCTTAATGTCTGTTTTCCTTACAGCTTTAGCCAATCTTTTAAATATATTTGTTACTTAATGACTGACATAAAGTCACTTATTTGCACAACCAGGATGTCTCTTCACAGGGACCCAGATGAAATATCTTACAATTGCAACTAATCTGTTGTGTCTAAGTATTTGTTCTCTGAGGCCAATGTCTGTCTGGAAAGTTCTTGTGTGTTAGAAAGAATGTTATTTCTTTCAGTGATTTCTATTTATCACAGAACTGTGGGACACTACTGGCAATTTAGAGAAGAATAATGCCCCCTGGGTTAGAGACCAACAGCAGGAGCTGCTCCCATAAAGACAAATGTACTGAAGATTTATCTGTTTACCTATGTAATTTTTCCCTCTTTAAGATACCGAGGGATTTTGTGCATCATTTGCTACTGATTTGTAAGAGACTGTTGTCTAAAGCAAGGAAACATAGCACCATCAACTTGTCTCAGTAAAATGTCTCGTTTCCTGGGCAGCTGGAAGATAACAGAAATTATTTTTACAGTGAAATATATTTGTGGAGCTCTTAATGAAGTTGCTAAAACATGTAATTACCTTTGTGATCCCAAGTACATTAATGGCTTCATTCTGAGTGGAATCTGGGAAATAAAAAAACAGCTGTCATGATTCCAGTAACTATTCCCAGTTATTAAATAGGTTGCATATTTCAATCGACCTCTTACAAAGAAAAAAAAATAACTATAAAACTGACAACTAGTGTTGTGTTTCATTAAAATTATTGGTACAATTTGCTTTTGTACACTAACTTGACATACTGTACCCTTGACACAATATTCCCAGCATTCCAAAATAAGAATGTGCCCATTTCTCTGAGAAAAAAATTAAGATACTAAGCATACATTTCAACTTTCAAGATTCAATATGATAGCTAGAACTGTATAACTTCAAAGAACCTTCATGTTGCTCTGAATTACATTATCTCAAATTATTCCAAGTGAATTCTTGAATCAATGGGGCATAAACAAACATGCTTTCCCCACCTTTTCACACACACAACACATAAATACCCCCAAAGTTCTAGGCTAGGTATATCTTAAACAGAACAGAGGGTCTAATCCTTTGGCCAGGCATTTAACAGCCTCAGGCAGGATTCGGGTTCAGAATGTGTTTATTGGGAATAAATAAATAAATAAATAAATAAATGGTTCAATTTTTATTGCTCTACACATTCTGCCTGAACTGAAAGCAGGAAGGTATAGACCTTCACCCAATTACAGGAGGAATGGAGTACATTCATTCTCATAAATATTTAGATTTGGAAACTAGTTTCCCTTCCACAGCAACCCTCTTCTGTACCTTAACACCTTTCTTTATTATGGAAAGATCTAGTTCTACATCCACACAAAAGTGGATGTATGACTTTCCCCAGTAAGAAATTATGTCCAGCCTCACTATTCTCTCATGTTACACTGATTTCTCTCCCATTTCTCCTCTGATTGAGGTATGCTACTTGATGATGCTACTTTTATTTATAAATAATTTTTAAACAACAGAATTAAGGACCTACAAAAGACTGATCCCAATAACAAAAGTCTTAGCACTTTCCTATGGAATAGGGTGCTGAGATCTACTGCATTTCTGTGAATTGGTGAATCTCTGCACATCTGGCTTCTCAGCTCACCCACCCCTGTGTTCTGGTATGATACACATGCAAAAAATAGCCAAGATACGTTTGTGCATGCACAAAATATATATTTTGACTATTTGTGCATGCACAACATTAATTATTAATTATTAATTATTAATTATTAATTATTAATTATTAATTATTAATTATTAATTATTAATTATTAATTATTAATTATTGTTATTATCATCCCGCCCCCTCCTGCCAAAGGTAGCTTGGGCAGCGTAGAAGATGATGGAACACCAGGTTAGGCAATCTGGAATAGTGAAACTAAGGCTGCATTCTCACCTGTGGTGGCAGCGGGAGGGGAGAGGGAGGGAAATGGAGGGGGAGGGAAAGGGGAGATGAAGACGAAGAGGTGAGAGGGAGAGGGAGAGGGGGAGGGGAGAGGGGCAGCAGAGGGAGGGGTGCTGTCTATAAGGTTCCATTTTTTATGCTGTCTGATGTCTAGGAAGCTGATGCTGGTGTGAGAATTTTCGAGGGTTAATGTGATAGAAGGTTGGTGGTTGCTGAAGTTTTGGTACATAGATTGAAGTAAGTTAATCATATTTGTATTTTCTGGAGAGACAACCTAGACTATGTGACATCAACATTTAAATCATAGTATGTCGTGTGCTTCATTCAGTGAACTAAATACACCTATGGTAACTGTAGCAGGGAGATGTTAGTGCCAGCCAGAAAGATTCAGGTGCCCCGGCTACTAGAGGATTACATCACTGTTGACAATGGCCTCAGTTTTCCCTAAAATGGGTACAACCCCCCTCTGCTGTATGACCAATGGGCCAACAAACTTGGACCCAGAGGACTTGAAAGGACAGCTCCCAGACATGGCCAAGGGCAGGAAAACATGGGGAAAAGGGCTTGAGAGCATAGCTCCCCATTATGAGCAAGAGGGGGGCTTGTAAGACAGAGTAAGGATTGGGCCCAGCCACCATGGAACCCAGCAGAAAGTAGGTCGCTCATGTGAAATACCAACCTGAACCTGGGGGAAGAGAGGAAAAAGGAAAACGCCTAGAGTAAAGTATGGGGCCATTAAGAGGCATTCTTCCTATTCAGTAGAGCACCGATGACTGGAACTTGGAGCAGCAACCCCACCACTTCAGGAATAAAGAAATCCAGGGGTTCCCTTTGTGTCCCAGGTAGCCGATAGTTAGTCCTCTCCTCAACTACCCTCCAGCCACTGTTGTTTTCTCTTTCCCCCATGTCAAAGATATCTTATACATCTTGTCTGGCCCTTTTTGTGATGGAAGTGGAAGTTGAATTTCTCCCTTCGTTAGCTCATTGTGTACCCCAAATGACCCATCATAGCCTCCCCAAATCCTTTGTTCAGCACCCTATAACTGCCCCTGGTTTTCCCATCAACCTCTGAGAAACCTTGGACCCCAGATACTTGCAGGTCTCCCTGCATGTGTCTGGGCTAATGGATCCCCCAGACTTTGGCCTCCCCCCCTTTTGGACCCCAACATTGCTAGATCCTGGGCTGCTGATCCTGCTCAATCAGCTAGGAGAAGTAAACTATAGGTCCAGTCTCTTGCTTTTTCTTCCCCCTGCAGAGCCTAAACCCCCCCCCCCATTACTTTCACTTTCCCAGCCGCAGTCTGTGTTTCCTTTGTAGCCTTTGTTTGTACTCCTGGACATTTGGGGAACCCCAGCTTAAGGTCATTGAGCTTATTCCCCACTGAAGTTAAGGAATGATAGATATTGGGTGGCTCTGTACCCAGTAGCTATGAGGGGGAGGGGGTTCCTGTCAACACAAGCTTACTTTCCCTTCCCTTGCATTCATTTGCATTTTCCCCTTCATGTACATTATTGGAGCATTTCTCTCTCTCTCTCTCTCTCTCTCTCTCTCTCTCTCTCTCTCTCTCATGTTCTCTCGCTCCCCCATCACTAAGCCAACACCAGAACACACACACCCTTTTCCCTACTATCCCCACAAGCTGCTTGTGTTTTCCCCTTGTTAAATCCCGCCAGCCAGACCATGGCTGTGTTTCTATGTGTTACATATATATATCAATAAACTTGTCATTATTGGATACCTGTTTTTCTCTCTCTCTCTTTCTATTTGGAGAGGGTACATAAACTGCCTGTAGCACGTACTGTCCTCAGCTTGATCCCTTGAACATGAGGGGACCCCCTATTTTGACTAATTTGGCTAACTCACCTAAATTTAAAGATAGAGCAGATATTGGGGACCCAACCCCCCAATAATCTCATGTGGCAGGGGGACTCGTGTTAACATCACAGTGGGCATTAAAGAGAAGGGCAGGCTCTGTGACCATTAGGGACAGCACTCAGCCTAAGCAGATGAAGAGTGGCAGCAAGAGCTAGCACTTTAAGGAACAAGAACATGACTTGTAATACGGCAGTTGAATGCCTGACTGGAGCCAGCTGGTTTGGCCATGGCTAGGTCAGCCCTGGAGCTGGGCATACAAGCAGAGCTGGGAGCCCAGAAGGGCACTGGAGAAAGAGACAAGGTCCTTTGACATAGAGACTAGCCTGGGAAGGACACAAGATGAGAGAGACTGGTGGCAGGGCTCTGTCTCTAAAGAGCAAATCAGAATTGAGAACCCTATGCTACCTGGTGAGCAGCATAAATAAAGGATACTTTGTATGATTCTGCTTGGGCCGGCCTCATTGGGGGTACAGATATGGAGAAACCTTACCCCTGTGCCACACTGTTGCAGTGACTGCATTGATAAAAACCAATAAATCCTTACATAAACAAAGGAATTTACACAGAAAACAGGCTATAAATAAAGACATTGGATCAACTCTGGGTGCTCAATTTTCTCAGAATGGTCACTCCATTCTGGATCTCCCAGTTCTCATCCCAAAAGGGAACCTGAGCATCACCTTGACATGGTAGTCTAGGAAATAAATTAATAAAACTATTGGACTTCATAAGCCACTACAGCCCCCACTATATACAATAAGATTTTGGGCCACACAGGGGCCTTCCTCTGGCATGTAAAAACTAACTACTTCAGACTGAGAAAATGCAGGGGACAGATGGATTTATCAATGTAGATATTCTCTCTAGTTCTAGATATTCTCCCTAGAGGAGATGATGACAGACAGACAGATCTGTCAAGCATTTGCTTAGTTTTTACTTGGGAGTATTTACATGCCTTAGGAAGGGCCTTGCATGACCCATAAGCATACTCATGGTCAACAAGAGAGGATGGTCCAGTATAATTATTTTATTAAATGATTTATTTAAATGTATATTTTACCCTTCCCATTAAGGCTCAGGGTGGCTTATCAACACTGGGGATGATCCCAAAGCATACAGACAAGCACCCATGTGCAACCCATGTGCTGTTACAGGAACATTGACTCACACGGAAATCACACAGAAGCCATGTGTGTGTGTGAGTTTTGGATTATGTCCAATAAAAATATCTTTAAAATCCCTTTGACCCCCACTGCAACCTTTCCCCTAACACCCCACCCAATCCCACCCAACCCTGTCCCTGCCTGCCAAATGCCTGGGCAAACAAAAAAGTCTTATATTGTTTCTGAAAGATGAGCAGGCTTAGATGAACCTTCAAGGGGAGGGAGTTCCATAAATGTGGGGCTGAACCAAAAATGCTCTCTGTGTGCCCTTGGTGTAGAAACTTCATGGGCAGATAGTACCTGAAAGAGGGCACTCCTGGCTGACCTCAGAGAAAGGTGGAGACAGCCATGAGAGAGGAGGCAGACTTTTAGATACCTGGAAACGAAGCAATTTAGGCTATTATTGGTCAAAACCAACACCTTGAATTATGCCCAGAAAGCAATTGTTAGCCAGTGCAGTCTCTGGAGCACTGGTGTAATGCGATATTGGTCACCCACCCCTGACAGAAGATGGGCTGCTGCATTCTGCACCAACTCCCGAACAGTCATCGAGGGCAGCCCAAAGTATAGTGTATTTTAGTAGACTAGTCCTGCAGTTAAGAAGGCATGGATGACGATGGTCAAATCTGAATCTGATAAAAATGGTTAGCGATGGGCGAATGCGGTTCGGAAGTTCAGAGTTCGGACCGAACTTAACCAGTTTGGTCAACCGAACCGAACTTCTGAACTGAACTTGATTTTCAAACCGAACCTAACTGAATTTCCGAACTCGGCTCTGTTCGCCCATCCCTAAAAGACAATATTCCATTTAGTTCAATGGGGTTTGAATTTCCGAACTTTGTTAGAAAGTTCAGAGTTCTGACTGAACTCGAATAGTTCGGTCGACTGAACCGAATTTCTGAACTGAACCGAACCAAACCAAATTTCTGAACTCGGTTCTGTTTGCCCATCCCTAAGAATGGTCACAACCTTCTCATCAGATGTAATTGGTGAAAAGCACTCCTGGTCAGCACTTCAACCTGATGATCCACGCACAGCAATGGATCGAAGAACACCTCAAGGCTGTGAAACTGAGTGACCCCAAAAAGCTGGACCCCATCAATAACAGGAGTCCCTACATCTCTCAGATCACATGGACGACCAACCACCGTACTTCAGTCTTGTATGGATTCAGCTATAGTTGGCTCATCTGGGGCAGCCAGGCATTGGGTAAGCACCAAGACTGCAGAACCTGGGTCATATGAAAAAGAGAGACAGAGTGGGGCATCATCAGAAGTCTGATGGCACTTCATTCTAGGGATTTTCAATTTGTTTTGTTTTAATTAGTTACTAAAAAGAATGGAGTCCCTGATGTTGCCAGCACCATTTTTGAAATGGGCCTCACATGCACATAACGGCCCGGGCAGCATTTTACACATGCACAGTGGTTTGGGTTTTTTAATTAAAATAAACAAAAAATATACAAAAACAAAGGGAGCTTTTATGTAACCGCTGAAAACTGATCGTTTTTAAACCCAGAAAATGGTACAAAAAATGAAATCAAAAGAGGAAAGTGATGCACAATCCTAGTTCAATCCAAATCTTCATACAGTCTCATTCAGGGGCCTCAGATTCAAGTTGAAAAGGATTTTGGACAAGATCAAGGATTTTGGACAAGGTGGGGTCCCAGGAGCTCCCAAGAGAGCCACTGCCCATCACCACCCTCTAGGTTCTCCCAGCCAGGAATGAGTGGAACCACTCAAGAGCAGTCCTGCATTCCCGTCAGGTCCCACAACCATGTCACGGACACCCCATGATCAACTATATCAAAGACTGCCAAAAGATCTAACAAAATCAACAAGATACAGTTGCTGTTGTCAATTGCCAAGGGGAGGTTGTCAACCAAGGCCACAAGCACAGTCTCAGTACCATGCCCAGGATGAAATCCTGACTTACGTCAGTCCAGGTATCCAATAGCTTTGAGCTGTGCCTGAATCTGTGAGGCAATCACTTGTTCAGTAACCTTTCCAAAAAAGGGAAGTTTAGAAACAGGGTGATATTTGGCAGGGAAGTCAATAGATGTTTTTTTTCAGCAGGGGCCAGGTGACCACAGTATTGAGGAAGTCAGGGCCTGTCCCCCCAAAGGGAGATATTGACAACCCCAGCCAGCACCAGCCCTAAAGTCTCTCATCTAGCTTTCGCCATCTGCAAGGATGGGGATGAATCTAATTCACAACTGGTCGACCACGCTCACACCACTCTAAGCATCCCCTCCCCATTGGTTGATGAAATTACCTGAAGCTTATCCAAGCAAAGTGGACAGGACCAAGCTTCCCCAAACCCAAACTGTGCAGTCAAACTAGCACTTCACAAGTCCCAAGAAAGCTTTCTTCGTTGCTGTCACCACCATGGCATAATCCTTAAAAAACCATTTAGGCCACATTTAATCAGCTTTGGTGGAAGTCAAGCAGCACCTGCTGCACTCTAACTGCCTACCCTCCCACTTTAGCAACTTCAGGTCCTCCATATACCAAGGAGATCTGTGCTACCATAGTGGAGGAAGCAGATGCCTGGGTGCCACTGTGTCGATAGCCTGAGTCAATATACTGTACCACAGATCAACCATACCATCGACAGAGAGGCCTTTAAGGTCAACAGGTAAATCCCCCAAAGAGTTTTGGAATTCTCTTGGATCCATTAGTATCAAGGGGCAGACCATTCTAACTGGTCTTCAGCTTGGAGAAGAGACAACTGAGAGGAGATATGATAGAGGTCTATAAAATCATGAGTGATGTGGAACTAAGAAACAAGGAACAGTTATTTACCCTCTCAACTAGTACTAGAACTAGGGGACACTCCATGAAACTCATGGGTGGCAAATTTAAAACAAATAAAATAAAATATTTTTTCACTTAGCATATAATTGGGTTGTGGAATCTACTGTCAGAGGTTGTGGTAAGGGCCAGTACAAGAGGTTTAGACAAGTTTCTGGAAGATAGGTTCATTAGCAGCTATTAGCCAGACAGGCTCAAGGAACATGATGGGAGCTGGGGGAAAACAACCGGGAATGGATTCCCCCATTGTGACCTGTTGGGTGCTTCTTCTAAGCCACCATGATTGGCCACTGTCGGAGTGCTGGGAAAAATGAACCATTGGTCTGATCAAGTATGGCACTCTTATGTTCTTATGGTTCACCACTCTGACAGGGCAAAGGATATAATTATTAAGATAACATCTGATCTAACTTTGGGTATTTTCAGATGTTACAAGATCACAGTGAACCACGGTGAATACCCACCTGTGGTCACTGTGGCTCGAACGTCTGTTTGGCGGCCGCCAGATGTTCGCCATGGTCAGTACCCGCATGGGGTCAATTTGAACCACGCTTCCCGGGCTAGCCGGGGGAATGTCCCGGGAAGCGTGGTCAAAAAGATCCCCAGCGGGGACCAAAAAAAAGTAACGTCTGGCCGGTTGCCACGGCCCGGGATCCCCGGCGGGATCCCAGGCCATGGAACATCCAGCCCGACGCGGCGGCCGCAGTGGACCCACCGCCCGCCCGTCTCCCTGGAGGGCGGGCGGCGGGGTGCGTGGAGGGGGCGGGGCCGTGCAGCCGCACTTTGCGCTGCACGGCCCCGCCCCCTCCCAGATTCCCCGCCGGGATCCCCCCGGCACGTCTGATATGGCGTGACGGGGTGATGCCGGCGGGGAATTAAAGGGTTGTTTTCGGTACGGGGCCAAGCGGCCCCATAACGTCTGAAAACACCCTTTGTCTCCAACTCATTTATGTGAAGAGTGAAGCACTTTCAAAATAAATTGGAGATCTTTGGCAGATTACTGCAAAGTATGAGCTTTGCATAGTTAAAGGCCAATTTTCATCTTCAGTGGCACAGATTCATCCTCACTGAAATTGGTAGGATTCCATGTCTTCAACGAAAGGTAGAGCTTGCTCCAATACTTACAAAGTCAGCACTTAAAGTGACTTTTTTCAGGCCTATTTATAATAACTATAAATAGAAACATTTTACATATCTAATATCAAAGCCTTCTCTTCCCAGTAATTTTTATCAATCAGTTTCTGTACTTCAATAACTTCATCAGACCATAAACTAGCAACTGACTTATTCTGTTGGATAGCATATTACACAATTCATTGAAGTTAATATAGTTGATTTTTCAGTGCAATGACTGAATTGATTTTATATCACCGCATTGTACTGATTTATTTAGGTTTAATTTCTTACTGCCTATTAATTAACTGTATGACAGTGCACCGAGCATTCAGAAGTGAAGTAGAGGATACTTATTAAGGTGCATTAATGTTTATAGTAAATCCTTGGGCTCTTATGTTTTAACTTAATCCTCATGTAATTTGTTGGACACTGATGCCTGGACCTGAATAGTGGTCAGGGGCCAAGTTTTGAACTCCCGCTTAATTTTAGCAAAGTTTTCATTTTTTATTTTTATTTTTAATTCTTATTTTTATTTGTAGTTTCCCACTTTTTATGGTGTTCCACATTACCGATATTTAAATGTGGTTCAGGGTGGGGTGTGTGATTTCTGTGACAAATTTTGGAGAGGGATCTGTAGTGGAGTGAAAAACTGAAGGGGAGAGAGGGGATTAAAAATGGCACCAAAAGTAGTGACCTACTTTATGGGCAATACCTTACGCAAAATGCCTAACTGATTTAGAAGTGCTCTCTTCTCATTTGGAAAGCAATGACTATAACTGAAATGAGAATAAGTTTGATTCTCCCAAGAATCTCATGAGAAATGAGAACTGTCAGTGAGATCTCAAAAAGATCTTGCAAATGGTGCAAGGATCTCACAAGAATCTTGCTTAAAATGAAAAAAAACACTGGCTGAAACAAGGTTGCTGGGACATTCTGCGCATGTGCAGCCCTTTTCTGAAATAGCTCTGGCAGCATTGGTGCCATTTTGGAAAAGGGCAGTCATTCTGAGCATGCACAGACCAGCTGCCCTTTTCCAAAATGGCAGTGACACTGCAGTGCTATTTTGGAAAAGGGCTGCTCATGCACAGAATGTCCCAGCAGCCATTTTGCACATACACAGTTTTTGGAGAGGGGTCTGTAGTGGAGTGAAAAACTGAAGGGGAGAGAGAGGATTAAAAATGGCACCAAAAGTAGTGACCTACTTTATGGGCAATACCTTACGCAAAGCTCCTAACTGTGCTGTCTTCTCATTTGGAAAGCAATGACTAGAACCCAGCAACCCAGATAGGTAGAGAATTCCAGGTGCCTGAACACCAGCTCTTTAAATAATAAAGTGGGGAATAAGATCATGCCCCAATTTAAAAAGGAAGACAATAAAATCAAAGTCAGCGTACTGCTTTAAATTAAATTATTCTTGGGTTAAGATGCTTTTAAGACTTTACAAGTATATACAAGTATGACTTTATGTTTTTCTAAGTATTGTGAAGAAGGCTGAAGCGAGCTGCACAATTTTTACTCACAAGTAATTTCACTATATCAGAAACCAGGATCTATCTCCTGACAATTTTGTGATACCAATGCAATTTCTCAATTCTCGCAATACTGCAAGATATCATCCTGAGTTACCCACTCTCTACTTACTGTTCATTTGCCACTTACAGCATTGCCGAGGGTACCGTTTTACTTCTGGATTTGTTGTTTCCACATTTCTCAGCCAATCACTGTGTAAACAGTGCCCCCCTTAACCTCCCGCCGGTGTCCCTTAAGCCCCACTCCAGTGCCTCCTATCAGAATTGTTGTTCTATATTGTTCCCTTTGCTTTGACCAATCTGCAAGTGGATTGAAGATTAATAAAGGAATCTGTGTACCAGCCAATGTGTGACAAGGATGTACAAGGAAGTGCAAGAAATGCGGTATTTATTGATATTACCTCTTTTATTCAATGTGTACACAGGAAACCACTGTAAGAGATTGTAAGGCAGCCCAGACTCTGATGCCATCTGTGTATGGATGAGAATCTCTCTGCTTTGAATTTTAAATGGATGGCAAAGTGGTAAATGAAATCCCAGTAAGTGGAAAGTTGGTAAATTGAGAAACAAAATGTCAGTCGAGACATTGTTGAGTACAGAGAGGTTCTCAATTTGACTGAGGTGATATCAGGAACTGGGATTTTGATTTTCCTTTTTACGTAAATTTTGTTCAGCCCTAATTTACCATTGTCACTACCTCTCAATTGCGCCTAAGTCCCTCTACCCTATACCTTACCAGAAGCTCTAAAAATGCATTTATAAAAGGTTCTTTCTTAAACTACTCTTACTGAATAAGGCTATTCAGTATATTTACATAGCAATACCCAGGACACCTTCTTAAGGACATATACCATGTTTATTTACATAATTCAATGAGCATTTGAAGTAAATCAACTAGAATGGTTTTCCAAGAACCCTCTATATGGGGGTACAAGATTCATGAATGATTAAGGCTAATTAATAGTTGAATAGGATGCCATCTGCCACCAAAGGAGTGGTTGCTAGATTCTGATGGAAGCAGCCATCTCTTGATGTTGAGAAGCCCACCATCTATAAACTTGTCTTTTTGACAGATCATTGGAAAAAATGATGACAGCTGTCATTTAGTTTTTCATCAGCCTTTCAAATATTGCTTTGGACCTACATATTGCAAGAGGACTTAACTACATGATCTCTTCTGGCAGTGAACAATGGTCAGGTATCTATGCTGGATCTATGCATTATCCGCCTTTGAAGCTATTAACAGAAGGTTCTATTAAGTTGTCTCCAATCCCTGGCTTTTATCCTAAAGAAGATGCATCTGCTTGGAGGGTTCTTCAAGCCTCAGCTTTTGCCACCTGTTTTAATCAATGTGTACAGGAAGCCACTGTAAGAGATTGTAAGGCAGCTCAGACTCTGATGCCATCTGTGTATTGTTGAGACTCTCTTCTTTGAATCTGTTCAGGAAGGATTGTGACATGGATAAGAATAAAATGTCTAAAACTCAGTTTGAGCAAAATAGATGTGATGCCAGCGAACAGGAAGAAGGATCATCAATATATAGCAGAGTAGTTTCTGCTCCTATTACTGAACTGAGTTTTCCATCCTTTGTTAAAGAAACAATTGATCCTGGGCTGCTAAAGAAGTATTAATTACACACTATGACCATTATGTTTTGGTCATCATTTGCATTTTTTTTTATCACTGAACAGTTTTCACAACATATTTACTTGGACTTCCCCGCCATTTATTTCTGAATTGTTTTTCTTTTTTTACTGCTAGCCTGGATTACTGCTGTGTGCTTCCTTAGCGACTACACTTGAAGGTGAGTAGGAAGTTGCAACAAGTACACAATATAGTTACTTTGTTGTTAGGTAGGGTGAGCTGGTAGAAAAATTGCAAAACTTCTTTGTGTCTATATGAATTCAGGTTTTTTTAAAAAAGAAATGTATTATTATTATTATTATTATTATTATTATTATTATTATTATTATTAGGGGTGGGAAGTTTGGTTCTCCTGGTATCTGATACAGCTGGTATTTTGCTGTACCGGCAGTATTGGATTAATCTGGTTATTGGGGGTACCGGTGCCGGTTCCCCCATGCCAGATTTGTTTACAATGTGGCCATTGAAATGAATGACCGCAATGTAAAAGAAAGAAAGAAAGAAAAAAAGAATTCCCTCCCCAATCCAGGTGGAAGGGGGGGAGGACATCACCCACCCACCCTGCCCAGCCTGGATTTTTAAAGATTTTTTTTTTAGCCGAAGTCCCTACTAGTGCGGGCTCTGGGCTGCTGCTGTGCTGGCGGCGGCAACCCAAAGCCCGCACCAGCAGGTACTAGGGTGATCCCTGGGGTGGGGGGTGGTTTAACACCCCCCCCATCCCAGGGATCACCCTACCCCCCCACCCAGAGACTTCCTACCTTTTCCACTCCAGGCGGCAGTGGCGACTGCACGGCGGTCTGGTGGCTTCAGCGCTGGCTGGCTTCAGCGCTTGACTAGGCCTTCCGGGGAACTTCTGGGTTTCCCCAGAAGGCCTAGTCAAGCGCTGAAGCCATCCAGCACTGAAGCCTCCAGACTGCCGTGCAGCGGCCGCCGCCTGGGGCACAAAAGGTAGGCGATCTCTGGGTGGGGGGGTAGGGTGATCTCTGGGATGGGGGGTGTTAAACCACCCCCCACCCCAGGGATCACCCTAGTACCTGCTGATTCGGACTTCGGGTCACCGCTGCCAGCATGGCAGCAGCCCGGAGCCTGCACTAGCAGGGACTTTGGCTAAAAAAATTTTTTTTAAAAATCCAGGCTGGGCAGGGCAGGTGGGGGGTGACCCCCCTTCCACCCGCACAGCCTGGATGGGGGAGGGAAAGTGTTTTGTTTTGTTTTCCCATTGATTTCAATGGGGACAGTTCCCCATTGAAATCAATGGAAAAATACCGGTACCGGTATACCGGTTCTAATCCGGTAAACCAGGTTTTTGGGAATGGGTATCCGGTAAAATCGGTATCCCTTTTTTTTGGGTGAAGTCCCACCCCTTATTATTATTATTATTATTATTATTATTATTATTATTATTATTATTATTATTATTATTATTATATGGCTAACAATATTTTAAAAACATATTAAAATACACAACAATAAAAATGAAATTAAAACAACCTAAAACAATCCATACCCACCCACCCTAACCTAACCCAGACACCCCATCTCCCTCGGTAAAGGCCTGGTGGAAGAGCCAGGTCTTACACTGTCAGCGGAAAGAGGGGAGGTCGGTGGTCAAGTGGACCTCTGATGAGAGGGAGTTCCACAGAGCCACAGAGAACACCTTCCTCATGGTAGAAACCCGGAAAACCAGGGGAAACCAGAGATTTAATTACAGTATCCTATCTCTGGTATTAAATTTTATTTAATTCCCATCAAGATTAAACGTTTAGTTTTTAACTTTTGCTATAAAGCTCTCACAGAATGGAGCTTTCATTCACTTGGATGTAGGGCCTCTTTCAGACATGCCCCTCCTCATGCATATTCAGGCTGCGGGGGGGGGAATGCACAGCCCGAATATGTGTGGGGATTGGCCAGTCTGAAAGCTCCCCCCCACCCCCACGCAACTTTGCCAGCAGAGATGAGCAGGGATGCAGAGCAGGAAATTAAGCTGGGCATCCCTGTGCATCTCTGCCAGCAAAGTCGTGGAGGGCTTTCAGACTGGATGATCCCTGTGCATATTTAAGCTGTTCATTCCCTCCCCCGCAGACTGAATATGTGCCGGGGGGGCAATGTCTGAAAGTAGCCTAAGTTCCACTTGCAGATCATCTGCATGGCATTAGGGATGGGCGAACAGACTGAATTTTGGGTTCGTCTGTTTGGTTCAGTCCAGTTCAGTTTGGACATTTGGTTCGGTCACCGCGTTCGAGTTCGGCTGTTCGGTTCAGTCTTCTTCAGTTCAGGTGTTCAGAAAAAGGCTCTCTGTGTGAGGAATGATGGCCCCAGACCCTTGACGGTGGGTCCTGGGACTAGAGTGGCAGCTTCTAAATACATATTGGCCACAGCCCTCTCTGCCTGTAACTTGGCCCCAGAACCCTAATGGTGGGTCCTAGGGCTGGAGTGGCTGTTTCTTGGTGCGGTGGAATGACCACCTCTGTGTGAGGAATGATGGCCCCAGATCCATGACGGTGAGTCCTGGGGCTAGAGTGGCAGGTTCTAGATACATATTGGACACAGCCCTCCCTGCCAGTAATGTAGGCCCCCAAACCCTGACGGTGGGTCCTGGGGCTGGAGTGGCTGTTTCTTTTATATATATATATATATATATAT
>QEPC01012651.1:998811-1012623 GCA_003113815.1 Sphenodon punctatus | reverse complement strand
AGATAGCAGGGTCTGGGTCAGTAGAAAAAGAGAGGTACAGCTGAGTATCATCAGCATACTGGTGACATCGCACCCTGAACCTTTTCACGACCTCCCCCAAGGGCTGCATGTAGATGTTAAACAACAGCAGAGACAAGATCGAACCCTGCGGAACACCACACGGTAAAGCGCGGGGGCACGATGTTTCCTCCCCCAACACTACCCGTTGGCTCCTCCCCGAGAGGAATGAGTGGAACCATTCAAGAACGGTCCTGCCCAAGCCCCCCAGGTCACGCAGTCGCCTCAGCAGCAGCCCATGGTCCACGGTGTCAAAAGCGGCCGAGAGATCTAGCAGGATGAGAAATGTTGAACATCCTGCATCCATCTCCTGGCGGAGGTTGTCTACCAAGGCCACCAACGCTGTCACGGTGCCATAGCCGGGGCGGAACCCAGATTGAAAAGGGTCTAGGAAGCCGATACTATCCAGATGCACCTGGAGCGCCACTGCCCATTCAATAACCTTCCCTAAAAAGGGAAGGTTAGAGACAGGGTGGTAGCTGGCAAGCGCATCCACGTCCAAAGATGGTTTTATTAACAGGGGGCGCACCACAGCCTCTTTAAGGCAGGGCGGCAGCCTCCCCTGTTGAAAGGACGAGTTCCTACCCTCGCCAGCACCGTCCCCAATGTCTCCCTGGAAGCTTTTACCAACCAGGACGGGCACGGATCGAATTCACAACACATGGCCCTCACAGACCCCAGGACATCCACCGCATCGGCTGGCGTCACTTCCTGAAACTCTCCCCACGAAGCTGGACCAGACGGGACCTCCACCCCCCTGGGCTCTTCGCCCACTACCATCAATCCAGAATGAGATGGAATATAACACAATATATTATATGTGCCTGCCTGCCTGTGTGCGTTCCTGTACCTGCTGCTACCACCTATCACATGATTGAATGAAGTGTGCCCAACCATGCACTAATTCTAGGGACATAATTAAACTTCCATAGGCTGTCATTCCATTGTACCTGAATCAGTCATGCCTACCCATCCCAGGAACCATCATCAAGATTCTGGGACCATCTTTCCAGTCATTGGAGGATGTCATTCCATTCCACTGCATCCAGAAGCCCGGTACCTGCATGCCAGCCTGCACCCCCCTACTCCTTGGTGCCCCCTTCTCCTCCATCCCGGTGCCTGCACACCAGCCTGCCCCCCCTGCCTACTCCTTGGCACCCACCCGCAGATGACCGCTGAAACTGCTTGGAAAAAAAGCCCCTCTGACCACCAGCTCCCGCTGCCTGCTGCCCGCTGCCAAGGTGCCTGTCTCTCTTTCTCTCTGGCACACCCAAACAGATACAAGCCCTGCCCTCCTGGGGCGCTGTCTATAAGTTGAGACCCTGCTGCTGGCACATCTTGGGGTTAATACCTACGCTACATGTGCGGCTACTGTCAGGTAGGGATCTGACACGCTGTATATACAATGAGATTCTGCCACCTTCCAGAAGCAGCACAGAGGGATAAGACTGAAGAACAGGTCAAACAAGCAAAGCTGGTAAGGTAACAAATTTAACTTTTTAAAAAACTTTTAAAACTAACTACAAGCAATCATACATTCAACTTTATCAAACAGAAAGAAAACATACAAACAAAGGAAACTTACATTAGGGGTCTGTGGGGGCACGTGGCGGAATGTGGGGGAAAGGGGAAATGGGTGCACGGGAGTGAGGGGTGGACAGCAAGTCTTCCTTTGGCTGAAAGTAATGTGTTTTGGCTTAGGCCAAGGCCTCCACCAAAGACTCCTGCCATTCAGAGACCGACTGGTGGTAGAGTTCAACATCAGCCACCTTCGAGCGGAGGTACTCGGAGTAAGCCTCCACCTTGTGCTGCTGTGCCTCCAGGTCCCTGAACTGTCCCACCAGCCAGTTCTCCATTGTAAGGACTTGGGACCCTTAGCCCATCCTAGTATTTTTTCTGGGCCTCCAGAAACTCCTGGGTAGGCCTCTCCACTTGGGCCTGAAAAGCCCTTGCCACTGCAGACTCCTCCTACTGGGGGCCTGGAAGCTCCTCATCAGAGCTGGAGGGAAAGGCCTCTGATGGCGGCGTTTTGCGTTGCCTTCCCCACCCCACCCCTTCTTCTGGTGCTTATGCTCCACGCCAGAGGTCCCCCACCTCACGGGCAGGTTGTGCGCTTTCTATGCGTGTGCGATTAGGCCCGATGTGGTCCCCTCTCTGGCCCTTTTGAATCTTTTGCCACATATCTAAAGAACATAAAAAGATAGGAACATAAGAAGTGCCATAGTATGTCCGACCAATGGTCTGTCAAGCCCTGCCTGCATTCTGTCTCCACAAGTGGGTGGGTGGCCAATCTCTCTCTGCAGGGGACTTATGTTCCTAACCGGTCATAGGGAAATCCATTCCCTGTTGTTCCAGCCCCCATGCCTTACCGTGCAGATGGCAAATACATTCTGCTTCTCATACCACTGCCAGACATTGGACCTTGTGCGCCCGCTGTCTGGCAGTGGCACTGCTAGACCTCCACCTCAGTGTCCTGCACGTGGCAGCAGCACTGGGGGAGGCATCCAATTCCTCCTCACCCTCTCTGAAACAGGAAAACATAACACCACCTAAATAATATCATGCATTTATGATGATGCTTCTAGTACTCCCTCCTTGGGGTGCTAGGGTGGCAGCGGGAGACAGTGACCCTGGCTGACACGTGCAAATCCAAAAGACCCTGGCTAGCATGTGCAAATCTTGGGAGCGAGGGATGGCAACTGGAAAGACCCTTGCTGGCACATACAAATTCTGCCCTCCTAGGGGTGCTAGGGGATGCTAGGGATGGCAAATGGAGAGACCCTTGCTGGCATGTGTAAATCCTGCCCTTCCTTGGGGTGCTAGGGGATGCTAGGGATGGCAAATGGAGAGACCCTTGCTGGCACATGCAAATCCTGCCCTCCTTGGGGCACTAGGGATGGAAATTGGAAAGACCCTGGCTGGCACATGCTGCAAATCCTGCCCTTATTGGGGGCTGCTAGGTAGGGGGATGGTAACTTGAGAGTGGAGACCCTCGTTAAGGATGGCTGGCACATGTTTGGGTGGGGGTGCTTGTGCCTGACTGATGGAAGAGCCCCACACACTACAGTACCCTCTCTCTCTGTACCAGACATCCTCTGCCACCCTCTGATGCCCACTGTTTGTGCCTGACTGCCCACCACCCACGCACCCACCGGCACGCCAGTGAGCTGTGAGCTCGCTCTAAAGGATAGTATTCTTCTTGTCCTCAAAGTAAAAAAGAAGTTTACAAACCTGGCACTGGCGGCACCTGTGCCCTCTTGCTTCTCTGACAAGGAGGGAGCCTCCAGCACTGAAGGTCCAGGGACAGAAACCTCTTCCTCCACCTCCTCCACCGGCTCCGCCACCTTGGCCTTCCAGAGGTCCAATCAAGCCTCACCCTCTTCCTCATTTTTTTCCCCCAAACACCAGTCAAACAAAACAGTCACCTACTAACTCACCAACCAGCCAATACAACACAGTCAAACCAGCACACAGTCAAACACAGCCAAAACACACAAAACAAACCCAAACAGCCAGTCATCCATACCACACACACACTCTCTTCACACAAGCTCTGCACGCACTCGAATTTCAGGTTTCTGGCTTCCAATGCGATCACGGGGCCACGCGATACCTAGACCAAAACGGAAACCGATTTCCGAATGGCCGAACTCAACCGAACGCCACTGAACCGAACGACCAAACCTGGCTCCCGAACCGAATAACCGAACCCAAACTCAGCTCCCAAACCGAACGACCTAACAACCGAACCACGATCTGTTCACACATCCCTAGTCTGGAGTGGCAAGCTTCCATATGGCGATGGCCACACACTTGTCTTCCGGGGTGAGTGACCACATCACTGTGCTCTGCTTCTCTTCCTGAGGCCTAATGATCTCTACTGTCTGGAGGAAAAGGTCCCAGGTATCCTGAAGTTGGAGATTCCCTCATCAGCTCCCCCAGAGGACAGCAAGTTCTATCACCATTCTATGCTTATTTCATTCACCCAGTCAAGCCTCTCAGTGGGAACAGTCATGCACAGGGAATTGGTGAGTGAAACCAAATCTTCTGACAGGGAGTTCTCTACCTGCATCATCTCTTATTACCAGGCTTTGATCCTCCTCAGTGAAATCCATTGTCACTGGAAGACGACAAGTCTATGACGCCGAAGCAGGAGCCACCTGAGCATTGTGCCACACAGAGAGTGAGTGCTTGTCTGTGCTTAGAAAACACCTTGAGCCAACAGCAGCAGGCTTCTTGAATCACTTGAATCAATCACAGGTTCTTCTCATTAGCAGCCATGAAGACGTGGAGCATGGCAATGAGCACCCTGAAGTTCTCAGGATCCATGGATGCATTACAGGTGTCCATGCAGTCTGTAGACTATGTGCCAAATGTTTTGCAAACTTTCCAACACTGGATGGCTGCCTAGCTTGAATTGGCTGCACACCACATGTGACTAAGTACTTGCTGGACCGCATCCTGGAATCATAATAACCCAGAAGAAAGGAATAGCTGGAACAGCTTCCTCTTTCCATTGTTCACTACTGGAAGGGGAAGTAGGTGGCAGTGCAGTGGGGAAGAATGCTTAACCATCTAAGGTTTTTCAGGCTAAACCTGGGGGGGGGGGTGCGTAGGTGCTGCCCACAAGCAGAAAAACTACATGCAGGGACTGCTGATTTTTTTAGGCTTGGGCATGCTAAACAATATACATGTCAGTGAGGTCTGCATGGACTGAACTTGGATTTCACTTGACTATTGTCTCATTTATAAGCATCCATTGTCTTATGTCCTGTAGGGATGTGTGAACAGAATGGGATTCGGATGTTCGGATGATCGGTCGTTCGGTTCAAAACTTGAGTTTGGGTTCAGTTGTTTGGTTTGGCAGAGTTCGGTTCGGCTGAACTTGGCTGAACATTCGAAAATAGCACTAGTGATACCGATACCGAATTCAAAGATTTTTTTTCGATATCGGTATCATTTGGTGAGGGTGGTTAATGCATCCTTGCAGCAGGGGATGTTGTCTCCCAGTCTCAAGGAGACTGTGGTGCGCCCCCTGCTGAAGAAATCATCATTGGACATTGACACACTTGCCAGCTACCGACCTGTCTCTAACCTCTCCTTTTTGGGGACGGTTATTGAACAGGCAGTGGCAATCCAGCTCCAGGTGCATCTAGATAGCATCAGTTTCCTGGACCCTTCTCAATCTGGGTTCTGCCCCGGCTATGCTACCAAGACAGCATTGGTGGCCTTGGTTGATGATCTCCACTGAGAGATGGATGCAGGACGTTCGACATTTCTCGTCCTGCTAGATCTCTCGGCTACCTTTGATACCGTGGACCATGGGCTGTTGTTGAGATGGCTACATGACCTGACAAGGGCTGGATGGGACTGTTCTTGAATGGTTCTGCTCATTCCTCTCGGGGAGAAGCCAGCAGGTAGAGCTGGGAGCGGAAACATCTTGCTCCCACTCTTTGTCCTGCGGCGTTCCGCAGGGTTCTATTCTGTCTCCGTTATTATTTAATGTTTACATGCAGCCCTTGGGGGAGATCGTGAGGGGGTTTGGGGTGCGTTGTCACCAATATGCTGATACTCAGCTGTACCTGTCTTTTTCAGCTGACCCAGACCCTGCTGTCTCGTTGCTATCTCAGTGTTTGGAGGCCGTGGCAGAATGGATGTGGCAGAGCAGACTGAAGCTCAACCCCAATAAGACGGAGGTGATGGTTGTGGGAAGAGCGAGGGAGGTGTTGGCCCCCCGATTGGGGAGGTTCGCCCTCCTGTAGCTCATCAGGTCCAGAGTCAGGGGGTGGTGCTGGACGCGGATCTCCGTCTGGAGAAGCAGGTAGAGGGGGTGGTGAAATCTGCCTTCTGCCAGTTGTATCTGGTGCAGAGGTTGCGTCCGTACCTCTCTGGCTCAGACCTGGCCTCCCTCGTCCATGCCTTCATCACCTTGAGGCTGGACTACTGTAACGTGCTCTACGTGGGACTGCCTTTGTTCCTGGTTCGAAGGCTGCAGCTAGTGCAGAATGCGGCGGCCCATTCCCTTTCGGGGACGGGTCGCTGGGACCACATAACACCTGTCCTCCACCTGTCCACTGGGACCACATAACACCTGCACTGGCTGCCAATAGCGTGCCGAGCCAGGTTCAAGGTATTAGTATTAATCAATAAGGCCCTTCACGGTCTCGGCCCCTCATACCTCAGGGATTGCCTCGCCCTCCGTGCTCCAGAGCGGCTCATTCGGTCTGCCGGGGGTGCCTTCTTGGAGGTCCCCCATGTTAAGCGGGGGGCCACAATGGAGAGGGTATTCTCGGTGGCCAGGCCGTGTATTTGGAACTCCCTCCCAGAGGAAGCTCACCTGGCCCAAGCCTTTTAACATTCCGGCTAGTTTGTAAAACCTGGCTGTTCGACCAGGCCTTTGGGGACGGTGGGAGAGTGGGTTAGTGTTTTTTTTCTCCCTCTATCCTTCTTCATTCTTTAGTATAATTTTGTCTATCCCTGTTTTAATTGTTGTTTTTTATGATGTTTTAAATATTTTAAATATAGTTTTATATTTGATTGTTAGCCGCCCCAACTGTTTTCAGGAGGGGCAGGGTCTAAATATATTAAATAAAATAAATAAATAAATAAATAAATATTTGGCCCTGAAACAACCCCTGGTCTCCACCCCTGGTGCGAGGAAGTCTGCTCGTCAGCTGGCCCCCCTTCCAGTCACATTTTTCCCACCCAAAGTCACGTTTTCCCCACAAACGAACTCATCCAAACTCACCCGAACATGACCAAACTGTTTGGACATTTTTGAGTTTGGTTCAGACGTCTTAACAGACCAAGTTCGTTCCAAACTCCGAACAACCGAACCACGTCCGCACATTCCTAATGTCCTATCTCCACTATAAGGGAGACTTTTGCTGGGGTGGCTTCTAGTATGGGTTCAAGACCAGAATATTCTGAGAAAGGAACAGGGTGGATTCTGGAAGGGTTACTCTACTATTGACCATATATACTTATTGCAGTATGTTGTTCATAAATTTACAAAGGTTCTTAAGTCTCATTTATGTATTGCATTTTTGGATTTATCTTCTGCTTTTGATACTGTTAATAGAGAATGTTTGTGGGTTAGGTTGCACTTCTTGGGCCTTGATTTCTACCTATTGAGATTACTGATCTTATACCATGAGGATACATGGGCTGTGGTACGTTATGGAGGTGCAGGGGAACTGACTCAGTCTTTTCCTACTAACAGGGGCATTAGGCAGGGGTGCATTTTAGCTCCCCTGTTGTTTAGTCTATACGGGAGTTGACTCATCATCCAAATGTAGTGATGGAATTTCCATCCTCCTACGGTTTTATCTTCCCACATTGGGGTATTGTTTTTCATGGATTATGTTCTTATTGCAAGGACCCCTATTGGGTTACAAAGAGCCCTATCTCAATTCTCTGAACTATGTGCCCAGAATGACTTAGTTATTAATCACAGCAAATTCAAAATTATTAAATGGGACAGAAGGCCTCAGAAAAACCTATGGTATGTTAATAACAATAGATTGGAGGTGGTGAAGTCTTCTAGGTACTTGGGGGAAGTTATCTCATCTAACCAGGCAGTGGCATAGCTACCGTGGCGTGGGGGGTGCATTTGCACCTGGGCCCTGCCCTGGGGGGGGCATAGGCAGGGCCGCCCCCTCACCTGCCATGGTGGTGGTGGCATCTGAAAGAGTGAGGGAGGTGTGAGGGAGGTGAGAGGGCAGATGAGTCGGCCACCAAAAAAAGAGCTTGGCAGTTCTGTACCAGCTCTTTCACCACCTCCAGCTCCTCCGTGCTGTATCTTCCTCACCCCTCCTGCTGCCACCACTGCCAGGTGAGAATTCAGCCTAAGTTCTTCTTCTGCTGCCTCCCCTTCCTGGCTCTGGTCCGTATCCCTCACCTGCCTTTGCTTCCTAGTAGCACTGCAGCAGCAACAGCAGGACACAGATCGGGGAGATAAAGCTGTTTGTTTACGAACAGCTCCTGCCCATGTGCTGATCAGAAGGTTGCTACCTTGTAAAGAAGGTTCTTCGAGATGGCTCCCAACATTCTCACAACTGGGTTGTGCATGCTCACCCTATTCAAATAATAGACCACATGATGGTCTCGAGCTCCTCTAGTATAAAAAACACTCTCCCTCTCAGAATGACAGTTCCTTCCAACCCTTCTAGAAATATAAGAAAAAAATTCCATGCAGGGCTGGAAGGGTGGGTGTTGTGAGAATGTTAAGAAACATCTCAAAGAACCTTGTTTACAAGGTAGCAACCTTCTGTTCTTCTTCGAGTGGCTCCTCACATGCTATTTTTACATGGCTCTGCCGGGTGGGGGAGGTCCGTGGGCACGTCAGTGCATGGACAGGGTATGCACACAGCTTCACTTGCATCCCCACTCACCCCCCACTCATCTACACAAACAGAATAACCGCCATTTCCCCCGGTTGCTCCATGCGTGGGGACGAGTGGGGGGGGGAGGAGTGGGGATGCATGTTAGGCGTGCGTGCATGCACCCCACACTGTAAATAAATCTGTAAATATGGTTCTGAGATTATTATGGCTGCTATTTCACTAACTTTTCTTAATGAAGTTATTGCTAACAGGAATAACATAACCATGGCGGTCAGGGAATTATTGAACAAAATTATCCCCTTGTTGGTGAGTTCTACTATGTCTTCTGGAGTTAAACATGTTTTCAATTTCCATTTTTGAAGCACTAATTTTTTAGCCATTAGTAATGCTCTACATAGCCAAAGGTTTTGATATTTGTTTAGTTTTTAGATTTCCCCCAGCATATTTAGAAGTACAGGATGGGCTTCTAATCTGAGTTTACATTAGGGCTGTACTGAATAGTATTTCTGAGTACTCGGGCCAAATACCAAAGTTCAGAATAATTGACCCGAGTACTTGGTGGCCCTTCAGTGCTGTTTCCGAAGTTTTGGAATTCGGACTCGGAATTCTGGACCTTTGAAAAATTTGGAAAACTTTGAACAATTCGGAATTATTCGACACTAAAACTTTGAACTATTCGAAACAGGTCAGCACCTCAGCATTTGTCATCATGTGCAGCAGCTGCAGCCATTTAATTGCCTAGCCAATCAGAGTGCAGAATAGCACATTCCCCTTAATTGCCTAGCTAATCAGGGTGCAGAACAACACATGCAGAAATAATAATTTTAACACAACAACAACAGTAGTGTACCTAGACCATTGCCCACCATCAGCAGTGAGTGCACCCACTTTAATCATTATGCCAGCATCAGTGCACAAAATTCAGGCTAGCAGGGGACATTCGC
The DNA here is from genome assembly GCA_003113815.1 of Sphenodon punctatus. Taxonomy (NCBI): domain Eukaryota; kingdom Metazoa; phylum Chordata; class Lepidosauria; order Sphenodontia; family Sphenodontidae; genus Sphenodon; species Sphenodon punctatus. The sequence continues at coordinate 1,003,277 of QEPC01012651.1, read as the reverse complement.
TCAAGAAGACTAGAGAATACAACAACCCTGCAAAACAGTCTGCAACTGCATGGAGAAATATAAATCCCTCCAAAATCCAGAATGCCCAGACCCCAGCAGTGACAAAATTAAGAAACCAGACATTTACACACTCCCACCCTGGAACACCCTCTTGGTACGGCATTGGTAGTGTGGTACTGGTAACTTGAACAGGCAAGGCAAAGGGAGGTGGAACCAGGCAGTGCGATTCCTCTGGCCTCATGGTGCCAAGCAGCAGGCAGAACAGTAGAAGTTACACTTTACAATTAGACTCTGTTTTGTGTTGGGATGCCACAGCCTAGATAACACATACAAGACCCCGAAAAACAGTGTGCACCTCCATGAGATATAAATTCCACCAAAATAAAGAAACCAGACATTCACCCCCAACTCCCCACAGGTACCCTCTTGGGATGGCACTAGTACTGTGTGGCAATGGTAACTTGAACAGATCAAGCAAAGGGAAGTGGATCCTGGCAGAGAGATCCCTCTGGCCTCATGGTGACAAGTTCCAACTAAGCAGCAGGCAGTATTGTGGCACCCAATTATTTTTTTAAAAAACAGCATGGCATGATAATGGGTACGTAACCCCTATCCCCGATCATTGACCCTATGGACAGGACAGGACAAACCATTACATAACATTCCAGGTCAGGTTAGATCAGGCTAGGCACCCCCCACCCAGCCGATTACATACAGAACCAGCAGCACTGTAGCACATTGCCAAATTCACCAAACAGAATGGACAAAATGGTTGCAGAGACTTGTATTTTGCCCTGTCAGACAATCAAAAGCTTGACATCTGACTTGTCAGCCAATCAAAAGCTGTCCTGTGGCTTGTCCATCACTCAATTGTCCCCTCCCATAATTCCCTCGTACTAAATGTGGTACTAAGTTTCATTTCCAGTGCAGGAGTAGCTCCACCAACCCCCATGCATGCCACAGTTGAAGTTTTCCAAAGAATGGCCTTGGTCCTCAGAACTTGGAACTTCAGACTTTCTGAACTGAATACGTTAATCTTTGGTGATTTCCGGTTTTCCAAAGATAGAGTTACAGCCCTAGTTTACACGACAGAAAGAAGTTTAATTCTTTTCATAACTTCTGTCCAATATTTATTTATTTAATTTATTTATTTATTTTAAAATGTTATTATCCCGCCCCTCCTGCCTCAGGCAGTTCGGGGCGGCTCACATCATATAAATATAAAAAAACTTAAAACAACTATAAAAGGAGCTACCAGATACATCCCCCACCCCCCACTCAAACCCAAAACCCCGCCCATCACCCATCTCCCTCGCCAAATGCCTGGTGGAACAGCCAGGTCTTACAACTTCATTGAAATGAGGGGAGATCAGGCCCCAGCCGGGCCCCCACCAGCAGGGAGTTCCACAGCTGTGGTGCGGCCACTGAGAATGTCCTCTCCTGTGTGGCCCCCCAGAAGACTCGGGGGACCTCGAGCAAGGCACCCCCAGATGACCACAGAGGCTGATCCAAAGCCCGGTGAGTGAGGCAGTCCCACAGATATGCAGGGCCTAGGTCATTTAGGGCTTTAGATGCAAATACCAACATCTTGAATCGGGCCTGGAAAACTACTGGCAGCCAGTGCAGAGAATGGAGCACTGATGTAATGTGCTGCTGGCGGCCTAGCCCCACCAAAAGCCGGGCTGCCGCATTCTACACCATATGGATGGACATAAGTATAATTCCAGAGTATATGGAATTACTCCATATATTTCTTAGTTTATAGAATAACTCCATAATTACTCTATATAAATCTGAAGCACCTTCAGAATTCTATTACCACCATCTACCTGAGGTGATGGAATCAATTCTGAAAAACCTGAGGGGACTCCAATATACTCTCAACAGGAATTTTTGTTCTGTAAATCTGAGGCAGAGACCCTGGGAACAATACTGGCTAAAGCTTGTTTCCATTGTCCAACTGAGAATGTAAAGCCTAGTTCATACTCCCAGATCTTTAATCAACACAACTTTTAAAAGAGACTCTGCATGAAGTTCCTGATGTTAAGCAAGACTGGAATGTAGTAAAACCATTGGTCTTGGGAGGCTGAATGGTTTTTCAAGAACTAGGAGTAGACCCGAGGTATGTGGGGTAGCAAGAGTGTTACGGGTCAAACTGATCAGAGATGGCATATTTAAGTTGAATATATTGCTTCTTCTTTTTAAGTTCTAGAACAAACCTTTGCTTCACTATTGTGAAAGGAAGCAGGGAACTGTTTCTTACTAGCAGGGAAATGGTCAGTATCTTTTTCCTTACCCAGTCTTGCCATATGATATGGCTACTCCCTCAACTGGGCTGGCTAAGGCTAGAAAAGCCTCAGCCCATAAGGAAGAGTGTGTTGTGGTGAGACAGAGAAAAGGCAGGCATGGCTCTGGCTAGGATAGCAGAGCAGAAGTCTGATTAATACGACGCTTCACACCTGGCGCTGGAACCCTTCCTACAGCAGGGAATTGAGCTAAAGAAGAGCCCTAGCAATGGGGGCCCAGTGCTACTTCCTAGGACTGCCTCAGGGATACAAGTCTACTGGATCCAGGTGGGACCTTTCCATATTTACAGAGCCAGTGGAGGTCTTGGTCTGGTGGTGGCAAGTTTCAAAAGCACTTGGGATGAGAGTCCCGTGCCCCCAGGGTTACAGGTTATGCCATAGGCCGCACATCCCCTTATCAGCTATAACTCCTTCCCCACCTCATAAGGACATTTCTCCCTTTGCTTAATTTCCTTTTATTGTTCATCATCTAGCTTATCCCAACTGCACCTCCTCCACCACCAGAGCAGCCACCTTTGCTTGGCATGCTTGTCCACCCCACCCCACCCCCCGTCACCAGACTGAATTATAGTGTTGCCATTAGCACCCCTTTTAACACCTCCAAGTACATGTCAGTCAATCAATACCCTGAGGGAAGAGACGCATGCTATCATCTCTAAATATCTCTGGTTTTAACCAGAAAATTGCTCCTTGCTCAATCCAACCTCCTGGGAGCTCACCTCTCCAACACTTAATTTCCTGACTGACCCTTTTTCTAGTCCTGTCCACCTTATGTGGGTTAATCGCTCCTCTCCACACTTTCCTCTGCAGCAATTGCATAAACAGTCTGTGTCTGGGGCATGAGTTCCGTGATTCTCCTATAATCTACCAATCTTATGTACCAGCTCTAACCCTGATACTGAGAGGTGATCGTTTCCCCTCACAGGATTTATCAACTCATGTGGGTTCTGGTCACTTAAACTGTGACCCATTGGCATAAGTTGATCCCACAGCATGCTGCTTTTACCCTCCCCAAACAATTGGCCCATCTGCTCAACCTCAACTGTAAGTCCCATCTTCTGTGCCTGGCCATTTCTGATACCAAGTACATGATAATGTGTCCAAGGTCCATACCCAAGTCCACTCCCCCAGCTCAAGTATTCCTCGACTAAGTAAAAAACAAATACATGTTTTAATTCTAACAACCGCAAACACCTCACACCCATCTCCCAAATATGCTGCAACATTCTACTGCTCTCCCTACACCGAGTTACTCCACAGGGGGTGGATATAGTCAGCACAGGGCAGATATAGGTGTAGCATTCTCTGGACCTCCAGTGGGTAACCCCAGACTGTGAGCACACTGACACATGACAACCATGAATTGATCTCTTTTCATAGGCTGACCAACTTCATTTATGATCAAGGTACCTGAAAATTCATGCTAATTGAAAGTGTTAATAAATGTGATGCTCCCCAGCATGGCCCGCTATGGCCTGTCTGGGACAGAGCTGTACCAGTGTGTCTGGCAGCCCCCCATTGGTGCTGGGATGGTGGTGCAAACAAGCACACTTGCCTGCTATGGCCCACCAACTGTGGACCTAGTTCCTTCTGGGCTCACTCTTCCTGGGCAGCATATCACCTGGTTGGGGGCTGTAGAATGCCCCCTCTGGCAGTCCATTCAAGGGCAGCCAACATGGTTCACCATTATTGGCACTACAATAACAACAACAGATACCTAAATAGACTCCAGTCCAAATAAAAAATGCTAAAGACAGAACAAGGACATACATGGGGAGGGGCAGGGTGCCAGCTACAGAGTGGGGTCAGGGCCAGCCAGCCTCATGTTTTTTATGGCCTCCTCTCTCCAGGCCATTTGATCAGTGTGAATGTTTATTCAGTTTCCTGACCTGACCCGACAGGGGGTGTCCCCCCTCCTCAGGACTCGCAAGCCGGCATGCCAGCTGCACGTTTATTAATACCCACTGTTACCATGTCAGGAGTTTTTATTTTATTTTTATTTAGTAGATTTTTATACCGCCCCATCCTGCACAGCAGCTCGGGGCAGTTAACAACAATAAAAACAATTTAAAACATTTAAAATACAATTATAAAATATATCAATAAGACAGGGTGGTATAAAATAAATATATAGGTGGGGGATTAAAAATCACCCCCCCC
>QEPC01012651.1:969654-998600 GCA_003113815.1 Sphenodon punctatus | reverse complement strand
GTCCCTAAGGTAAGAGGGGCCAAGGCCGTATAGGGCTTTATAGATCATTACTAGGACCTTGAACTTGGCCCGGCACACTATCGGCAGCCAGTGCAGCGCTCGGAGCACCGGTGTAATGTGCTCCCAGCGACCCGTCCCCGTAAGAAGACAGGCCGCCGCATTCTGCACCAGCTGCAGCCTCCGGGCCAAGAACAAGGTGAGGTGAAATTGGGAGCCTACTCTCTTGATTCTGCACCTCTAGAAAGTTTCAAGCATGCCCCTAAATATTGGATTCTGTCCAGGCTCTGGATGCCTCTGGTGATGCCTCACCAGATGGCAGAAATACATTATTCCAGGCACCAACCCCATCTTCTAATGATAAAACTTGGTTCTCTGTTTTCCTCAGGAAAAACAGACCACTGGTGCATTTAGCCTCAATTTCCCAAGTTCTGAGGAAAGGCCCTTGAACTTCTGAACTCAGCAAACCTCAGTTATGGGAAGGGGGCCAGAGAGCAGGGAAGCAGGGCCCAAAAGCCAGCGCTAGAACTCTACTTCCCCTTCCCTGGCCCCCACTGTCTGGGAAAGGAATAGGTCAGCGGGGGCCAGGGAAGGTGGCTGGGGACCTTAGTGGGTGACCTAGCAGGGGGGTTAGGGATGGGTTGAGGTGGGTTACTTACCTTCCAAAGGAATCCCGTGCAATATGTGGCCTCTTCCTGGCTTGTAATTTGAAAAAAAAAGAAAAGAAAAAAGAAACAAAACCATAAAAATGCCAGCATGCCAGTGTCATCTTTGAGATTGGAAATTGTCTTTTAGACCCTTTCTGAGCATGTTCAGTCATTGTTTTTTACTTTCAATTTTACAAGCCAGGAATAGACCACACATTGTGTGGGACCCCTCCAGAAGGTAAGTAACCCACCCTGACCTCCCTGCTATCCCCCCCCACTCCCTCCTAATTACCCCACCTCTGACCCCCCCCCTAAACCATCTCACCTTGGAAACTCACGTGTATTCGCCAAGGGGTAGCCCGAACACTTGGAGCCACTCCTCGGACTCTCAGAGAATACTCACAAACCCCCCCCCCCCACTCTCCAACTGATCTGGAGTGCATAAATCATCAGTTGTGAGAAATGGAATGGGAACCTGGTTCCACTTTTCCCCCCAAACCTTAAATTCCTGGAACTCCATAAAAGCCCTGATGATGGAAGCAATAGAACCCTGGATGATGTTGAAAAGTAGGGATCGGCGAACACGGTTCGGAAGTTCAGAGTTCCGACCGAATTCGACTAGTTCGGTCAATTGAACTGAACTTCCGAACCAAACTCAGTTTTCGAACCGAACTGAATTTCCGAAGTCATGTCTGTTCGCCCATCCCTAAAAGATAATATTCCATTTAGTTCAATGGGGTTTGAATTTCCGAACTTTGTTCGGAAGTTCAGAGTTCGGACTGAACTCGAATAGGTCGGTCGACCAAACCGAACTTCCTAACCGAACAGAATTTCCAAACTCGGTTCTGTTCGCTCATCCCTAAGACTCCACATATCCACTGGGACAAACTTTAGTGTTTGGATTGTCCCTGATTTTAGTGCCCAGAAACACTCCATCTGAAACTGAGAAAGTGTGTCAGTTTTGTCGTCATTAATTCCTGGTATGTACCTTGGTGAAAAAAAAGGATGTTAATCTTTAAACCAAATTAGAATGAATACACTCACTATATGCATTGCCCTACTCAATTTAGATATGAGTGAGTTGATTACATGCACAAGCACCCTGTTGTCACACCAGAACCATACATTGTGGTTCCTAAATTAGAGTCAGAGTCACAAGGCTGGAACGTACCTCAAGTGTAATCTAGTCCAGTCCCCTGTAACACTGCAGCACCTGTCACACCCCATCCATCTGCACAGAGAAATCCCACCACTAGCTATAAGTAGAGACTGGGACCAACCAGAGCACACCAATGCCTGAAATAACAGGAAATAGTTTTAGAAAAAGAAAGACCCAGAAGTCCCAAACAGGCGAGCCACATCTATGTGCCAGGAGAAGGCAAAAAAAGTCTGAGTCAACTGCCAGTCTGCCCAGAGGGAAAATTCCTTCTCAACCCAAATATGGTGATCAGTTAGACCCTGAGCATGTACGCAGGCCCCACCAGCAAGGAACTCAATATACAATATAGTACCCAGGCTTCAAAATGCCCCAACAGTCCCCATCTCCAGTACCAAACAACTTTAATGCTGGAAGACGAAGGGGGGGGAGGGGAGAATAAATAATGCATCCTAGGTTAGCATTTGCTTTTTTTTTAGAACTGTATCACATTGACGAACTGTAGTAATTTTATGATCAATTATAAATTCCAAGTCCTTTGATCCTCCCATAAATAGATCCTCCCATAAATGAACCACTACAATTATAGGAAAAATTCAAGAATGTCAAGTGCCTGGTAACCCCAGTGAGTGCCCATTTGGGAAGTCATGACTCGGTACACCAATTTCTTCTAAAAGGATGCCCATACTGCAACTCCCAGCTGCATTAGAGAGCACCTGGAGATCAGCCATCAAGAGAAGGCCCTCACACCAGATTCTTCCTTATCTCATGGTTACCCTAATGTGATGTTGGGGAGCCTGGACTTCCACTCTCTCTCATATAGCAATGACAGAAAAGCCCTCCCTAGAGTTTCTACTCTATAGCAAAGTTAAGACTCTGCAGAAAGACTGAATTTCCACAAGTGTGATCTTCACTAAAGCTAAAGTTTTACCAGTGGGACGACCATTTTGCCTTTTGGTAAAGGAGAAATTTTATCTGCCAAATTGAGTCCAAAGTCCAGATAGGCAAGGGCAGTCTTCTAGCCCAGCTCTCTACAAATGGAACACCAATTTGGCCGCAATCTCCCTGAAGGACTGAAGCAGTCTGTCACACTCAACTGAATCCGCCCTCCAGTGAACAGGAAATCATCCAAGTAATTTGTTGCATGGTCCTCACCAGTCCTGGTGAGTATCACCCACTCAAGAGCACAGCTATAAATTTCTTGAATTCAGAATATGAGATTGAACAACCCATTGGCATCATCTTGTCAAAGTAAACTCTGCTCTCAAATGTGAACCATTGCAGATTGTGTACAGGGAAGAGGTGGAAAGTTGTCACATTTAGTCATTTGGGATCCCTTACCACACACTCTAACCATCTCAATATCTATATCAAACGATGCATAGTGCACAGTACAGAAATCTGCTGAAATAGCATCATTGAATGACCCTTTTGCTGGTTAAGATAGATGGTGTATCAGCTTAGATTCATGCCAATAAGCTGTTTGACAGAGGGTGGTGCCGCCCTGACACAGCTGCCTCTCCAGTCCTCCCCATGCCTCTTAAGAAGCTCTGGCCAAGCATAGCTGTTTGTGTCATCCTGAATGCTGCTGGAATGCCCTTTTTCTAGGCTCCACCTTATAAATGTGGGCAGGGGAGAGCACATTACAGCATTCTCTTCTGCCCCAAATCCTTGCATTAGGGCCTGATTCAAAAGGTTCAGGCAAAAGGTTGAATTAGGACCTGATTCATTAAATTAGGGCCTGATCCCTTTCATTAGGGCCTGATTCAAAAGGTTCTCTCCCCCCCCCATCCTCCCCCCACACACCTGCTTAGGGGGAAAGGCATGTGGTGCTCTCATTCCAACAGGCGCACAGGGACGCAGACTATTCCCCTGCACAGGGATGGGCGAGGGGGAGTTATTTCATTATTATATTTAAGTCACAAGTACTACCTAGTATCAGAGATTGAAAACATAGAAAAATACATTTGAGGCCAAATTTTTTCCAGCCAGCTCTGCTCAGTATGAATGAAGAATATGAAAGATGCAGAGAACTATATCGTATGATTCCTGTACACAAAATATCACAAGTCACACTTCAAGCTACTGAAATGACAATGTGGTGTTGATGGTTTTCTCCTGAAAACCTATATAATTTTCATTGTTTACGTGTATATAACTCTCTAGGTGCAATATTTTCTGTTGAAAAATCACAAGTAGTAGTAGTCTTGATTTATTATATTTAGTGTCGACATACTTTTGATAACTTGGCACTATTTAAGAGGCTCAAAAATATAGGGGTTAGAGAATAAAGTATATATTAGCAACTAATAAAATACTATTTACTCCTTAAAGTACTCATAGCTGCTAAACTCATGCTGCATAGGGCGTGAACACCACAAGTAAGTTCTTTTGCTCACTGTACTCCTGAAAGTAGTAAAGCTCTTTAAGTGCAACATGGTATTAGCCAAGGACATAAATAATTACTATCCAAAGGCAATAGAGTATACAAAAAACAACAACAACCCCAAACCAATTGCACTACCTGTTCAACAAAGGACAATAGGACATGGACACAATATTCCTTTTTCTTTATTACCATTTAAATGCATGCTAATGAGATCTGTATTTTAGCTACATGAAACAATAAGAAATGATAGACAGTGCACTTGTAGGGATTATTGCAGACTATATTTGCATTCTGAGGCTTGAAGCCAAAGGCCTTGGGACTTCAATCACCTTAAAAGTGCAATATATATTGGATGGAGTGTCTGTAGATGGAAATTATATTGAAAAAAAGAATTAAAGGTCATACCCATGCATTCACCAGGTATTATTGGCAAAGATCGGACATCTGTCACTGGTAAAAAAAACCTCCACTGGTGTCCACCATAGTTCAAAAGTCATTTCATACTTCAATTTTTGCTTTTAACTCAGATTTTTTTCATAACTCTCTGGCATTAGAGCATCATGAAAAGTAAATATCAAAAGGCAAGGCAGTACTGTCCTGATGATGTAACCCTATTGCTGATGAAGCTAATGTAAAAGAACCATATTAAGGTAGATTTATCAATTCAGTTTACAAAGTCTGAAAGGAAGTTCTTCAGGTTACACATTTGTGTGTAATGTTATCATTGTCATCGTGAGACAGTTAATTTGCACAGGTAACTGTTAAATCAAAATACAGAGTAGGTCACAGTGCCTATTTTCCTGAGTATTCTTGGGGGAAAGACTGGTAGGAATATTTGAGAACAAAAGTGTGTCATTGTGTAAAATGCAAAGGAGAATAATCAGCACAGACATAGGTAGAGACAGAACAGACTGGCAAGACACAACTTTACTGTCTCTCATTACAGATGATTGACAACAGCTATGTCATTTTCTGTAGAACTGTGTGATCAAGACATTTTGACATTTTCACAGAAATTGTCCAAACTTTTGAAGTGACAGTGAAATGTCTGGAGGCTTGAGCCCTCATTTTTGCAGACATTTTATTTGTAAACAAAGGTCCACATGAAATGTGAATGGGAGGGACTGATCCTTGGAAAGGAAGGCCTCACAGATCATCAGGCACTAATTAAGTGCAGAGCTAGGTAAAATGGCCTCACACCATACAATCAATGAAAGGGGGCTATTTGCTTTGGTAAACTCCCATTGCTTTCATTCCATGATGAATCCCACCACACAAACCCACTACCTTCTCACTACACAGGAATGACATTGATGATGTCAAGAGATTATAGGCTGTGAAGACATTTCTACTTGTTTACTGGACTAGGAGGGCCCATCAGTCTTTCCTGAGTTCTATGCTCAAATGTACCCTGCAGCTGGCTGCCTGAAGTCTGTAGAGTACACAAAATACTCGACGAAAGGCTCCAGCAATATGTGTGGATCCTTATTGTTTTTTCATTCTAGGATGCTATTTCTTCTATGTACAGTATTATCCTGTTATACCAAGCTACCAGAATGATGTACAAGATGCCAAAACACTATTGGACAGTTTACAATCTTGTCTAAATGGTGGGGAATAAACTCCGACTTCTAGGAGAACCCTGTTTTTCCATTATTATTTTTTTTACATTTGTATGAGACAAAAAATGAGCAAGTGTTCTTCCCTAACCTTTAAAAGACTCCTAATCAATTTATTATCCTTGCTAGCATTCTCACAACTTTCAGTTATGTCACCTCACTTCTTCTATATGAACTTTTACTCTTTCATGTTCTTTCAGGTGTAAATGAAGAGCTGCCAAAGTGCTCTAAAACCAATAGTAGCAATATCTAAAAATAGAACCAGGACCCCTTGGGACAGAACTGTCATCCACGCTAACCCCTTTAAAGGTTAGCACATTCCCTCAAAAATGGTTTCAACAGCTTCAGATTGAGAAGAAGTTCACTGAATAAGGAAGCCAGTTCAAACTGAAGGTTTTGAAGTATGGGTTAGAACAGATAGGGGTTCCTCCAGGGCATTTGCTGAGGGTAGAACAAAAATTAACCAGTCTGCTTCCTGAGATTTGGGGCAGAAGATTATCAATGGGTGTTTTCAGACGTTACGAGATCACAGTCAACCACAGTGAACCACACTCAACCCCGCAGCAGGGCCAAAGGGCCCTGAACGTCTGTTCGGTAGGTGCCAGATATTCACCACAGACAATCCCCAGCAGGAGACGATATTAACCACCCTTCTGGAGCTCCGACCCAGACCATATCCGAAAGCGTCGTCAAAGCAATTCCCACCGGGAAACAATAAAAAGTAACGACTGAATGGCAACGACTGGCCAGAATCAAGTGAAATGATTCCCAGCTGGGGACAAAGCATGCAGCATCGCTGCCAGGCAACGAGCAACAACACAGGCCATGGAGGGAGATTTAAAGGGCACACAGCAGCAGGGGGACATGGCGGGATGGACCGAGGCAAAAGGAAGAGGAGAGCAGAGGGCGAGAGAGCAAGGGAGGAGGAAGGGGAGGAGGTGCAGGTGGAGGAGGAGGTAGTGCTGCACATGGAGACAGTAGGGGGCTGAGCAGCAGCAGCAGTGGCCAGGAGATGACAACCAGCTCAGGGGAACGAGGCACCCCGGAAATGGGTAAGGGGACCGAAGGGGGGGGGGCATCAGCACAGGTGCACTGGGGGGGCAGTCCTGCAGGTGGTGGGACAGGGGGACTGTGGGGATGAGGCAACCTGGCAACCAACCGCCCCCCCTTACAACCCACAGACATGGAAACGAACCCGGGAGCCTGAGCCCCCAGAGGAGACAGGCGGATGGCAGGAAGAGGAGGAGAAGGAGCAGCAGGAGGAGCAGGAGCAGGACTGGGACCAGGACCAGGACCAGGACCAGAACCAGGACCGGGACCGGGACCAAGACCGGGACCAGGAGGGTCCACGCAGAAGACAGCTATACCACCAAGGGGGCCAATGGGGGCACAGGGAAACCCAGGATTTTATTAGGATTTGTGGGACCCTGGAGCACCAGCTGGAGCTAGCTGTGAACCACTGGAACAAGCACGTCTACCTGGAGATCATGCGGGACATGGAGGCGGTGGGGCATCACAGGAACATGGCCCAGTACAGAACAAAGGTGAAGGACCTCAAGAGGGGGTACAAGGCCATCAGGGACAACAACCAGCAGTCTGGCCATGGAGCCCGCACCACCCCCTACTATGATGCCCTGGACTGCATCCTTCACATTAAGGGATCCATTGTCACCCTGTGCCTCATGGGGAGTGCTATGGTCCAGGGCAGGGAACAAGCCGAGGTACCCCCTCCCCTCATCACCCCCTAGAAGGCACCAGCTCCAGGCGCCCTGCCCCCCAGGAGGAACACCCCAGGACTTCGGGGACCAGCAGACCCCCCCTCGTGCACCAGCCCCAAGAGCCCCCAGCCCCTGTCTGGACTGGAAGACTCTGAGGCTGGCACACTATTGACCCTCAGCCAGTGGACACAGGGGGACCCCAGTAACACAGAGGGACCGGCCCTGGAGGGCTCCAAGACTGACATTAAGGGTAAGCAAGCAGGTGGGTGGGGAGATAGTCTGGGGGGAATGGACCGAGGGGGGAGGTGTGACCGAGGGGCACACTGGGCATGGGGTCACCCCCAACAACCCCGGGCACCCCAGACCATGGGAAGGGGGCCCTGAGGGTAGCTGGGGGACACATTCAGACTAGCTCCACCCAACCCCTCTCATATCCCCACAGGGCATGGCATGCCCCAGCACCTGTGACAGGCGGGCAAGGAGGATGGCAGAAAGCAGCCCCAGGAGCAGCCAGAGGTCCCAGGTGAGGCACACCAGCAGCTGGGGGGGAGAAGGTACCTGGGGAGGCTGTACGGGGGACCCGTGGCACGTGGTGCGGGGGAGGGAGGCTTGGGCACAGGGGAACACTGAGGTAGGGCACCTACCACCACCCTGCAGGAGAGGGAACGACCCCCCAGCCATGCCATGGGATAGGGGGTGGGTGGCTGGGGCACCTAACCAACCCCTAATGTGTACCGCAAAAGGGTGAACTGACGGGTCACAGAAAGCCGGCCATGTGCCCCCGGATCAACAGATGAGGGAGCACCAGGCATGGGTATGGCACTGCGGGAGGAGGAGGTGGAGGACATGGTCTGCTCAACCACCGAGCAGGGCAAGCGGATGATCGTGGCCATCGATCAGATGGAGGTGGCCATGGAAAGGTCCATGCAACAAGCGGAGGCAAGGGACCGGAGGATCCAGGTGGACATGTGACTGGAATGGAGGTGGGAGCGCCAGGAGCACAGCAGGCAGGTGGAGGCATTTGAGCGGCTGGAACTGGCCATCGACAGGATGGTAAGGGAGTATTTGGCCAAGATGGACTGCTCCCATGACATCGGCACCTCGCTGCTCCTGCACGTGGGGACCATGAGCGCACATGTGATGGCAGCCATCCCACCAGGCAACCTGCCCACCCCAGCCCCGATGCTGTAGTTCCCTCTAAAAATTGTTTAACAGGATCCTCTTTTATAAACAATATATGTTTCATGATTTGTGCACACACTTCCAGCTATAACAGTTTTGTTTAAAATACAATTTGGATTAAATTAAGAGAGAGTGTACCCCTCACCAAAGGGGTCATCGCTAAAGAATCTAAAAAGGATTGGATAAAAGGCCCAGGTTTTATAAGCAGTTGAACATTTGTGATTTTAACAGAGTTGTGAAAATAATAGTCCTGAAAATTATGGGATGAAAACAACTGGGACTTCGGGAAGCAAGGTAGAAGGGAGGGGGAAGCAGCCCAGCAATCAAAAGACATGATTGACATATCCAGACTGGCCAGTTAGCATCCTAAACACATCCTGCAGCACTGTGACAGAGGACATAAGACAATCCCTTACTGGATCTTTCCTAAGCAGTTCCTCCATCTTCCCAGTAACAAGCAGGGGTTTGGGGTTGGCACATCACAGAGTGAGGATACATGATTGACATTTCTGCTGGCCATCTGGTATCAAAAGTCTATCTTGTACCACTGTGACAAACATTAAAGGAAACCTAGTAAAGGCTCATCCTCTGAAGATGCTTCCTGGAGCTTCCAACTTGCCAGCCCCCATCATGGGGGTGGGCATTGGGGAGCAAATAAAAGCTTTTGCCAAGCAGCACAATCCACACCATGGCTACATCTTGTGTGGCTCATAGAGGAGCTCAGTGCTCTTTGTGTGTGACTGTGTGTGATGCAGTCTTCAGTCTCACTGCAACTGCTCATAAAAGCAGAACTCTGTATCTATTCTCCCCTGTGTATGCCCCCACAGATTTTGCTGTGTCAGTTACTGAAGTCTATCTCCAGTTCCTCTGGCACCTGCTCCTCCTGTTCTTTGACCCCTCCTCTTGTCTTCTTCACTATATACAAATGCTCCAAAAAGCAGATCTCTTCATCTAGACCTTTATAATTTAAACAGAGGCAACACCTGCAATTGATTTAAGGAAATTTGCAACTCCTGTTAAGATCACAAAACTTTAATTGTTTATACAATTTGGAACCGTTAACTAAACTTTATGAAATTTTGTAAAAATTCTCTCTTTCGTGAGGGTCACATTTTGTCCAGATTTAATGAAATTCGAGTGAAAAATGAATATGTTATAGCTGGAAATACATTTTCCATAGAAACCAAAGAACAAAAATAAAACCTAATAACGGAAACAAAAATTCACAATAACGAAAACCAGAAAAACAAAAACAAAACCAATTAGTCATGAAAATGAAAACTAAAAGTGTCTCTGGTGCACATCCCTAGTAAATTATCCCACAGTGTTCAAGTGACATCATCCCCTACTTATGGTACACACATTGGTCTTGTTATGTGATAATACTGTAGTGGTGGTTTACCACCAAGAACGTATCCACTCAGACTTACATCAGAATTCCTCCCAGTTTCCATTTTCAACAGAACTGGGTGGTTTTATTATAATTCAGACTAGAGAAATTCCAATCAATTGTGCCCCTCATTTTGTACATGTGCAAATAGTTGCTGTAGATGCTGCAGCCAAGCTTTTGGAGGAGAGGAGGGGCGGGCTTTGGGTGGGGTGGGTTTTTTTGCTTCTGTTTTTAGTCTACGTGCCGTTGATTGTTTTTATGGTTTTATTGGATGGTTTCTATTGTTATATGGTGTTTTATGGTTTTTATTAGGGCTATACAGAATAGTACTTCCAAGTACTTGAGCCTAATACCAAAGTTCTGAGAAATCGGCCCGAGTACTCAGCAGCCAGTCAGTGCTATTTCTGAAGTTTTGGAATTTGGACTCAGAATTCCGGACCTCAAGGAACTTTGGAAACTTGTTGCAAAATTTTGAACCCATAGCTGAAGCACTTCCTAGAAAAGCAGACTAGCAAGAGTGGGACAATTGCTCCACAAGACAACCCAACTGCATGCAGAAAATAAAACAAAACCGTAGTATACCTACAGCATGGCCCCACATCAGCAGTGAGTGCACCTACTTTAATCTTAATGCCAACCAAGCAGCACAGAAAAATGCAGGCTAGCAAGGGAAATTTGCTCAAGAAGAATAAAACAACCCTGCAAAACAGTCTGCAACTGCATGGAGAAATAAATCCCACCCAGCAGTCTCAAAATTAAGAAACCAGACATTCTCTCTCTGTCTCTCCCTGTCTCTGTCTCTGTCTCTGTCTCTCTCTCTCTCTCTCTCTCTCTCTCTCACACACACACACACACACACACACACACACACAGAGGCTAGGAATGTGCAAACGCGGTTCAGAAGTTTGGAGTTCGGATCAAACTTGAATAGTTTGGTCGACCAAACCGAACTGTGGAACTGAACTCGAATTCGACCGAACTGTTCAGTCAAATTCGAACCAGTTCAGAAGGCCAAAAACCCCGGTTTTGAATGTACGAACTCGGTTTGGAGATTCGGAATTCGACCGAACTCAAATAGTTCGGTCAACCAAACCAAACATTCGAACCAAACTCGATTTTCAAACCAAACCAAATTTCTGAACTCGGTTCTGTTCGTACATCCGTAACCAAGGCATCCTTTTGGCATAGCATTGGTTCTGTGGCACTGGTAACTTGAACAACAAGGCAAAAGGAAGTGGAGCCAGGCAGAGTGATCCCAGTCTGGCCTCATGGTGCCAAGTAGCTGGCAGTACAGTAGAATTTACACTTTACAATTAGGCTCTGTTGTGCCATGCTACAGTCTAGACAACACAAACAATCCTGCAAAGCAGTCTGCAACTCCATGGAGAAATAAATCCCACCAAAAGCCAGCAAGCCCAGGCCTCAGCAGTCACAAAATTAAGAAACCAGACATTCACACAATCCCGGGACACCCTTCTGGCATGGCATTGGTACTGTGGCACTGGTAACTTGAACAGACCAGGCAAGGGGAAGTGGAGCCAGGCAGAGAGATCCATCCGGCCTCATGGTGCCAAGTGCCAACCAAGCAGCAGGCAGAACTAGAAGAAATGTGGCATCCAATTATTTTTATTTTAAGAAATTGCATAACTTGGTAAACAGTACATAACCCCCATTCCACAGCATTGACTCTATGGACAGGACAGGCTAAGCCAGGTCAAATTATACCATGTCAGGACAAGCCAGGCCAGGCCAGGCCAGGCACCCCTCTCCACCCCTCCTCCAGCTGATTACTTACAGAACTAGCAGCACTTTTGCACACTGTCAAATTCACCAAAGAGAATGGACAAAATGGCCACAGAGACTTTTATTTTGACCTGCAAGCCAATCAAAAGTTTGCCATCTGACTTGGACAGCCAATCAAAATGTGTCCTGTGGCTTGTCTATCTCTCAGTTGTCCCCTCCCATACCCCCCCCCCCCAAATATGGCATTATGTTTCATTTCCAGTACAGAAGAAGCTCTACTCTCTTGTGAAAGTGGAACTTTTCTACAAATTTGGAATGGATTTTAAAAACCAACCCTGGTATCCACCCTCTTATGGATTCCTGAGGGCTATACCAGAGTGTCCTGTACCAGCATTTGCCATAGGTCATGTGGGGAATAACACATTTTTTGTTGGTTGTACATTATAGGAAAGAATGGAGCATATAGAATTCTGGTATTAGGCAAGTTTTGTGCTGTCTCCTCTGAATATTTCTCGATTTTCAATCCTTGTTACCATTTATTATTTTGGTTTTGTGTGGACACAATGGGCCCAGGTTTTGCAGTCACTGGACCAAACTGAATAATCTATCATAACTAAGTTGCTAATTGCCATGCACACAGGCCGGGACTTAAGGGCAGGACCCCTAGGCCCAGGCCTTGGGCGGCATTTTCTGGGGTGCAGTAATCCTGGTGCCGACTCTGCCATGCTCTGTTTTTGTTTTTCTCCCTGCACAGCGGAGGCTGTTTCCCACAGTCGAAGCCTGCTGCTTGGGTCCCCAACCCTCACCTGCCTCTGCTGTCTGCCTGCTAGTAGTGCCGCAGCAGCAGCAGGACACCGATTGGATTGGGAGATAAAGCTGTTTGTTTACAAAAAACTCCTCCCCACATGAGTGATCATAAGGTTGTTAACTTGTAAAGAAGGTTCTTCAAGATAGCTCCCAACATTCTCACAACTAGGTTGTGCATGCTCACCCTATTCAAATAATAGACCATGTGATGGTCTTGAGCTTCTCTACTATAAAAAGTAATCTCCCCCCTCAGAATGACAGTCCTTCCAACCTTTTCTAAGAATATAATGGAAAAAATCAATGCAGGGCTGGAAGTGTGGGTGTTGTGAGAATGTTAGGCGCCATCTCAAAGAATCTTGTTTACAAGGCAGCAACGTTCTGTTCTTCTTCGAGTGTCTCCTCACATGCCCTTTTTACATGGCTCCCTTGGGTGGGGGCATCTGTGGGCATTCTGGTGCATGGGTGGGTCATGTACATGGCCACACATGCATCTCCACTCACCACCCACTCATCCGCACCCATGGAGCAACCTCCATTTTCCCCGGTTGCTCCGTGCGTGGAGACAAGCGGGGGATAAGTGGGGATGCATAATAGGCAGGCGCATGCATGCACCCCCACTCACCACAGGCGTGTACACCGTATCATTCACACAGAGTTCCCCCACCCACGAACATGTAGCATGGGGGCAGGGCTTGGATTGGAGGAAGCAGCCTGACAAGGGCCTAGTGGTGCAAAATTCCTAAGTCTAACCCTGCATGCACAGGAAGTGGTGTCCCTGCCAATGTGTCCACTGGCACATGATGCTTGTTTTCATAGGGTAGAGTGGTGTGCCACTGGAATGTGTTGCTGGAGCATGTTGCTAGTGCAAGTTTTCTGTGCAAAGTGGGCTGTTCAATTACCAGAATCAAGTTGGTGGAGGATGTAGGGTAAATTTCTCAGCCTTGAGGATTCCCAATGAATTGGAGGGGAGTTTGGCTACTGTGTGGCTAGGTAAGCCTGCCTGCCTTTTTCTTTTTTATCATTGTCTATAATACTGTTGATTATACTTCTGGTTCTAGTTAGGGTTAGCTAGCTTTGAATTAAGAGCTAGGGTTTAATTTACAGGATTAGCAAACTTAGAATCAAAAGCTAAATGTTGAATTACAAGTGAAAGGGAACTGTCTTTGAATGAAAAGCCAGGAGTGAGTTAAAAGTCCTCTAGAAACTTGGGCCAACAAGGATATAAAGCTACTATAGCAAACCTCTAACCAATCTAGAGAAAGGCGTGTAGGTCTCCAGTAACAAGCAAACAAAGGCCTTGTGAAGCGCTCAAGCCAGCGCTGCAGTCGGGCCCAAGCTGCTGCCGCCACCGCCTCTGCCACCGCCGCCGCTGCCACCCAGAGGGAGCACACTCCGAGTCCACACACAGTCACAGGTAAAGAAGGCGATTGGGGGGGCAGGGGTAGGGGAGTGCTCAGCTGCCAGCCTGAGCGGCCTCCATAGCCCTGGCTGGCTGCCACTGGGCAGCCGGCGGCGGCCCGGAGCCAGGGTCCAGTTGGTCAGTGACTGTTAGAGCTTTAAAAAAAACAAAAACAGGCTGGGCAGGGTGGGTGGGGGGGTGTCCCCCTTCCACCTGCGCAGCCTGGGAGGGATAGGGGGGAGGTATTGGGTTGTTTTTTTCATTGATTTCAATGGGGACAGTTCCCCATTGAAATCAAAGAAGAAAAAAAACGGTACCGGTACACCGGGTTTAATCCTGTAAACTGATTTTTTGGAAACCGGTAACCGGTAAAACCGGTAACAATTTTTTTGCCCCAAGTCCCATCCCTAGTAAATAAATAGGGACAGCGTAGTTATCTGTTGTCCTACAGAGTGGCAGTTTGAATTAGCACGTGTTTGCAGTGACTCAACTCACTACTGTGAGTGGCTGATTGCTGTAGCAGTTGTGTGAGTGCCCCACCTTAGATCAAAGGGGTTACTTGAGCCCTTGTAAACAATAGGCTGTAGGTGGGACTAAGGCCCAGCCTGTCGTCTAAATTGGGATCTCCTCTGCAAGAGCCCCTTCTCAATCAAAGAGAGCCCCAGGCAGACTGAGCTGCAGACAGAGTGAGCAGAGTTTGGCTACTGTGTGAGTTAAGGCACAGGGAGAGGAGGCACAGGGAGGTTAGCACTAGGTTGTATAGTGTCCTTGTGACCCCAAGGACACTACACCCTTGGAGTGCTAATTAACATTTAAATCAAAAGGAAACAAATTTATAGTAAGTCAGTGCCCCTGAGCTATATAACTCTAGATTAAATCCTAGTTAAGAGGAATGTTAAATAGGGAGATGCAGGTAGAAGTCCTGCAGCAGGGTGGGGACTATCCAGTGTTTTACCCAGTGCAACATGTATGATTATCTTCTTCTTGGGGAGAGGTCATATGTGTCCAGTCAATGCAAAGAGTCCCCGCTCCTGCACCTCCTGTGGAAAGACCATCAACTGGAGCTGGAGGAGTTGGCCTGTGGAGAGTTTACCAGAGCAAAGGTCTACAGATGTTGAGGAGAAAGTGGCAGTCTGATGGGACTGATCAGCACTTCTGCTCAATATGGGCTTCCCTGTTGTGCCATAACAGGTTGCTGAGGGAGATGTGGTAGTATCTTACAGTGTTGTCCCAGAGCACAGAGAAGCAGTGGAAGCAGAGGACAAAGAGGAGAGGGAGGAGGAAAGATTATTTGAGAATTATTCTTTTGTAGTTTAGAAATAATTTAGTGGTGTTTGTGGGCTTTATGCTTATGCTTGATTTCTCTATACCCTTTTTAAAAAATAAAATAAGAATATGTTTTTATTACAAGGTAAAGAAAATGCAGTATTTCTACTTCAAGTGAAGTGTTGGCTGCTAGTGCAAGCCTGTGCCCATCACAGCACTTCAGGACTATGCACTTGAGGAGAGAAAGGGGGAGGCCCATGATGTTAAGGAAGAGCTAGAGTGTAACTAGGCCTCTTTCTCCTCCATGGGACCCTACATGTGAAGTTCTGTTTACTGCCCAGTTTAGATGGCTTGCAGATTTGAGGGGTGGGGGAGAGACTTGGCCTGAGGCAGGTATAACGGCTCCCCATAGCAAAAGGGCTCATGATAAGGCCCTGTTTCTGTAGAGTTTCGGGTTGAGGCATGCTGGCTTGTGTGTGTGTGTTCTCTTTTCAAAATGACTGAGGTTTTCATGGGGTGCAAGTAAACTGAAAGTGTGGATACTATAAAGCAGAAGACACAGGGAGCCAAACCTTGATTTTCCCCATACCAATATGGCCAGGAGGGGGTTATTAGCAGAAGACTAGGCAGCTTATTTCAAAAAGAAAAACCTATAGAGTTCTTTTTCTCCATGCATGGCCAGAACCATTTCCCCACACCTTCTTATTACTACCCCAATTCTCACACACTACCTCTCAGCATGTGTGGGTTCAACAGATCCACAGGAAAAATGGGGGAGACCATTACCTGAGCAGTGGGTCATGCTTCACCCCCTGCTCAGGTTACTCACCTGCCGCCTGCTTCCATCCCGCTGTGCTGGGCTGCTGTCATCTGCCGCCGCCGAGGAGGGGTCCCTGTGCTGCCACTGCTCCACTTCACTCGACTCCACTTTACCTGTGGGGGACAGAAACAAGACTGCTGTGAGTGCTGGGGGGGGAAGGGGGGAGTGCAGAAGCCGGTCGCAAGGGCCGGCTTGTCCCCTCCCCCACCCAGAAGCAGCCGGGGCTAGAAAGCCCAGCAGCCAGCGACTTCCTGCCAGGGTTACTCACCTTCCGCTTGCTTCCATCCCGCTGTGCTGGGCTGCTGTCATCTGCTGCCGGTGAGGAGGGGGTCCCTGTGACACCGTTGCTCCACTTCACTACACTCCGCTGGACCTGTGGGGGAAAGAAACAAGACTGCTGTGAGTGCTGGGGGGCAGGGGGAGCGCAGAAGCCGGTCGTGAGGGCCAGCTTGTCCCTTCCCCCACCCAGAAGCAGTCGGGGTTAGAAAGCCCAGCGGCCAGCAGCTTCCTGCCAGGGTTACTCACCTGCCACTTGCTTCCATCCTACTGTGCTGTGCTGCTTTCATCTGCCACTGGCAAGGAGGGGGTCCGTGTGCTGCCGCTGCTCCACTTCGCTCCACTCCACTGGACCTGTGGGGGACAGAAACAAGACCGCTGTGAATGCCGGGGGGCGGGGGGGAGTGCAGAAGCTGATCGTGATGGCCGGCTTGTCCCCTCCCCCACCCGGAAGCAGCCAGGGCTAGAAAGCCCAGAGACCAGCGGATTCCTGCCAGGGTTACTTACCTGCCACTTGCTTCCATCCCACTGTGCTGGGCTGCTGTCATTTGCCACCAGTGAGGAGGGGGTCCCCATGCCTCCGCTGCTCCACTTCACTCCACTCCACTGGACCTGTGGGGGACAGAAACAAGACTGCTGTGAGTGTTGGGGGGAAGGGGGGAGCACAGAAGCTGGTCACGAGGTCGGCTTGTCCCCTCCCCCACCTGGAAGCAGCTGGGGTTAGAAAGCCCAGCGGCCAGTTGCTTCTGCCACAGGCTACGAGCTGCAGGCCATGAGCCAAAAGGCCATGGCCAAAGGGTGCGGCACTTTGGGGCACTTCGGGGCTACAGGGGCCGCGGGGGGGGATGTTTAATTTTGTTCAGGATTAGGGAGGTAGGGTGGGGGTGTAGAAGGGTGGTTAGAGGGTGGGGGTGTGTCCTGGTGGCTGACCCTGGTGGCAGCAGGGGGAGTACTGGGAGGGTTATTTGGGGGGGAGGGGGGAGGAAACTGACCCCAGTGAGAGAGGGAAGTCAGGCGGGAGGGATGGTCCCTACCAGCCCCTGGTGGCAGCAGGATGGCAGGGGGGACGGGGGAAGCTATTGGGGGGGGAAGGCCGCAGGGCGAGCAGTCAGGTTTGGGGGGTCAGGAGTTGGTGGATGGGGGGGAGGGTGCGGATATAGGGGTAGTTCTTGGACGAGGATGGTATGGTCCAAGGGGTTGGATGGCCCATGCCCCAAGGAGACCAAGGTGCCTGAAGGAGGTGCAGGTTGCCATCCCCCCACTGGGGGGAAGGGAGGAACTGGGTCCAAGGTCCACACGTCGGGGGCTGCTGTTGCTAAATGAGAGATCCATTGTGAACAAGGCCCCAATTGTCCGGGATTTAATCTTGGATGGGGCCGTGGACCTTGCATGTATTACGGAGACCTGGCTGGATGAGCTGGACGGTCCAACTTTGGCTGATCTCATTCCGGCTGGGTATGCCGTGCAGCATCAGCCCCGCACAGATGGCTGGGGAGGTGGTGTAGTGATTATTTTTAGAGAGGACTGGCCTGTTAGGAGGTTTCCAGTCCAGGAGATTGTGGGTATTGAGGTCCTTCATGTGGTGTTTGATTTGGCTGGGGGCAAGCTAGAGATGCTGCTGGTATACCGGGCCCCTTCCTGTCTGGCGGCATCGCTTACCGCTCTAGCAGAGCTGGCCTTGGAGATGGTGCTGGGCTCCTCTAGGACCTTGGTCCTGGGGGACTTCAACATTAATGCCAATGCCGGCCTTGTCAGGGCGGAGCGAGAATTCATGGCCGCCATGGCAACCATGAATCCGTCCCAGGAGGTTATCTGCCCGACTCATGTGGGGGGACATACCCTCGACCTAATCTTTGGTTCTGGCCTTGAGGCGGGGGGTGGTGTGGGAGGTTAGGGCAGTTCCCTTTTCATGGATGGACCATTATCTCCTGAAGGCCAGTCTCTCAGTGAACCCCCTCCAGAAGGGGAAGGGACCAGTTAGGATGGTTCGCCCTCAGAGGCTGATGGAACCACAGTGGTTCCAGGAAGTACTGAGGGAGTTAATCTTGGACCTGGATGGTCACTCTGTCGATGAGCTGCTCCAGCATTGGAATAGCTTGCTGGAGGAGGTCACTGACAGGGCGGCTCCAAGATGCCCTCTGCCTCGGTCTCGTCACCACAGGGCCTCTTGGTTTACTGATGGGCTGCGGTGTATGAAATGAGTAGGGAGGTGGCTGGAGCAACACTGGCGTCGGATTCGATGTGACTCCGACCGACTTCTCCAGAGGACCCATTTGCGGTCCTATATTGAGGCTGTGAGGACAGCAAGGAAGGAGTTCCTTGCTGTCCTCATAGCGTCTGTGAATTCACACCCGGCAGAACTGTTTTGGGTGGTGCGAGGGCTGGTCAATCCGGCCTCCCTCCGTCAGGACAGGGACTTGTCCCAGACCCACTGTGAGGAGTTTGTCATCTACTTCGCAGAGAAGATTGCTCAGATTCAGAGCGACTTTGATGCTGGATTAGGGGCAGTAGGGGGAGAGCGTGAGGTGATGGAAGCCCCGTCTGGTCCAGCTTTGAAGGGGGAGTTTCAGGAAGTGACGCCGGTGGATGTCCTGGGGTCTGTGAGGGCCACCTGTTGTGAATTTGATCCATTCTGGCTGGTGAAAGCCTCCAGGGAGACGTTGGGGATGGTGCTGGCAAGGGTGGTAAATGCATCCTTGCAGCAGGGGAGGTTGTCGCCCAGCCTCAAGGAGGCTGTGGTGCACCCCCTGCTTAAGAAATCATCCTTGAACGTGGATGCACTCGCCAGTTACCGACCTGTCTCTAACCTTCCCTTTTTAGGGAAGGTTATTGAGCAGGCGGTGGCGCTCCAGTTCCAGGCGTATCTAGATAGCATTGGTTTCCTGGACCCGTTTCAATCTGGGTTCAGTCCCAGCTATGGCACTAAGATGGCATTGGTGGCCTTGGTCGACGACCTCTGCCGGGAGATGGATGCAGGATGTTCAACATTTCTCATCCTGCTAGATCTCTCGGCCGCTTTTGATACCATGGACCATGGGCTGCGGTTGACACAGCTGCGTGACCTGGGAGGTCTGGATGGGACTGTTCTTGAATGATTACGTTCATTCCTCTCAGGGAGAAGTCAGCGGTTGGTGCTGGGGGAGGAGACATTTTGCCCCCGCACTTTATCATGTGGCGTTCTGCAGGGATCTATTCTGTCTCCATTATTATTCAATGTATATATGCAGCCCTTGGGGGAGGTCGTGAGATGGTTCGGGTTGCGATGTCACCAATATGCTGATGATACTCAGCTGTACCTCTCTTTTTCAACTGACCCAGACCCTGATATCTCATTGCTGTCCCAGTGTTTGAAGGCCATGACGGAATGGATGTGGCAGAGCAGACTGAAGCTCAACCCCGATAAGATGGAGGTGATGTTGGTGGGGAGAGCGAGGGAGGTAGTGGCTCCCCTGATTGGGGGGGTGGTTCGCCCTCCTATAGCTCAGCAGGTCCAGAGTCTGGGGGTGGTGCTGGACGCAGAGCTCCACCTGGAGCGGCAGGTTGAGTTAGTCATGAAGGCGGCTTTCTGCCAGTTGCACCTGGTGCGGAGACTACGTCCGTACGTCTCCAGTCCAGACCAGGCCTCCCTCGTTATTATTTATTATTATTAACAAACATTTATATAGCGCAAGCAGTGTACCTGGCACTTTACAAAGTAATAAAATAGACACAGTCCCTGCCCCTAGGGCTTACAATCTGAGAGACAGGAGCTGGGGGAGAGACTTAGGAAGGGGAACAGAGGGAGAGACAAGGGGTCTAACATTCATGAAGATGCGAGGTCTCAAGTGCACGTACTTGGCTTGGTTACGATGAGAATGACAGCAGGCAGGTCCATGTTGCAAGGATAAGGGTAAACCGATCGTAGGTATAGGAATAGTGGCTCAGCAGGATAAAGAGTCAGACAGAGCAGAGCGAAAGAGGTGAGTTTTAAGGAGAGATTTGAAGGTATGAAGGGAGGGGGCAAGGCGGATGTGGACAGGGAGGGAGTTCCAGGCATGGGGGGCAGCAAGTGAGAAGGGACGAAGGCGCTTAGGGGAGCAGGGAAGGCGTGGAAGGGTGAGAGAAGGGACAGAGGAGGAGCGAAGTGCACGGGCTGGAGTATGGAGGGCGATAAGTGCAGAGAGGTAGGGGGGAGCAAGGTTGTGAAGAGCTTTATAGGTGAAGACTAGGAGCTTGTGCAGGATTCGTTCAGGAAGGGGAAGCCAGTGAAGCGAAGAGAGGAGGGGCTGCACATGGTCGAAGCGACTGGCGAGGTAGATGACCCTGGCAGCAGAGTTTTGGACAGAGATGAGGGGAGAAAGGTGAGACCGGGGAAGGCCAGTGAGAAGGAGGTTACAGTAATCGAGGCGAGAGATGACCAGAGCATGAACAAGAGTTTTGGCAGACGAGACAGAGAGAAAAGGGCGAATCTTAGCAATGTTATGGAGGGAGAAGCGACAGGATTTAGCAACAGAGTCAATGTAGGGTTTAAAAGAAAGGGGTGAGTCAAAGATGAAGCCTAGGCTACGGGCTTGGGGGACAGGCAGGATGGTGACTCCATCAATAGTTATTGACAGTGAGGAAGGAGAGGAAGGATGAGGGGGGAAGATAAGGAGTTCAGTTTTAGCCATGTTGAGTTTGAGTTGACGTTGAGACATCCAGGTAGAGATGTCAGAGAGACAGTTGATGAGACGAGCTTGAACAGAGGGAGAGAGAGAGGGAGTAGAGAGATAGAGTTGAGTGTCATCAGCATAGAGGTGGTATTGGAAGCCATGGGAGGCAATGAGTTTGCCTAAGGATGAGGTATAGATCGAGAAGAGGAGAGGGCCAAGAACAGAGCCTTGAGGAACACCAACTGAGAGAGGGAAGGAGGAGGAGGCGGAGTTGGAGAGAGACACATTAAAGGAGCGGTCAGAGCCTCATCTATGCCTTCATCACCTCGAGGCTGGACTACTGCAATGCACTCTACGTGGGGCTTCCCTTGTGCCTGGTTCGGAGGCTGTAGCTAGTGCAGAATGCGGCGGCCCATCTCCTTATGGGGATGGGTCACCGGGAGCACATTACACCTGTGCTCCAGACTCTGCACTGCTTGCCAATAGCGTGCCGAGCTAGGTTCAAGGTTTTGGTGTTGATCTATAAGGTTCTTCACGGTCTGGGCCCCTCATACCTCAGGGACTGCCTCTCCCTCCTCGCCCCAGAGCGGCTCCTTCGGTCTGCCCGGGGTGCCTTCTTGGAGGTCCCCCGCATTAAACGGGGGGGGCCACAATCGAGAGGGCATTCTCGGTGGCCGTGCCGTACCTTTGGAACTCCGTTCCGGAGGAAGCTCGCCTGGCCCCAAGCCTGTTGACACTTCAGCAAAGTTGTAAAACCTGGCTGTTCGCCCAGGACTTGGGGGAGGCAGGGAAGGAGAGGAGGGTTTTATCTCCCCTACCTTATTTATTTTTTTAAGTGAGGTCCCGGGGCCTGTTTTAATATGGTTGGTATTGTTGATTTGTTTAAAATTGTTTAATACAATTTGCATGTGTTTTTATTGCTGGAAGTTGCCCCGAGCTGTTTGCAGGAGGGGCGGGTTATAAAGCTATGAAAATAAAAATAAATAAATAAATAAATAAATAAAACACCAAGAGAGGAAAGTAACCCTTCATCCGGGATTTATGCTCACTGAATTTCCCCGATTTACACCAATTTGAAAATGCAGTGAACGCGGATCTCTGCCCCTCACACATACATCTAATATGGCACCTCAGAAAAGGCCCAACAACAGAACCAATTCAGATGGAGCACTTATTGGGACTGTTGTACTGCTCTTAA
Organism: Sphenodon punctatus; assembly: GCA_003113815.1. Classification (NCBI taxonomy): domain Eukaryota; kingdom Metazoa; phylum Chordata; class Lepidosauria; order Sphenodontia; family Sphenodontidae; genus Sphenodon; species Sphenodon punctatus. The sequence goes on along the minus strand of QEPC01012651.1, from coordinate 976,362 downwards.
TGACAGTCTTCTTGTTATTGTCAGGGAGGGAGTTCTGTGCTTGTGGGGTTCACAGAGCCAGCACATGCCTCCACTGTCATTTCCTTTCCTTTTCCATCTGGAAAGGGCTCTGGCCTTTGAGGTTGTGCAGAGACAAATTTATCACCAATGACTAGGAGAACTGGACACTGGAAACTTCAATGGCCTAGAAATCTCTGCAAGGAGAAACCAGGTCCAGCCCTAGATATGTCCCCCTTGTTCTCCGAGCAGGGTAACATTGGGACTGCTTCAGTGTCTGATCACTTCTGCAACTTTAGCCAGCAACAGTGGTAAAATGAATGGAGAGATCAGTCCTGAAGTATTTGTTGAGGAGGCTGGCAAACTTAAAGGTAAAACAGGTGTATCAGAATTTCCTTCTGAGCTCTATATAAATCTTGTCACTCTGACATAGTTCCTTGGCTCTGCAGTACTGTTCTGCCTTCCTGTGAAAGCATTTTTTTCTCATCCTGTCAGAATGCCCTGGCACATCACCTTATTTGGTAGCTTTTTTGAAGCATACCTGCAGGACTGAGGCAAGAACAACTGTTCCCATACAATCAGGAAATACATACCTTTTGGGAGCGCTTGTGGTATTTCCTCACTATCCATTGAATCCAATCCATGCTTCTGCTGTGTTGAAATTAGTGACTGTGATTATATGCCATTTTTCATTAGTTTTTGGTACTTTATAGGAATTTTAAGTACTTTGGGTAATTTTCAGTTTTTCTGTCAATTTATTTGTATTTTTTGCCAGTTAGTTTCCAGTATTATTATTTTTTGTTTCCAGCATTTTATGACAGATTCTGGTATCAGAATGCAAAAAACAAGGGCTAGCACTTGAAATGCACCCATTAAAACATAGGTTTACAAGGAGTCAAAACAAGGACCTATAAGGGAAATTATGAAAGTTATATAGTGAACTTGAGATCATACACAAGCAAACATAAGCAACATGTAAAGAATGTTACATGGTGTGTGGCTGCTTCTCTCTAGGAAGAATGATCAGAAGTACTGAACAATGGCAATTAACAAATGGAAACTAGCAAAAATAGTGAAAAAGCTGGTAATTTTCCTTATTGTGCAAGCACAAGTGAATGGTCTGTTTCTGATGGAAACAGCGTTTGCTGCAATTGCTTGATTCAGCATTATATACCTGCATGCCCTTATTAACAACTTAGGTTTCAATGAACACTTTGGTTTCATTGGTTTGGTTTCATCCATTCAGTAAGGCATGCATTGGTCGGGGGCTGAGGGAGCCTAGAAGCCGAAGTGCCAAGACTGGGTGCTCTGGCATGATTCCCCCTCCTCCCCCCTGCCCGCACTCAGAAGTGGCCCTGGGGGACATTAAAGGGAGCCGCCTGCCAGGGAACACAGAGACTCACCTTCCATCTGGCCGCTGCTGTTGTTCCTGCTGGGCTGGTCCCACGTCGCCGCTGCTGCTCCGGGTCCCCGCTGACCACCTGTGGGGAAGAAAGACCTGTGAGTTCTGGGGGCTGGGGGAGCCTAGAAGCGGAAGCACCCAGTCTGGGTGCTCTGGTGTGATTCCCCCTCCTCCCCCTTGCCCGCACCCAGAAGTGGCCTGCGGGGACATTAAAGGGAGCTGCCTGTGGCTCCGTCGCAGGTCACGAGCCACAGGCAGCCAGCTGAAGGGTTGTGGCCAAAGCGTGAGGCCCCTTGGGCCCTTCAGGGACCGTAGGGGGACCAGGGGGGTTACTATGTTGGTGAGCTGTCCTGTTCAGGTTTTAAAGGGAGAGGGGGGTTGGGAGGGGCAGTTTGGGATGGGGAAAGTGGGAGGTTTCTCCGGCATCGAAACCTGGTGGCCCCAGTATACTGGGGGGGAGAACCACCTGGTGGCAGCAGGTGAGGATGTTGTCCAACTCCCAGTGGCAGAGGGAGGGGGGTGAGGGGGGATGGTGCCCCCAATCCTGACCCCTGATGGCAGCAGTCGGATCGGCTGGAGGCAGGGGGTGAGGAAGGGTAGGGGAGGAAAAATAGGGAGGTGGCATATGGGGAGTGGAAACGGGGAGGGGTATGTGGGAGGGGGAGGTAACCTCTGTAGGAAGGGCAAACAGCCGAGGAGTAGGAGTCAGGATGGAGCAGATGGGGGGGGGAGCGGCCATGGGGGTGGTTGTGGGGTGGGGACGGTATGGTCTGAGGGGATGGGTGACTCATACTCCCAGGAGACCAAAGGTCCTGGTGGAGGTTGAGAAGGTCACCCCCCACTGAGGGTGAGAGAGGATCTGGGTCTAGGGTCTGCCTATAAAGAGCTGCTGCTGTTGAATGCAAGGTCCGTGGTGAATAAGGCCACGGTTATTCAGGATTTGATCCTGGACGAGGCAGTGCACCTTGCATTCATTACAGAAACCTGGCTGGATGAGGGGGCAGGACTTGTTTTGGCGGACCTCGTCCTGGCCGGGTATGGTGTGCAGCACCAGCCCCACATGGGGGGCCCGGTGGGGGGTAGGTGTAGCCATTGTTTTTAGAGAGGAATGGCCAGTTAGGAGATATCTGGTTCAGGAGATTCCAGGTATTGAGGCCCTCCATGTTATTTTTGATTTGGCGGGGGGGCAAGCTTGGGGTGCTGCTGGTATACCGGGCCCATTCCTGTCTGGCAGCTTCCTTTGCCTCTCTAGCAGAGCTGGCCTCAGAGGTGGCACTGAACTCCTCCAGGACCTTGGTCCTGGGGGACTTCAATGCCCATGCCGACGCCGGCCTTGTAGGAGCGGAGCGTGATTTCATGGCCCCCATGGCAACCATGGACTTGTCCCAGGTTTTCAACTGCCTGACCCATGTGGGGGGGCATATCCTCGACCTAGTTTTCTGTTCAGGCCTTGAGGTGGGTGGTCCTTTAGTGGGGGATGTGAGAGTCACACCCTTGTCATGGTCGGACCATTATCTCCTCTTAGCGCACCCCCTACAGAAGGGGAATGGACCAGTTAGGTTGGTCTGCTCTCGGAGACTGATGGAACCACAGTGGTTCCAGGAGACTCTGAGGGAGTTAACCCTAGACCCTGACGGCAACTCTGCTGATGTGCTGGTCCAACATTAGAACAGCTTGCTGGGTGAGGCCATTGACAGGGTGGCCCCGAGATGTCCTCTGCCTCCGTCTCGTCATCATATGGCCCCTTGGTTTATTGAAGGACTGTGGTGTATGAAACAGGTAGGCAGGAGACTGGAGCGATGCTGGCATTGGACTCGCTCTGAATCTGATCGACTTCTTCATAGGGTCCATTTGTGGTCCTATGTTAAGGATGTGAGGACAGCAAAGAAAGAGTTCTTTGCTGCCCTTGTTATAAATTGGAACTGTTCTCTATCAATCCTACCAGGGACAGGACTTAGACTGGCAGGCAGTTCCAATGTCAGGATCTGGGCAAAGACACTATGAAACAGATTGCAAAAGTCCTTCAGATAGACAGATGTTTGTTCAATATAGAAGAACTGAGAATAAAGCAGTAATATAGCACCTACAACACACTTGCATGTGGCATTTGCCTGCACCTACTCTAACAGTGAGCACACACACATAAATGCATACATATGAGTTCTTACATGTCAGAGGTCTCAGGTTTGGTCTCGAGAGGAGAGGCAGGGCAGGGGTCCAGGAGAAGCAGTTGTAGGACTTCCTAGGGAGAAGTCCCAGAATGGACCAATCATCAAACTAGCCGGCGCCCTGATAAGGGCTAGCGGACAAACATCATGAAAGGCAACTTCTCTGTCTAGGGACTGGCCTTTTATGCTGTTTCCCTTATGAGTTATCCAGAGCAGGGGGCTAACAGTTCCACATCAAGAAAGTTCCTCGCCTTTGGTTATACAGATGTGGGGGTTCTTTCTGCTTAGTCACTGTTTGGGGTTTGGCATGACCAGATTAGGTCCTGCCTGTCCTCCTTCCAGAAGAAAGACATAACCTTAGGCCATAGATCCCCCACACCCCTTCTCTGAGTCATCTCTCTGTCTGATCAAGTCATTTTCCCTTATTGCATTGCTTGGTTCTTATCTGCAACCTTGTTCTGGGAACGGACAGTTCTTACTAGTTCTGTTCTTACTGGGGCCTTTCCTTTTGTTGATGACAAGAATGTATTCCTGTCAGCATATTTCTCTCTCCTCCTGCCAGCCTGTTTCTTATTATATGCATTTTTAATAGTTCCTAAGCTAAAAATTAATATAAAGCATATAGCAAGCAAACAAAGCATATTGGAAATTCATAGCATCTGTTCGGTAGTTACAAATGTGTACAATATTCTTTTGGTTACATTTCAACAAAGAATGAGTTACAATGACATTCAATGTCTGTTCTGGCACATTTGTGTCAGAAGAAGCACTTCTGCTTTGGTTACATTGTAGCAAGGAAATTAGCATCTCTGGGTATTTTCAGATGTGACGGGGCCAATTGTCCCTGTCACGAAAACAATATATTCATCCCCTACTGGGATGACCCCGTCACGCCCTAACAGACGTGCTGGGGGATCCCGGCGGGGAATCGGGGAAAGGGTGGGGCCAAGCGGCGTAACGTGTGACCGCACGGCCCCGCCGCCTGCCCTCTGGTGAGATGGGTGGCGGCCGCAGCCAATGCAGCCACAGTGCTCGCCCGATTTGGCCACGGGCCGGAATCCCTGTGGGTATTCTGGGCCGTGGCCACCATTCAGAAGTGACGGCGGGGTTCATCACGGCGGGGAATAGCCTTCGCCACGCGACCGCTGCCGGTCCCGCTGCTTCGGCCACTCGCGTGGTGAAAGTGATTCCCCGCTGTGGTAACATCTGGGGGGGAACATTCGTTCCCCCCAACAGACGTTCCATGATCGCAGCCACTACAGGGAATTGACTGTGGTTGACTGTGATCTCGTAACGTCTGAAAATACCCTCTGTTAGGCCCATGCCATATCATAACACCCTCATAGCATCTGCAAAGCCGGGTCCAGCAGAGCTGTTTCAGGTGATGCGGGGGCTGGTCAGCCCGGCCTCCCTCCATCTGGATGGGTACTTGTCCCAAGCCCACTGTGAGGAGTTTGCCATCTACTTTGCAGACAAGATCGCCCAGATCCGGAGTAACTTTGACACCGGTTTGGAAGCAGTAGGTGAGGAGCACGAGGTTATGGAGGTACCATCTGGTCGATCTTTCTGGGGGAGTTTCGGGAAGTGAAGCCGGCCGATGTGGTGGATGTCCTGAGGTCTGTCAGAGACACTAGTTGTGAATTAGATCTGTGCCCGTTCTGGTTAGTGAAAGCCTCCAGGGAGACATTGGGGACAGTGCTGGCGAGGGTGGTTAACGCATCCCTCCAGCAGGGGAGGTTATCTCCCAGTCTCAAGAAGGCTGTGGTGCATCCCCTGCTGAAGAAGCCATATTTGGATGTGGACATGCTCGCCAGCTACCACCCCATCTCTAATCTTCCCTTTTTAGGGAAGGTTATTGAGTGGGCAGTGGCACTACAGCTCCAGGTGCATCTGGATAGTATCAGTTTCCTTGACCCTTTTCAGTCTGGGTTCCACCCTAGCTATGGTACTGAGATGTCCTTGGTGGCCTTGGTGGATGATCTCCGCCAGGAGATGGACGCAGGATGTTCAACATTTCTGATCCTGCTAGATCTCTCAGCTGCTTTTGATACTGTGGACCATGGGCTGCTGCTGAGATGGTTGTGAGACCTGGGGGGTCTGGATGGGACTGTCCTTGGGTGGTTCCACTCATTCCTCTCGGGGAGTAGGCAGCGGGGAGTAGGTGCTCGGGGCTGAAACATCAATCTCCCGGTCCCTGACCTGCGGCATTCCGCAGGTTTCGATCCTGTCTCTGTTACTATCTAATGTGTATATGCAGCCCCTGGGGGAGATCGTGAGAGGGTCGGGGTGCAATGTCACCAATATGCTGATGATACTCAGCTGTACCTCTCATTTACAACTGACCCAGGTCCTGCTGTCTCGATACTTTCCCAATGTTTGGAGGTCATGGCAGATTGGATGCAGCAGAACAGACTGAAACTTAATCCCGATAAGATGGAGGTAATGGTGGTGGGAAGGGCGAGGGGGGTGCTGGCTCCTCCTGTTGAGAGGGGGTCTGCCCTCCTGTAGCCCAGCAGGTTCAGAGTCTGGGGGTGGTGTTGGATTCGGACCGCCATCTAGACCGGTAGGTGGAGGCGGTGGCTAAAGCCACCTTTTGCCAGCTGTATCTGGTGAGGAAGCTCCATCTATACATCTCCGGGCCTGACCTGGCCACTCTCATCCATGCCTTCATCACCTCAGTGCTAGACTACTGCAACATGCTCTATGTGGGGCTTTCCTTGTTTCTGGTCTGGAGACTGCAACTAGTGCAGAATGCGGCGGCCCGTCTCCTTACAGGGACAGGTTGGCGGGAGCACATAACACCTGTGCTCCACACTCTACACTGGTTGCCCATAGCGTAGCGGGCCAGATTCAATGTGCTAGTTTTGATCTATAAAGCCCTACACGGTCTGGGCCCCTCATACCTCGGGGATCGGCTCACCCTCCGTGTCTCAGAGCGATCCCTGCAGTCTACCGGGGGTGCCTTTCTGGAGGTCCCCTGTGTTAAGCAGGGAGCCACAATGGAAAGGGCATTCTCGGTGGCCCGGCCATGACTGTAGAATTCCCTCCCGGAGGAAACTCATCTGGTCCCGGGTCTGCTGGCGTTCCGCCGAGCCTGTAAGACCTGGCTGTTTGCCCAGGCCTTCGAAGTGGAGGGTGGGG
>QEPC01012651.1:941446-965459 GCA_003113815.1 Sphenodon punctatus | reverse complement strand
GCCTGCTGTTCAGGAACAGTGACTAGCTCAGAAGGTGTTGGGAAGGGGGGAGGCAATCAGTTTTGTTTCTTGCTGCGCCCGCCTCACCGCAAGCCCCATTGGCTCCGTGCAGCCTAGCCCGTGGCCAATCGCAGACTGTGAAGCCAGTCGTCCATGGCTAAAAGGGATGGTGATTGGGCAGGCTGGCTGCTACTCCAATCCTCTCCGCCCCTGGTGCCTGGAAGTCTGCTCCTCAGCTGATTCCCCCTCCCTGTCACGTTTTGCCTTCCAGTGACACATTTTTGCCACCCGAACTCACCTGAACGCGATCCGAACTGAACCAAACTGTTTGGTCGTTTTGGAGTTCGGAATCAGGTTCGGTTCATTTGGGTTTGGATTCAGGTCCAGGTTCGGTCGTCCAAACAGGCCGAGTTCAGGCCAAACTCTGAACTTCCGAACTGCGTTCATTCATCCCTAGAAATCTTATTTCTCCCTGTGGCTCCCTGCTCGGCCCTTCTAGTCTGGATATGTTCTGTTCCAGCCAATCAGATGGCAGATCTCAAATTATAAAATTTGTAGGCAGATCAGGTGCTGAACACTCCCCTTGGTCTTCAGTTTGAGTTCTGCCTTCTGACTGTATGGAAGCAGATTGGGCTCTCTGATCCCTCACTCAAAGATTCAGCTGTTTAGTTTTGAACTAGCAGTCCAGGATTTAAGGGACTTACCCCCTCTACACCTGGTCCTGATTACCCAGGCTGGTAGAGAGTGGAGTCTGACCTTGTCTGTCACTCTCCTTACCCTCTGAGAGGGATCCTAGGAGTTTGAATCTTCCCCTCTCCCCATTGGGAACATGGAGTCTTGATCCACAGGCATACTGCTGTGCCTGTACAAGATCCTTGTAGGGACAGATCTCCTGCCTGTGGCTGTAGTCTTCCCTGATCCCTGGAGTGACCTTGATGTAAGTATGCGAGGGGGGGGAGGATGGAATCTGTGTGGGGAGACTGGCAGGGGGGAGACATCCTGGGGAAGACCCTCTTTTCCCTTCCCCACCTTTAAATGTGATCTGTGCCACTCCTGAGAAAGCCCTTATCTCCCCCTCCCCCCTGAGCCCCAAGGAGTTATGCAAGTGAGCCCAACTTCCCCTTTCCTCTCCGGGGAACTCCCACCCTCAGGATGAGCCTTTGGGCTGCTCTGTGTCCCCACGGTGCTCAAGCATAGAGGGTGTGGGCATCCTGGCGGCCAGCCATCCAGGCTCTGAGTTGGAGGAGGAGCTGCTCATTTCAGGCCTATGCGGCCGCTCTCGCCAACTCCTTCTGCGGGTGGGAGGAGCCACCTGCAGTTGGCCATCTAGAGCTCTGACTTGGTGGAGCAGCCAGTGTCGGGCCCACACAGCTTCTCTCACGCCCACTCCCCTCCAGGCTAGAGGAGCTGCCAGCTGATTGGGCTGGCTTGACCATGCCCCCCAGCACTATCCCTCCCCTGTGGCACCATTGGCTCTGGGCTGGAGAAGCTGCTGGCATCTGACTGCGGGTACAGTGTGTCTGTTCCCGGTCCCAATAGCTGGGCAGTTAGGGTTTCTTTTCCCCTGTTCTCCTCCCCCTCTGGTTCAGCTCCCATGTGGTGGCAGGGTCTCACTGCCTGGTGTCGTTCCACCGTGGGGTGAATATGGTAAGCCTGGGTGCCTCCATGTGTGAGAGCATGCATGGCCAGCAGGGGCAAGGCCATTTTGGATCACCCACATGGTGGGCATGGGTGCTACCATTTTGAGGCATGCACATGGCCATCATGGATGCCACCATGTTGAAGCATCCTCATGACAAGCATGAGTGACACTATTTTGTTCAGTCCACATGGCACATGGGCAACACCATTTTGGAGCCACCCTTTTTAAAAAAAAGGTAACTGCCTGATCCCCTCTCCACATTGTTGCAGGTGATTGGGATGGGCACTAGGACTCTGGGCACTGGACTGGAGGAAACCATAGCAGCAGCGTTCAACTCACATGCTAAACCCAGAAATAACACTAACAGACCTGTAACAAGGACCAGGAGGAACCATATGCAGCAGATGGCAGAGGATTGGGACCTCGAAGGATAAGGATCCACCGACCTCGAACCACCAATTCACAAAGCAAACACCCCAGCCCAGTCCGAAGCAGAGGAATCCATGCCAAGCAACATGGTCTCATGGCTGTTCGAGTCCATCAATAAACTGCAAGTGCAGATGGAGAGAATGGAGAAAGCATCTGGATATAACCCCCACAAGGGTCACTTCAAATAAGCTGGGAAAGGGAAGCAGCCCGCTAGGGAAAAAAGCCTGCTGACTGCCTCCAGCTGAATCTCGCCTGCTTCTTCCTACCATGCATCAGATGGATCCTTAAGCAAACAGCTCTTGGACTCTGACCTTCTGAGATAGCTGGAGCGAAGGGGGTACAAAGTTAAAAGACCCAAAGGGCACCGCTGGATTCCAAAGAGATCAAGATGGGTTCACCAGCGCACAGGCTTCTCAGAGGAATCAAAATCCTCCCTGGAGGAAGGCAATATATCAGTCGATGATCACTGATCGGATGAGGAATCACAAGTGATACTTTTCACCCGAGCCTTGTGAGTAAAATGATCACTAAGGTGGTGGAGGAGGCACTGGACATGCAGGTACTGCAGGATAAGGAAAAGCAAGCAGAGAATGCAGGTGCCAGTTACAAACTCCTGATCCAGAAGAACAAGAAGGAGGTCATCATACCATTACCCTCCACCTTCAAGGCAATTATAACATTGGTGTGGTATCAGTCAACCAGGAAGCCCAGAGGGCACAGACTACCGGCAAACCTGTAGCCATCTGCATCAAATGAAGCCCATTTTTTTGTTCTCCCACAGGATGACCCAGCAGCAGTGGCATTAGCAAGGGAGTCACTAGCACAACCCAAGGGATTATCCTTACCCCTGCAACTAGATGGATAGAGTGATTGAGGCATTCCTCAGGCACAACTTTGAAGTGATAGCGACCAGACTGAAACCTGCCATGGCATGTACCTTCTTCAGCAGAGCAATCATCCAATGGGAAGAGGACATTAGAAACATGGACATGTCATTCACAAAACACAATGCCCTTATCAACAAGATTGCCTCGGCTGCAGCATATGTCACAGACACATCTGTGAATGCTATGAGGGCCCTATCACAAGCAATGACTGCGAACATGGTGGCGAGGTGACATCTCTGGCAGCACTCATGGTCCAGAGACCCTGTCTCCAAGACAACATTGGCCACTGAACCATTCACAGGCCCAAAACTATTTAGTCACACCCTCCATATAATGATGGAAGAAGGCAAAGAGAAAAAGAAGAAGCCGCTGGTGGCAACAACAGAAAAGAAAAAGTACACCTCCTTTTGCCGCTCCACCAGCTATTGTAACCCATATAAAAGAACAAGAGGATTCCGCAGGGCTTCTAACTAACAAAACCCAAAGTGGCAGCAATTTTCAAGAAAAGTGGCGTACCCCACCAAGGGTAGGGCAAGGGGTAAAGCCTCTGAAAGCAAGTCTGCTCAATGAAAACCCTGTCAGGCCCCTAAAGTCATCCTGAAGGCTTGGGGGGAGACTGCCCCACTTCGCCCAAGTGTGAGAATAGTTTGTGACAGATGCTTGGGTAAAGGACATTGTCTTTCGGTGATACCCCAAACAAGTTCCTCAAATCACCAGTGCCCAGGAACAGGGTGATGATAAGGCTTCTGAAGGGGATCACAGAGAGGCTTTATCAGCTGAGGGCAATAGAGCAAGTACCAGATGACCAATGCAAGAAGGGGCTGTACTCCATTCTGTTCCTGGTACACAAAAAGAACAGTGACCAGAGAGAAGTCCTGGAACCCAAGTTCCTGAACAAGTATACGAGGTACAGGAGGTTCAAGATGTAAATGCTCAAATCCATTTATATCTCTCTCCAAGGATAACTGGGTTTTTCAGTGGACCTGAAAGATGTATATCTCCATGTCCTCATAGTGCAAGTCTGCAGGGCTCTGCTTCACTTCCACATCAATGGGAATCACTGGCAGTATGCTGCTCTCCCCTTTGGGCTGGGCACAGCATCCAAGGTATTCCCGAAGCTGATAGTCCCACTCATAGTGCTCCTATGCAGGCAGGCAATGCTTATCCCTACCTTCATGTCATTCTAATCAGGTCACACTCAAAGCAAAAGGCAGACAAAGATGTAGCCAAAATGGTAACATCATTGCCAGAGCACGGGTTTTTAATCAAAGAGCCAGCTATCCCCACCTCACATCCTACAATACCTCAGGGTGAGAATAGATACCCAGGAGGACCTGATAAGGGTCTCTTTGGAATGACAGGACAAAATATGGGCAATAGTGTTGAAGCTGACTCAACAGAAGTCAATCTCATTAATGTTCCTAACAAAGTTACTGGGCTCCTTGGTAGCTTGCATAGACAAAGTCCAGTGGGTGGGGCTGCGCCTTAACCCTCTACAGAACTTCCTTAGACCCTACCAGTTACAGATAATGAGCAGAGACCAGCAGAGGGTATGTGTCCCAACCCCCTCAACCCCCCACCCCCAGTGAGGCAGTTGGGTTGGTGGAACAGCAGGTCACCATTCAGCCTGGGTGTGCCAATAATGGAACCAAGAAGGATCATGATCACAACTGATGCAAGTCTGAGGGGCCCACCTTGAGGATGAGAGCACACAGGGCAGATAGTCAGAGCAGGACGCTCAGCACACCATCAACCTTTTGGAGCTGCGTGCAATATAGCTGACACTGGAAGCATTCTAATGGCAGATCTATGGCAAGCATGTCCTCATTCAAACAGACAACATAACTGCAATGGCTTATGTCAACCATCAGTGGGGCTCCAGGTCAAAGATATTACAGCTGGAGGCCCAGGACCTGTTCAAATGGGTGGAACCCAGGATACAATCTGTAAGAGCAACTTATCCGAGGCAGCAACAATGTGCTAGCCGGATGACTAAGCCATCAGGACATTGACCCATGAGAGTGGGAGCTTCATCCACAAAGAGTTTCAAGCAGTAGTAGACAGGTGGGGGATCCCAACCATCAACCTTTTCACCTCGAGGCACTACCATGAAGTCCTGGAGTACTTCGCAAGGAAAAGGGATCCGGGAGCAATCAATATTGATGCGTTACATCAAACATGGTCACAGACACTCTTATACATGTTCTCACCATTCCCAATGTTCTCCAGAGTTCTGCAGAAGATCAAGGAGGAACGTGTGCTGGTCATCCTCATTGCCCCATTCTGGCCGAGGAGACCATGGTTCTCAGACATAGTGAATCTCCAAGTACGTCCACACTTCCCTCTGCTGCTCCTTCCCGAGATTTTGCAGCAAGGCCTTGTGATCCATCAGGACCCATGCTGCTTTCAGCTGACAGCCTGGCTACTGAAAGGAAAGCCCTACAACATACAGTTTACTCTGACAGGGTACTACACACTCTCTTGTTGTCTAGAAAGATGTCCACAAATAGGATATGCACCACCATGTGGCAGCCTTTCTTCACCTCGTGGCAAGCTAGGGAAGCAGAAAGGTCCCTACCAGAGCTCCTGGAATTCCAGCAAGATGGACTGGACATGGGTCTGTTGCCTGCAACACTCACGAGACAGGTTTCAGCACTGAGTGCAAACCTGGGAGCAGACGAACCTGCAGCATTTATGAAGCACCCTCACGTCAGACTATTAATCAAGGCATCACATATAAGGGCGCCACCCCCAATTCACAGATTCCCAAACTGGAATCTGAATGTGGTCCTGAGAGCTTTGACGGAACCTCCCTTTGAACCACTCCAAATGGTATTCCTACTCTTCCTGACCATCAAGGTGGTCTTCTTTGTGACGATCACATCGGCCAGGGGAGTGTCCTAACTCAGGCCTCTCTCCATCTCACCAAACTTATGCACATTCCCTGAGAACAGAGTGCTGCTCAGGCCAGACCCAGACTTCATACCAGTGGTCAACACCCTGTTCTACAGGTCTCGGGAGATAGTACTGCCAATGTTTTGCCCCAATCCAGAGCATCCCAGGACGTAACGTGACATCAACTCAATGTACATAGAGCACTCAAGATCTACATCCGGAGAACACAGACAGAAGGAAGATCCACCAGCTTGTTTGTGTTATACAGGGATCCTGTTAGAGGGTGCCCTGCATTCAAGGCATCTATTACCAGATGGATCAGAGACTTCATCAAGGAAGCCTACAGAGCCAAGGGCCAAACCTTGAATGGCAGAGAAATGGCTCACTCCTTACATTCAGCAGCTATCTTGTGTGTTCTATCTTCCAGGGCTTTCTGTGAAGAAATATGCAGGGCAGCCACCTGATCGTCCCTGCACACCTTTACCAGACATTACAAGATACAAACCATGGCCTTGGTGGAAGCTGTCTTCGGGCATGGAGGTGAACTTTATGCAAGTTTCCCAACTTTTCTTTCTCCCACCCTCTGGCACTGCTCTGGTATGTTCCAGACTAGGAAAGCCAAGCAGGTAGCCTCAGGGAGAAAGGAAAATTGGGGCACTTACCAGTGAATTTCCTTTCTGGTAGGGATGGGCGAATGCGGTTTGGAAGGTCAGAGTTTGGCCTGAACTCGGCCTGTTTGGTAGGGATGGGTGAACAGAACTGAGTTTGGAAGTTTGGTTTGGTTCGAAAATTGAGTTCGGTTTGGAAGTTCAGTTTGGTCGACCGAACTATTTGAGTTCGGTCCGAACTCTGAAATTCCGAACAGAGTTCGGAAATTCAAACCCCATTGAACTAAATAGAATATTATCTTATAGGGATGCGTGAACAGAGTCAAGTTCGGAAATTTGATTCAGTTCGAAAATCAAGTTCGGTTCGGAAGTTCGGTTCACTCGACTGAACTGGTCGAGTTCGGTCAGAACTCTGAACCGCGTTCTCCCATCCCTACTGTTCAGACGACCGAACCGAACTTCCAAACCAAATGCTCAAACTTCCGAACAGTTTGGAAAAGTTCGGATAAGTTCAGGGGTAGGAAAAACATGACTTTGGGTGGGAAAAACATGACTGGAAGGGGGAGGCAGCTGAGGAGCAGACTTCATGGCACTAGGGGTCGACACCAGGGGTGGTTTCAGGGCCAAAAATACCGATACAGAAAAAAAATCGGGTTCGGTTTCAGTACCGATAGCACTTTTTTGAATATTCAGCCAAGTTTGGATGAACCGAACTCCGCTGAATTGAACAACTGAAGCTGAGCTCGGGTTTTGAACTGAATGACCAAATATCTGAACGGCATTCTGTTCACCCATCCCTACTTTCTGGTAGGCTTCCTGCTTGGAACTCTGGCCCTCCCTTGGGGCCTGCCAGCAGGGGGAGGCTCATGCCTAGGGTATTGCTGGGACTTTGACTCCCAGTTTTCTCTTGTTTTGTATCCACACAGTGGCTTTGAAGGATGTCAAACTGAAGACCAAGGGGAGTGTTCAGCATCTGGTGAACCTACAAATTTCAACATTTGATATCTGCTATCCGATTGGCTGGACAACCCAGCCAGACTAGGAGTGCCATGCATAGAGCCTACCAGAAAGGAAATTTATTGGTAAGTGCCCCAATTTTCTTTTTCAGACGTAATACCCAGTACAGAAATGCCATCAATGGTTACCACAGGGTAGAGAAGCTTATGGCAAAGAATCATGAGTTTTTCTCAGGTGGATACCATGATGTGACTACCACAGTAAAACCAACCAAACTGATGTGTAAGTGCAAAATAAAACATGTACATCATCACATGCCACACAGTAATCACTTTCAGTGCACTCTTAGGGTATTTTTAGACATGACACTGTCATGTGTGGACACGCTTACCCTGACATGCCCATGGTGGTGTCACATTTATTCCCTCCCACCAGATGTTTGCTGCTGGTGGGAATAAAGTTATCCCGGACTGTGGCAGGATTAACTCCGTGATGTGTACTGGACTCCCTCCCGGAGTTAGCCCTGCCACAGTCCGGGGAAGCCTACACACAGTCCGGGGAAGCTTACATCAGACCATGGTAAAGTGGGCTACGCTCTACCAAATTCCAACCCATGGTTGGAGTTGCTCCGGGCAGGCGCAGCAGTCTCATAGGCCACCACACACATGTCAGGGAAGGGTTGGGGCCATGCTGAGCAGCACAGGGGGAGGGACTGTGCAGTCCCACATCTGCATATTCCCCCTCCCTCTCCCCAGCTCCGGCTACTGGTACATTTGTTCGGTGTTCAGGCTGAGTCCTGCCCATAGTGAATCTCTCACCATAGGCAGGTTCAAAGCATGACAACTCAATGAGCCATCACATTTAAAAATACCCTTGGTTTAGGAAAGGAAAGATTAAAAAGTGTACAAGATTGTCAGGCTACAGAATAATTAGAGGGAAACTGAATGAATTCCCAACTGATATTATATAGATCTTGATGAAAAATGGAAATATGAGTTTTGTACATTGTTATGTTAAAAATACAAAAATGTCTGCCCATGTCCTAGGTGGAGAAAGAAGAACTCCTAACTTTTGTTCATTCTAACCCAATCATTCAACAAGTGAAACCACAAACTGGAAATAATATATGCCTTATTCAAATGCGCATGCACAAGAGTGTCTCTTGAAAATGAGAGCCAAGTTCAGAAAGAGCTTTCTTGTGTATACGTGTTAGGGTGTGCAGAAAAGAACTCTATTTTGGGGTGGGTGGGTTATTATTTATTTCTTAAACAAAAAGAAAATACACACATACCTATTATCTCAGGAGACAAGCCAAATCAACATCATTCTCATAACAGTGAGACCACTAATTGATAAATTTCTCCCATTGGCCAAAAACCCCATCCATAGACTGACCACCCCTCCTAGACTGAAGAACATATATTAATTTAGTCATATTTAAAATCTCCCAACCTCTTATTTACCAGGCGTGAATAGTGGATGGTTGCCCATTCTTCCAATTTTTAACAATATCAATTTTTGCTGCCACCAAAAGATTCGGTACCATTTCAACATCATTCTTCTAGATATAATCTTTCAGATACCCCAATACTGCCTCTAGGAATGTAATCTGGAAATCATAACCCAATATCCTTTAAAAAAAATTATTATTATTATTATTATTATTATTATTATTATTATTAGCATTTGTGTAGCACCAGCTGTGTACCTGTACTACGGCTTACAATCTAATAGACATGGAGGGGGGAAACAAGGAGAGGGGACATAGGGACAGACAAGGAATAAATAACATTCAAGTGGATGCGAGGTCTCAGGTGCACATGCTTGGCTTGGTTGCAGTTAGACAGCAGTCTGCAAGGAGGACAGACAGTAAAAACTGAAAGGAAAGTTCTAACAGGCATCAGGAAAGGTGACGAGGAAGAGGTGGGTTTTGACGAGGGATTTGAAGGTGCAGAGGGAGGGGACAAGGTGAATATGGGCAGGGAGGGAGTTCCAGGCATGTGGGGAAGCAAGGGAGAAGGGGGAAATGCAGGTAGGGGAACAGGGGAGATGAGGGAGAGCAAGGAAGAGGACAGAGGAGGAGCGGAGAGTGCTTGCAGGAGTGTGTAAGGAGACTAGGGCTGAGAGGTAAGGGGGAGCCAGGTTGTGAAGGCATTTATAAGTGAATACCAGGAGTTTGTGAAGGATGCATTTGGGAATGGGGAGCCAGTGAAGAGAGGAGAGGAGAGGCTGCATGTGGTCAAAGCACCGGGCTGAGTGGATGACCCTAGCAGAGAGTTTTGGATGGAGATAAGGGGGAGAGGTGAGAGCGGGGGAGGTCAGTAAGTTGCAGTAGTCAAGGCGAGAGATGACCATGGCGTGAACAAGGGTTTGGCTGAGGAGAAAGAGAGAAAGGGGCGAATCCAAGCAATGTTGTGGAAGGCGAAGCGACAGGACTTGGCAACAGAGTCAATGTAAGGTTTAAAGGAAAGGTGAGTATCAAAAACGAAGCCCAAGCTATGGGCTTGGGGAACTTGGTGAATCGTGACCTCATCAATAAGAATGGACAGAGAAGAGGGAGAGGAGGGGTAGGGAGGAAAGATAAGGAGCTCAGCCTTAGCCATGTTGAGCTTGAGCAGACATTGGGACATCCAGGTGGAGATATCAGAGAGACAGTTGATGAGGCAAGCTTGGACAGAAGGGGAGAGAGTGGGGGTGGAGAGATAGAGTTGAGTGTCGTCACGTCAACATAGAGGTGATATTGGAAGTCATGGGAGGCAATGAGTTTGCTAAGGGACAGGGTGTAGCTAGAGTAGAGGAGAGGGCCCAGGACAGAGCCTTGGAGAATCCCAACAGAGAGAGGGAGGGAGGAAGAGTTGAAGTTGGGAAGAGACACATTAAAGGAGCGGTGAGAGAGGTAGGAGGAGAACCAGTCAAGGGCAAAGCCGCAGAAGCCTAGGGAGTGGAGAGAGTCCAGTAGTAGTGAATGGTCAATAGTGTCAAAGGCAGCAGAGAGGTCAAGGAGGACAAGAATGGAGTAAAGGCGCTTGGATTTAGCGACAAGTAGATCATTGGTGATTGTGGCAAGGACAGTTTCAGTGGAGTGAAGGGATTGGAAGCCAAATTGGAGATGGTCCAGGGAGGAATTGGCAGAGAGGAGATCCAGGCAGCGGGAGTAGACAACATGTTCCAGAAGCTTAGAGGCGAAGGGAAGGAGGGAGACCGGCCAGTAGCTAGGGGGGTTAGTGGGATCGAGGGTGGACTTTTTGAGGATGGGAGAGAACATGGAATGCTTGAAGGTGGAGGGGAAGGAGCCAGTGGAGAGGGAGAGATTAATGACTTGTAAAAGGGGAGGCAACAGTGGGAGCAATGGAGGTCAGGAGGCTGGAGGGGATTGGGTCAAGAGGGCAGGTGGAAGGGTTGGAGGAAAAGAGCAAAGAGGAGATTTTCTAAAGGGAGGCAAGAGGGAAGGAGGAGAGGAGAAAGGGGGGAGGGGTGGTGAGGGAATGGAGAGAGGAGACAGGTGGGAAGCAATGTCCCAGCAGATCTTGTCAATCTTTGAGGTGAAGAATGACGCGAGATCCTGAGCAAGAAGGAAAGAGGGTGGAGGGGGGCTTGAGAAGGGAGTCAAACATGGAGAAGAGGTGGCGAGGGTCACACAAGAGTAGAATTCAACCCAGGAGGCATAGTAGTGTTGCCTCGCCAGGGAGATAGCAGAAGAGAGGGATAATTTATAGTGGAGGAAGTCAGGGTGGGAGCGGGATTTGTGCCAGAGGAGTTCAGTAGCCCAGGTGCAGGAGCAGAAGTAGCAGATAGTAGGGGTGAGTCAAGGACGTGGGTTTCGGGGTCAAACGGTGCGAGAGGAGAGGGGGCAAGAGAGTCGAGGGTTGTGGTGAGAGAGACATTGAGAGAAGAGATGGCAGTGTCAGGGAAGAGGAGGAGGAGACAGGAGGGAGAAGGAAGGAGAGAGAGGAAGCAAAATCTAAAGGGTTAATAGCCTGCAGATCACGGAAGGGGCGTGCAGCTGGGGAAGAAGATTGGGGTTGGTGGGAGAGGTTGAAGGAAGCGAGGTAATGATCGAACATGGGACAAAGGTCAAAGGAGAGGTCAGCAACAGGACAGTTTCTGGAGAAGATGAGGTCAAGAGAGTGACCGTCAGTGTGGGTGGGGGAATCAGTCCAGAGGCGGAGATCAAAGGAGGAGGCTAGGGAGAGAAAGTGGGAGATGGAGAGCTAGGAAGGTGCATCAACATGGCTGTTGAAGTCACCAAGAATAAGAGTGGGGGTATCCTCGGAGGGGAAGAAGGTAAGCCAGGATTCAATGTCCGGGAGAAAAGAGGAAAGGGGGCGGTAGATGACAGCAGCACAAAGTTGAAGGGGGGAGTAGAGACAGACAGAGTGAGCCTCGAAGGAAGGAAAGGAGAGGGAGGGGGTATGGGAAAGGGGCTGGAATTGACAGGGGTTGGCAAGGAGAAGGCCCACGCCACCACCCCGGCCTTCAGGGCGGGGACAGTGAGAGAAGGAAAGGCCTCCAGAGGAGAGGGTGGCAGGGGTGACAGAGTCAGAGGGACAGATCCAAGTTTCAGTAAGTGTAAGGAGTTGAAAGCGGTGAGAAAGGAAGAGGTCGTGAATGAAGGGGGCTTTGTTGACAGAGGACCAACAGTTTCAGAGGGAGCAGGAGAAGGGGAGTTGATCAGGGGGAAGGCAGGAAATGCAGATGAGGTTGGGGGATGTGGAGCGATGGGGCTTGCAGGGTCTGTGTAAGGGGGAGGGGGCTTGCAGGGAATGGTTAAGGAGGGGGAGGAGGTGGAATAGGCAAGGGGGAAAATAAGGGACGGGGAGGTTGGAGAAAGAGTGATGAGGAGGGAGAGGGAGAATGAGGGGAAACAGGAGCAGTGGGAGAAGAAGAGGAGAGATAGATGATGACGCAGGGGGGGAGATAACGGGAGGCATTGCAGTGGATGATATTCATGGCAGCAGAGGGGATAACGAGGCCTGGGGATGGTGTGGGAAGGTCCGAGGGAAGGTCAGTGGTGATGTGAGCGATGGCTGAAAGAGGCTGTTTTGCATGGATGTCATCACTGGATCTGTATCCTCGCCAACCTCGCTCCAGCCACACAACAGCCAGCACCCTTTTGTCATCGCCCTTCGGGCACTGCCCGAAGGCTGCCACCCCCAGGAGAGGGCGGGTGCCTTCTATGGGGGCAGGGAGAGGAGGATCCCGCTGTGTCCAGTTACCTGCAGGAGAAGAAGCAGGACGCAGTCTGAGCAGGGGGCAGGGCTTCCAAGGGGTCTGTGCAGGCTCTCTTCCTACCCAGGAAAGGGCGGGTGCCTTCTATGGGGACAGGAAGAAGAGGGTCCCAACTGTGTCCAGTTACCCGCAGGAGAATCTGTCTTCTTTTAATCCTGTCTTCTATCAGCTTCCAGAAAGCCTGTACAACGATGCACTCCCACCAACAACACAGATAAGTTGCCCCATTTACACTACTCCCCAACATCTATCAAAAGCATGGAACATTCTCTTCAGTCTACAGGGAGTCAGATACCATCGATAAATGATTCTATATCAATTTTCTTTTAAGGGAACTGCTATGGAGCTTTTTATTGCCTTAACAAAGATATAATTCCAAATTTGTTCTGTAAAACCAGTAATTTCTTGCCCCCAAAGTTCATTAAAATGCAACAATGGAGGGTCTATATCCAAAACAATATTATAACATTTCCTAAGTAGAGCATTGGTAGATACAGATGTCATTAACAACGTCTCATACTGAAGGTAATTTCACATGTTACGAGGCCATGGTCAACCACAGTGAATCCCCTGTGGTGGCCGTTTGTCCGATAACATCTGTTGTGCATTCCGCCAGATGTTCACCACAGTGAACCTCCAGCGGGAATCACAATGACCACGATTCTGGCCCTCCGGTTGCTCGGAGATCCAGAATCGTGGTTAGCTGGACCACAATCCGGGATCGGCCAAAAGTAACGTCTATTACGTTGGCCCACCCCGGATCGTGGCCCAGACCACAATGTGGGATTAGGCTCAGCGGCTGAATTGGCCGCTGCACCCGCCCGTCTCCTGGAGGGCGGCCGGCCGGGGAAGCGTGGGGGGCGGGGCTGTGTGGCCGCACTCGCGCTGCGTAGCCCTTCCCCCTCCCTGATCCCCCTGCAGAATCAGGCCGACACGTCTAAAGGACGTATGGCCTGATTCCTGACCGGGATCCAAAACGGATCCCGGTCCATGGTTCAGCGTGGCGGACCTCCGGGCCCGTCACGTCTGAAACTATCCTGAGTCCGATCCCTTACCCTGAGTAAAAGAAAGAACTCCTTTAGTCAAATTAGATACAAAGTGCCTTACCTGCAAATATTGAAAAAAAAGGTGGAGCCAACCCTTCCATCTTTTGTTTTACTTCCTCATATGACAGGAACACCCCTCCCTTAATAAAGTCACATAATCTAGATAAACCTGCCTTATACCACATTGAGAAATCACCCAGTTCTCCCCTCCAGTTGAACAATTTATGACATAAAAACAAAATCACTGGAGAGACACCTAGACACAATACTTTCCTATTTCATTGTTTGTTTTTGTTTGGAAAAATCTGTTTGTTTTCAGGTTTGAATTAAAAACCCATTTGTTTTTATAACTTTTTTGTTTAAAGACCATTAGACTTTTAAAAAAAAAAAAAAAAACACCACAAATCACTGCACATGTGCAAACTGGCCACTGGACCATTCTAGGCACGTGAACCTTTCAAAATATGGTGGCAGCACTGTTGCCGCCATTTTGGAAAAGAGCAGCTAATCTGCACATGAACAGTGGCTGCTTTGCAGATGTGTAGAGTGGCTGCCCTTTTCTAAAATGGTGACAATGTTGCTGCCACCATTCTGGAATGGTGCACAGAACAGTCTGGTGACCATTTTGCACATTTGCAGTGATTTTTAAAATTTTAATGTTTAATTATTATTTTTTTAACAAAACGAACGAAAGCAAACATATGCTATTTGCTTATTCATTCATTTTCAGGGCATAAGTTCCTAAAACGAATGGGACCCCATTTTTTTTAGTAGGTAGAACAACAAAAACAAATTGCATACCCTAACACCTGTTATATATAAAATTTGGTACAATGGGCATAGAAATAGCTGGAAAGTGTGCAAATGAAAATATATATTTGTGCACCCTATGTTCTGGGACTCATGTTCACGGCAATGGGGACAACACAGTGAACATGGATCCCTGCCTAAAATACCACTGATAAATCAAGTGTTTGCATACACTTTTGATTGCACATTAAAACAAAAAGTAAAAGTTTATTGCAGCTTTTCATCCTTTCCATGCATAAACAGAAAAAAAGGAAGGCACAAATACAAAGAAATCAAATACAACCTGTTTTAAAAACTATAGCACTGCTACAAATTATAAAAGCAAAGTTCGTTTCCTAATTGCCAGCAAGAAGAACAGTGTAATAGCCTTTATAGTTGGCAGATCTTTAGATGCTAGCAGGGTAATTATTTTTTTCCTGCATCATGGTTAGCCTCATCCACAGGAATAATCCAATAATCCAGATCCTCATAGTAGGGATATACAAACAGAACATGTCAAAACAAAAGTAATTTGGAAGTGACCTGCTGTCCACATATATAGTGTTAACATTGCTTCATGTATCAGTAGTGAACTTCATGCACTTCTTTAATATAGAGGCAGCAGCAATCAAATGCTGTCCTTTACGTCGTTTTTCTTTGTTTGTTTGTTGTTTTGTTTTTATTTCATTTTTAAAAGAAGACATACCTCTGTCTGCATCTAACACTTTTAGTTCCATTGACACTGTTAAGTAGAGTTATTTTGATATTGGTTCTCAGTTTATTCAAGCCTATGTGTACTAAGATAAGCAGGGAATCTAGTTTTGTTAGAATAGACTACCAAGTCAAGGTTTGTATCTTCACTCATTTATAAGATAATTTACAGTTCAGATGCGAGTATGATAAATGTTTCCACAATAAACTGAAGCTCCTGTTATAATAACCTTTGCTCACATGTAAACAGAGCACATGCAAAAATAAACTGTAGTTCAATAAAGCTACAGGATGGGTTAAACTGTTAGAAATTAATGTGCAAATTTTACAATTATTGAACAATTAACTTCTTGGACTGCATTGTGATCTACCTTCAGGGTAAAATAGACCAAAGCACCTGTTAAATAGCGTAAAATCTAATTTTAGATAATGACCTTTATTTCCCTAATTTGCTTAATTCTTGGGAAAAGCTGTGATCAGGAAAAAAAAGTTTTACTCCCACAGTGGCACAAAGTGCCAATTTGCTTCAGTTCTTCTCAGTGTACCCTTTGGATTTCTTATGTACAAAGTGAAATTTATGTGCAATGAGCTATACGTTACAATTAAAGGGATTTCGCACAGTCAGTTTTATCTGGCAGTACACTGAATTCCTCTATTGAAAAGGAGAGTTATTACAGGGAAAGCTTCTAGCTACATCAAGACCAGTGAAAATGTGGACGAATTCCCCTGAAATGACTGATGTTTTAATAGGGTAACCTGAAATCATGATCCAGGACACTGTGAACAAGAAAATTAGCACTCGATATTTTAAAGATCCTTTTGGCAACTGGGAAATCTGGGCCAGTAAGTCAGTAATTTTTGGCTGACGAAGCCAAAGATGTTTTAATTTTTGTTTTAATAGACACTTAAAAGAATTATAAAAAGGGGGACTTGTATCTTTTTCCTTTTTAAAAGAACTAGCATGGCTTCCCTAATCAACATGTCTTCATACCAAAATTGTAGACACTTGTTTATATATTTATCCAGGTAAAACTATCAGCACTACAGGATTTGGTTATATTGTAATGTGGATGGGGGATGTGGAATCAGGAGTAAGAAGCTGCTTAAAGTTGCTAGAGACTTCAACTTTATTTTTGCAGGTGCCTGTATCTGATCAGCAACTTATTGAGGGGTTTCCTATAGCCTTCAGACATTAAGGGCCAGGTTTATAACAATATTATACAATATAATTTGAGTATGACAAACTCCTATGGGTCCAGGGAAAAAGTTAACTAAAATAAGGTTCTATCAATTTAGAAGTGATAGAAATTATTCTTGTAATTGAGATTGTTACAAATGGGGCTCATTATGGGCAAAGTTTGTCACGCTGAAGTTCAAAATACATTAAAATGTGTGACATTCTACTGTGTAAACTGTACATGCTTTCTACACAAGACCTTAAGCTTCTGCAGGGTTTGGAACACTTTTATTTGTCGTGCAACTACTCAAAAAGCCAGAGTTTGCACACTTAAAGTAAATTATACTAGAGAACATAATATGTATAGACATTTACATGTGAAAAATACAAAGCATTTTCTTAAAAAGTTACGCTTTCCTTCAGAAGAACATCCGAAGACTCCCAGAAAAGGAAAAAATAAAATAAAATGAAAGGCTACTGTGTTCAAAAAAACAAAAATGAAGCAGACTTTTTTGTAAACTCCAAAAAGTTTACACCAAACCATTTTGTAAACTCCAAAAAGTTCCAAAGAAATTATGCTCTATGTAAATATCAAGCTTTTCAAAGGAATGCTGCTCCAAGGTGTAAGATTCAAAATGACAAAAGAGACTGGACTCATACTATTCTGTAGGCCACTAGTTTACAGGCCTGGGAGTATTTAGTCAAAGATCAGGTGTCAGAACTAGAGCTGTAACTTGTCCTTGCAGCTATCCCATTTTTCGGTGAGTTCTGGTCTCTTGGCTCGAACAAGGGCGAGCCACCAGAGACGAGCTTCATAAACACTCACGAGAGGCTTAATCCTCTCTCATTCGAGCTCCCGCTCTCGAGCGCCAGGGAGAGCTGGCCCCTCTCACTTTGAAGTGTTGCTTCAGTCAGAACTTCTTCTGAGTCAGAACTCAGAAGATTTCACAAGGTGATGGGGAGGGAGCCAATCAAAAGCAATGTCGACATGATGCAACATTTCTGATTTGTTTTTGTTTCAAATAAAAGGCACGGTGGGGGCTCCTTCTTCTTTTTCATTGCAGCACTGAAACTGAGGGCTAGGGGTAAGCGCACACGCACGCGGACTCGAAATATGCTATTTTCATCTGGGCTGAGGCACGTGGGGGGGGGGGGAGGGAATATCAGTCACTGGAGCACCCACTTATTTTGCAGGGTGGAAGAAGTGCAGTCCCATTCCCAGGAATCCTGCCACAGGCCACCAGAAATCCCAGGATTCCCCCTTCATGTTTAGTTCAAGAACTCAGTTCAAACTAACTACTTGGCTGCAATCTGACTTATTTTAAATTTTTTTTTACAGAGCTGTGCTTTACTGATGAGGGAGGGGGTTGAGAGAAGTATCAAGCATTGGGGCAGGAATTTTGTGTGCTGCAGTCCGATTCCCAGGGATTATCCAGCAGCACCCCAGAAATTCCAGGATTCTCCCTTCATACTGAGCGGGTGCAGCTGCAGCCTAACTCCCAGAACTTCAACTGGGCTGTAGTGTCAAAAGCCGCGGCAGCATTGGGGAAGCTGGGGAGGAGTGGCAGATGCTGCCATTGCTCAGACTGAGTCTGAACAAGCCTGGTGTTACAGGAGAACACCCGGGGATCCCAGGGGTTCCCCCATGATACCAGGTATTTGCAACCTCAGATAAAAGTTTGCTGAGCAGGGAAGGGGGGGGGGGGCAGGGTGTCTGATTGCATTGACTTTAGGTGGAGGGGACTGTGCTGTGCTGTGCTTAGTACAATAAAAAATAAAAAACTTCAAAAGCCTGCAGCAGCACCATCAACAACAGCAAGGCCTGCAGCAACGCTATCTACACTGGTGGTATCAGTAACACCATTCTCAGCAACACCTGCAATGGCATCAATGCCCACTTCTACTTGCACCTCTTCTGACAGCCACAACAGCCCTGCAAGGCGAGTCATGGCTGCACGTTCCTGGGTATGGGACTACTGTAAACTCACGGAGGGGGATAACAGCATAGCTATCTGCAATTAATGCAAAAAGCAAATACGGCATGAAAAAGATGGCAAATGACTTGGAATAACATCAATGATAACACACTTCCGTACAAAACACCATCTGAGACAAGGTACTGCTACTACTGCTCAAAGGCCTGGCCTTACCTCTACTGATACGACATGGTTCCCATGATCAGCTCCAGCATTGCAAACGTTAAGCAGCACATTATTGCATCAGATAATAATTAATGAAAGCATGGAAAGACACCAGGTGTACAGCACCACGGAACCCAAGACCCGACAGCTTGTTGCAGCCACGGCAAAGTGGATATCTACAGCAATGTTACCATACTCCTTTGTTGAGACTGATGGATTTAAGGACTTCATGGATCAATTTTCTCCATGCTGGAAACTTCCCAGCAGGGTATACTTCGCAACAAAAGCCATCCCACACCTTTATGAAATCACTGCTAGTTCTGTCAAAGCAGCTTTAGGAGAAGCTGTTGGGAGCACTGTTCACCTTACAACTGATTTGTGGGCCAGTACATCCCATCATGAGCATATCTTCATCACAGCCATAGTCCAACCGCAGGTCCTTCTTCATTTGGCCCCTTTTGACCAAAACCATAAAGCTGTCAACATTGCTAATGAACTGTCTGCCATCATAGAAGTGTGGCTGGAACCCATGAAATTATCAGTGGGATTTGTTGTGAGCGACAATGCGGCAGACCTTAAGAGTGCATTGCGACTGTACAACCATATGAGAATTCCTTGCCTAGCTCACTGCTTAAACTTAGTGGTTCAGAACTTCTTGAGTGCTCCATCATCAACGGTGGTGGGACGGCTTGTCTCACGTTGCCGACACCTATGTGGCCACTTCCATCACTCCTCAAAATCAAGACGGGCATTGAGGCAGTTCCAGGAACAGCTCTCCCTGCCAAAGCAAAATTTGTTGCAGGAAGTTAAGACAAGGTGGAACTCCACCTTTTTGATGCTGGAGAAGCTGTCAGCCCAAAAACAGGCACTGCAGCAGCTCTACATTAGTGGTCCAAGTGCAATAAAAGATTACTCTGATTCCCATCTCACCTCGATGCAGTGGGGCCTTGTGACAGACCTTGTTACAGTACTTTGACCTGTTTTTTTAGGCAACAAACATAGCAAGTGAGGGTGATGTAGGCCTCAGCCAGTACCTGTTGATAGTGTCTTCCCTTGAAAGAGGTAACAAGAAAATAGGGAGAAATTTTGAGGCTGCTGGGAGGGGGGGGGCTGCACAGCTTGCAAGGAAATTGCTCAAGGTACTGTCAGAGAACAAGTACCTAGATGATATGAAAACCAGCATCCACACCCGGATCTCCCTTTTTCTGGATCCTGGCTATGAGCAGAAAGCTATAAAGATGAAAGATGTTGCGATTCTTAAAAATCAAATTATCTCCAGATTAACTGACAAAATTCATAAAATAATGGAGGGACATGGAGCTGTGAGGCTGGAGAGAGTCAGTTTGCTGGCACCTACCACAACATCATTTTGTACTGTTCTGCATCTGCCTCATGTGCAACGGGACTCGCTTGAAAAAGTCAGACATCCTCTGTGGGAAATTATGGGAGACATGATGGAGGAAGATGAGGATGAGCATAGTAGCATGGCAGCAGAACAGGGGAACAATAGCACATCAGCAAAGAAGGAGGCAGAGGATGTGTAGGGATGTGCGAACAGATCGCGGTTTGGGTTCGGGTTCGGTGGTTTGGTTCGCTCTGGTCTGGTCCGGTTCAGTGGTTATTTGGTTCAGTCGTTCAGTTTGGTCACCGAGTTCAAGTTCAATCGTTCAGTTCAGTCAAGTTCGGTTCGGTTCGGTCATTCGAAAAAAGGTATCATGAGATCCTGTGATCGTGCGGGAAAATTTTTAGTGCGTACGGAGCTTGTGTGGGTGAGAGCGTGTGTGTTGTGAATGGGTGTTTTGTTTTGTTTTGTGTGTTTTAGCTGTGTGGTTTGTTGGTTTGACTGTTGGTTTTGGTTTGGCTGGTTGGTGACTGTTGGTGGGTGACTGTTGGCTGTCTGTTGTTAAAAAAAATAATGAAGAAGACTGTTCTAATTAAACACCGGGGGGCCAAGGTGGTGCTCCCAGAGCTGGTGATGGTGGAGGAGGAGGAAGAGGTTGCTGCCCCAGCCTCTGGACCTTCGGTGGTGGTGGTCCCGGAGACAGTGGTGGAGGAGCAAGTGGGCACAGGAGGTGATGCCAGGTTTGTACATTTTTTTTTTACTTTGAGGAAAAGAAAGACTCTATTCGTTAGAGCAAGCTCACTGGTGTGCAGGTGGGTGTGTGGGTGGTGGGCATCAGTCAGGCACAAACAGTGGACATCAGCAGGTGGCAGAAGATATCTGCCACAGAGAGAGATGGTACTGTAGTGTGGGGGGCTCTTCCGTCAGTCAGGCACGAGAACGAGCAGCACCCCCACTCAAACACGTGCCTGCCAGTCATCCCTAGCAAGGGTTTCCACTCTCCAGTTGCCATCCCTACCTAGCACCCCCGAATAAGGGCAGGATTTTGCACGTGCAAGTCAGGGTATTTCCAGTTGCCATCCCTAGTGTCCCAGGGAGGGCAGGATTTTCACATTCCAGTCAGGGTCTCTCCATTACTATCCCTCCCTATCAGCACCGCAAGGAGGGCAAGATTTGCACGTCCCAACCAGGGTGTTTCTAATTGCCTTCCCTAGCACTCCAAAGAGGGCAGGATTTTCACATGTCAGCCAGGGCCTCTCCACTGCCATCCCTAGCACCAAAAGAAGGGCAGGATTTGCACATGCCAGCCAGGGTCTCTCCATTTGCCATCCCTAGCATCCCCTAGCACCCCAAGGAGGGCAGAATTTGCACATGCCAGCCAGGGTCTCTCCATTTGCCATCCCTAGCATCCCCTAGCACGCCAAGGAGAGCAGGATTTGCGCATACCAGCAAGGGTCTTTCCAGTTGCGATTGTTACTAGCACCCCAAGGAGGGCAGGATTTGCATGTGCCAGCCAGGGTCACCATCTCTGGTTGCCATCACTACTAGCAACCCAAGGAGGGAGGACTAGAGGCATCATCATAAATGCATGATATTACTTAGGTGCGGTTTATGTGTTCCTGTTTCAGAGAGGGTGAGGATGAGGAATCCGCCAGGCACAGGAGGACAACACCAAGGTGGAGGTCGCCAGTGCCACCCCCAGATCGTGGGTGGACAAGGTTCAATCTCTGGAGGTGGTATCACAAGGACAATGGATTCACCATCTGCAAGGTAAGGCAAAAGGAATGGCGACTGGAACATCAGGGTATGCATTGCCCTATGACCTGTTAGGAATGGAAGTCCCCCGCAGAGAGAGATTGGCACCCACCCACTTGTGGAGAAAGAATGCAGGCAGGGCTTGACACAGACCATTGGTTTGATGCAGTATGGCACTTCTTATGTTCCTTTCTATCTTTTATGTTCTTTAGGAATACGGCAACAGATTTAAAAGGGCCAGGGAGAAGACCACATCGGGCCTAATCTCTGACATAGAGAAGCTGCACGGGGAGAAGGTGCCTTGGCTGCAGGACTCTGATGTGGCCATGGAGCTGGATCATCAGCACCAGAAGAAGGGGGGAAAGGCAACCCAAAAGAGATGCCACCAAAGCCCTTCCTTATCCTCCAACCCCAATGTGGAGACCCCTGGGCCCCAGGAGTCTGCAGCGGCAAGGGCATTTCAGGTTGAGGTGGAGAGGCCCACTGAGAACTTCATGGCTGGCCTACAGCAGCAAGCAACCACCATGGAGAACCAACTGGTGGAATGGTTCCAGGCAGTCGAGGTCCGGGAACAGAAGGTGGAGGCATACTCGCAGTACATTGCAAAGTACGTCTCTGCCGAGATGACCGACCTGGAGCTCTTCCGCCAGTCAGTCTCCCAGTGGCAGACAGCCATGGCAGGGGCCTTTGACTATGCCGTCGAACATGACTACCAAATGCTGGTGGGTGTGATGCCCTCTGCCCCTAGCTCCTGTACACCCCTTCTGCCTTTCCCCCAAGTTCAGGGGGGCAGGCCCAAATACTGAATACTAGTTGATAAGTTTCATTTTAGTTTAAAATATTTGGTTTTTGTTTTATAATGTTGTTATTGTTTGTTGTTGTTGTTTTGTTAATAAAAGTTATATTTGTTGTTATTGTTATGAGCTTTGTTTGAACTTTACAATCTTTTATCCCTCTTGCTGAAGTTCTGGCTGGCAGGTGGCAGACTGTCATACAACTTGTTGATCCCTACCAGCAGCACCTGGCACCACATTAGCATAGTTAAGGTATTAACCCAAAGATGTGCCAGGCAGCAGCAGGGTCTCAACTTGCAGACAGCCCCCCAGGAACAGCAGGGTTTGTGTCTGTGTGGGTGTGCCAGAGAGAAAGAGAGACTGGCTCTTTTGGCAGTGGGCATCCACGAGTGGGTGCAGAGGAATAGGCGGGTGTGGGGGTAGCCTGCAGGCGGGTGCCGGTGGATGCTAGTCAGTCAGGCATGAGCAGCGGCTGCGCCCAGAATGGAATTACAGCCTCCAGTGACTGGAATGATGGTCCCAGACTCTCGTTGATGGTTCTGGGGATGGGCGGGCATGACTGTTTCAGGTACAGTGGAATGACAGCCTAAAGCCTATGGGAGTTGAATTATGTTCCTAGAATTAGTGCATGGTTGGGCACACTTCATTCAATCATGTGATAGGTAGCTATAGAAAGGCACAAAGGCAGGCATGTAATATGTTCAACCTTTTTTTATATTCTATATCATTCTGGTAGGTTTGCTGCTGCTGAATGTGGACATTGGGCACAGATGGGAGTTCTTCCTGATTCTGACAGGTGGCAGCTTGAGCTGACCTCCCCTCCACCCCATCTCTATTATTCTAGTGGGGAGCCTCTCTCTCTCTCTCTCTCTCTCTCCCTCTCTCTGGCCATATAATGCAGGTGACAGCATGGGAGGGATCATGTCTGTCTCTCCTTCTAGCAGTGGGAAGACTTTCTCACTCTCTTATTTCTCACTCTCTCTTGGTAGCAACTTGGGCGGGCAGAGAGACACCTTGGCATGAGAGGCAGTAAGGCTGGCACAGGGTACAGAACCCTTGGCACAGACAGCATATAGGTCTGGGGTCTATTGGCACTAGCAGCAGCAGACATTGGTTGCTGGGGCAGAAAGGCAGGTGGCATGGCATGAGCGTCAGTCAGGAAGACTGAGGCAGGGTTCGAGCTTTGCAACCTAGGCAGGCAGGCAGCATGGCATGAGAGGCAGTAGGGCAAGCGGGCTTGGGCAGCCTTTGAGCTAGGCAACCTGGGTGGGCAGACAGGCATCTTGGCATGGGAGGCAGGAAGGTGGACTGAGGCATGCTTTGAGCTTGGCAGCAAGCTGGATGGGCAGACAGGCAGAGTTGCATGAGTGGTAGTAGGGCAGACAGGCTGGGACATTGGCAGCAGGGCACTCAGATAAGCTAGCAAACACTGTGCAGCACAAGAGAGCGAGCGCCATTCAGCATCACATAGGCGGGCCGAGATTGTGTAGCCATAGGCTGGCTGGCAGACTTACAGTTTCCCAATGCCACCCTGTGTCATGGGGTCAGTCAGATAAGGTGGCCGTGGCAATCTAGTATGAGAGAGAGAGAGAGAGAGAGAGAGAGAGAGAG
>QEPC01012651.1:924270-941413 GCA_003113815.1 Sphenodon punctatus | reverse complement strand
TGATAGAGAGAGAGAGAGAGAGAGAGAGAGAGAGAGAGGTAGGGCGGGTGCCAAGCATTGGGAGGGAGGGACAGCACCTCAGCAGCACAGGAGCAGTAGCCCTAGCCCACATTGAGGAGGAGGAGGAGCAGTCCCATCGCAAGACTGCCCCTGGCATGGGATGGCGTGTGCCACTGCACCATCACTCCTTGTCCAGGGGCAGCTCAGGGAATCCCAGCAGTGGAAGTTTGACCTTTAGGAACAATAACTGTTCCACCAACTTGGCCCCCAGTCTCAGTCGGTGTGGGGAGCAAATGTCCTCTGCCACAGAGGACACCCGCTCTCTGGGGACACTGGTTGGTGGGCAGGACAGGATACCCTTGGCTACTTTTGACAGGGCCGACCACATATTGACCTTGCCAGCCCAGAAGGCCAAGGGATCGCTGGTGGGATCAATGCATGGCTCCTCCTCCAGGTAGGTCTCCACTGCTGCTGAGGTGCCATCATACTCCCTCTGGTAGCTCTGGGTGGGCATCACCTGCCTCACTGCCCTCAGCCATGCTGCTTTCACTTTTGTGCTGGGCCCCATGCTCCCCAGAGTGACCTGCACACAGGAGGAGCTGCTGGCAATAGGGTGGCTGCTGCTGCTGCTGCTGCTGCTCAACCAGCTGCTGGTGCTGCTGCTACCAGTAGGGCTGGGGTCAGGGATAGACCCAGATGACTGGAAGGGGTCGCTTGTCACAATCCCACCATCGCCAGGGGCATTCAGCTGATAGTCCGCTCTGCCTGCTGGACCTTATGCACCAGTGTACCCTGATGGAGTCCATAGACCGCTGTCTCGCGTGCCATGCTGCCCTTGATCCTGGAGTCCAGCATGGTTGCCAGGACATATTCCTCCCGGTGAAGGAGCTCACCAAAGCGTGCGCTCAGCCCTGCCTTCAGCTTCTATGCCAGGTTAAGTGCCCCATTGGACATCTTCCTCCCTGAGGGCCACAATCCCGCTCCCCGAAAATCTCATCCAGGCTCCTGTGGAGACTATGGACCAGTGGGGTCACCTGGCTGAGGGTGATGGCGGAGCTGTTCATGGTCTCTGTCATGTCCAGGAATGGTCTCATGATGGAAACCATATGAGCAAGGATCTCCCATTCCTCCTTGTTGTACCCTGGAGGTGCCTCAATGTCTGTTTCCAGTTCCACCTGATGCAAGGCGGCTTTCTGCTCCAGAAGCTGCTCGAGCATCAGGAAGGTGGAATTCCACCTTGTGGTGACATCTTGGACCAGCTGCTGCACTGAGGACCCTTGCTCAGCCTGCTTCTCCAAGAGGAGCTCTCTGCCCTTCATGCTCCTGTTAAAGAACCCCGTCAGTTTCCTCCCCTGGTCAACCATGGAGCTAAGGGTGCTTGGCCCAATCCCCTTCTCCCCCAAGCCCAGAGCATCACTGATCACAAGATGGAGGGTGTGTCTGATGCAAGGGATGCTTGTGATGCCCCCTTCATGGACTGCCTTCAGTATATTGTCTGCGTTGTCCGTGACCACACACCACTTGTTGAAGGCAGCACCTGGCTTAACCAACTCCCTCACCATGGCATCCAAGGGATGCCTCGAGGTTTCTTGAGGTGTGGGGGCTTTCCATTACTTGTGCCTAAAGCAGGTCCCACCTATACCCTGCTTCAGGACCCCTCCTGCCATTGCCAAGCGCTGCCTCTGGGTCCTTTCACCAGTGTGCAGTCACTGCCATGTAGGCATGCTGTGCATTCCTACTTGACCACAGGTCTGTTGTAAAGTGGACAGTGGCAACCCCAGACCCTGACAGATGCTCCCTCACCTGCTACTTCAAAGCCCTGTACAGCTGTGGCACCACAGTCCTACTCAGGGTGGAGCAGGAAGGCACCTTAAACTGGGGGGTCAGGAATCCAATCAGCCACTGGAAGCCCTTGTCCTCTACAATTGAGAAGGACTGCCCATCCAACGTAATCATCTCAGTCAACAGGCGCTTGGCTTTCTCTTGAAAGAAGCCATGCCACCCTCCAGCACCTGATGGCCTTTGCAGCTGCCCCCACTCCAGCTCCTCCATAGTGGACTGATGCCGCTGGTGAGGCTCCTGCTGCTGTTCTGCCCCCATACTTCTCCTGCTGCTAGAGGCAGCAACAGTTGGTACAGGACACTTGCCCGCTGAAGGAGCCGGATGACTGGCCGCTGCAGTCGGGAACCCACTTGCATCCTCTTACCCTGCCTTCCCGCTTAGCATCAGAGCACTGTGGCATGCCTTGAGGTGCCTCGCCATTGCAGTTGTCTCAAGGTTGTTGAGCACCTGCCCATGCTTCACCAGCTTACTGCACAAAGTGCACTGCACCTCTCTGGGATCATCTGCCCGCACCAGGTTAAAATGTTCCCAGACAGAGGATTTCCCCCCCCTCCTGTCTTCTGGCCTGCCCCAGGTGACACACTGCTTCCAGGGGCAGAACTTGGTGGCACTGGCAACACAGCTCTGGGAGGAAGCTCTGCCATCGTCTCAACTACAGACATCTCCTCTGCGGCACTAGTGTCTGCCTCTGACTCACTGTCCGCGATCACGGTGATGTTCCATGAAGGGGAGTACTGGGACCCTGAAGCTTGACTGCCCATGTGCACCATGCTGCTGGCACTGTCCCTGTGACCCCTCTATAGCTGCTTGTATTGCTGCTGCTGCTGCTACTACTCCTCTCCTTACTGCCCTGCCTCTAGCAGCCGGGGTGGGATCCACCAGCTCTGGACTGCTGGGGATCGCCTCAACAGTGGGGGACATTGGTGGCCCTGGAGGAACATCGAAAGCAGCAGCACCTGCTCCAGCAGCAGCAGAAACAGCCGCAGCCTCATGTACTTCAGGCCTTCCAGTGCCCTGCGTGGCAGTGGAGGTGGGCCCTGTCAGGAGGTGATGCTGAGCCACTGAAGCCTGTTGCCCTAAAGCAGGCCTTCTGAGTTTGGGGTGTGCTGATGTGCTCAGGCTACTGCTGCTGTCTGCTGCCACTCCCCTGGCATGGCCCCTTCCACCTCTGGCACATGCCTCATTGTCTCCCCTACGGGCAGCAGACCAGCCTCTCCTTCCCTTCTCCATTTCTCCCTCCAAAATAATGTTTTTAGATTTTATTTTATTTTTTATTTAAAATTTTAATCTAATATTATATATATCTATTGACACTAAATCTAACTGCTATTCACTATTCTAAATACTATGAACTAAATGGATTATCTAATAAGTACAAAGGCCTTCTCCTACAAACACTACTACATCTCTAAACACTACCTCTATCTCAGCTAATGCCTACAATTATCTACTATCTCTAATCTAATATCTATCTATATCTATATATATGAAATAGGGGGGGGCACAATTACACAGAGAGGGATACAAAACTGAAATGAAACCTAAATCAATCTAATGCTACTCAAAATGAATTTAAAAAACAGGGGAAGGGAATCAGGGATGGAATATATATAAAGGGAGAAGGAAAGGATTCAATGGAGGGGGGAGGGAGGAAGGAAGATTGAACACAGGGAACACAGGCAGTGGGTCACCAACTGGCTGTGGTCACGTTTCTCCCACCTCAACATGATCTGAACTGACCGAACTCTTCGGTCATTTCAGAGTTCGGAATCAGGTTCGGTTGGTTCAGGTTCGGTCGTCTGAACGGACCGAGTTAGGGCCAAACACTGAACTTCCGAACCGCGTTCGCGCATCACTAATCCCTAGCAGCCTTCTTCACAATCCGGCCTGAACCCAAAGTCGGATGCATTGTAGTACTGGCAATTACAGAAAGACCAGTAGCCTGCACTGTATGAACTTGCAGCTGTACATCTTGGATGCCCACCAAGCTCTGTACCTTCTGAGCGACTGTTTAGTTGTGCAGGCAACATTTTGGGAGATAAACGAACCTGCCTCTCAAGCACCAGTCTAGAAAGACTTGTTTTTCTGCACATGAACAAATCTTTCATCCTGAGGGAAAGGTCTGCTTCTTGCAGCTCTCCCAGTCAGAGTCGGACATTACAGATTTGGGATCCATCATGATAAATGATCCGTGAGCAGCAAATGATAATCTTGAGCAGGATGGTTGCATTTTAGAACATGACGAAAATGCAGAAGATGACGAACATTTAGAAGATGAAGAACATTTAGAACATGATGATGAACAGTAAAATTTAAATGATGAACATAGAACATGTTGAACACTTAACTATCAAAGTATTGGTTTGCCTTCCAACATGTGTGTTCCAAAACTCGTCCCATTTCCACTGTTCAATAATACATTTACTGTTGTGTGTGTTATTTACTGTTTGTTACTTGATTGTTTGTTAGTAATTTCAGAATTATTTTTTGGAGGATTGCTTTGGTAAAGTAATAAAAACTTCGACTTCAAAAAAATCATTGTTTTTCATTGCATGGGGGGGGGGGAATGTCTTACCATTCATATTGTACTTATTTTAAGTAATTCTAACTATTCTGAGACCAAACTTAACATGTTCAAAAAACCATGAGATTAAATGACAAATAAATGTCTTTTTTAAACAAAAAGACACACACTGTGTGCTTGTTTAGTCTCAGCAAGGAGGTGTCACTGTCTGTCCCTTGTCCCCCAGCTTTTGTGGCTCTCAAGTTTTTTTATTTTTATTGTAGTCACAGCACAGCACAGTTCCCTCCCCTCCACCCAAAGCTTATGCAATCAGATACCCCTCCCCCCTTCCCTGCTCGGCAAACTTTGATCTGAGGCTGCAAATGCTCAGTGTCATAGGGGAACCTCTGGGATCCCCAGGTGCTCGCCCGTCACACCGGGCTTGTGAAGTCTCAACAACGACAGTAAAGGAGGTGTCACTTTCTGCCCCTTGTCCCCCAGTTTTTGTGACTATTTTTATTGTACTAAGCACAGCACAGTCCCCTCCACCCAAAGCCAATGCAATCAGATGCCCCCCCTCGCCACGCGGCAAACTTTTATCTGAGGCTGCAAATGCCTGGTGTCATGGGGCAACCTCTGGGATCTCCGGGTGCTCTCCCTTCACACCAGACATATGCAGACTCAGTCTGAGCAATGGCAGTGTCTGCCACTCCTCCTCAACTCCCCCAATGCTGCCATGGCTTTTGAGACTGCAGCCCAGTTGAAGTTCTGGGAGTGAGGCTGCAGCTGCACCCACTTGGTGTGAAGGAGGAATCCCGGGATTTCTTGGGGGCTGCGGGATAATCCCTTGGAATGGGACTGCAGCACACAAAGTTCCTCCCACCCTGCAAAATAAGCAGGTGCCCCAATGCTTGATACTTCTCTCACTCCCCCCCGCCCCCCGTGCGTCTGCATGCACAATATTTTGATTCTCTTGGCAAGAGCTCAACACACAAACGAGATGCAGGTGAGAGCTCAACTGAGTGTCTCATATTTTGGGTGAGCTCTCGCAAGCTTTAAACCTCCTCTCGTTTCAACTCTAGTCAAAACCCCTAAACACGTGTTTGACTATTGCGTGTAATCACCATAACAATCCCAACACCAAATTGGCCACCCGTTGAACAGCTGTTTAATACGTGATGTGAACACTATTACATCACATGGACAATTTATGTCTTCTAGCTCAACATGTGGCCAACGTTGTGTCTAATGATATCGCTTGGCATGTTAGCAGGTACAACACGGGGAACAAGGCTGCAGCGCTTGTGTGCTGAGATCGGGTGGTAAGAAAAAGAACGATTTTCCCCAAGATGGCCTGTGCGTCTAATCAGTGCTACATAGTGAACACAGGGTCAAACTGGTGTCAAGGTCAAAACACACAGTCAGACACCTGCTGACGTTATGCCTATAGACACCCCAGGGACAATTTAAAGGGAATAAGGAAGGGATGGGCAGAATGAAAATGAAGTCATAACACCTGGACTCAATTGCATCACACAGGAGTAACATGTAAGTATAAGCAAAACAAAAACAAATGCAAATTTGTCCAAAATATTTAATCTGTAACAACAATTATGGTCAATTCAAGGTTTAGTTTTCTCCACCTACCCACAAAAATTGACTTCAAATTATTTTTGTTTTTCACAAATAACCAAGTGCCATATTAGCAGAATTATAGTGTCACTTAGCAGTAGAAACTTATGTTCCCAAATGATAACACACAATGGCAGGAAACAACAGTATTTTTTTTTTAAAATGTATCTTTGTTCATAATAAGCAGCAATTACTTCTGGCAATATTTCGGCTGCTCCCCTGCCAGCTGGAGAAGAAACAATTATCTAGTTGGCACCTCTTACAAAACTGCCTCATGTATCATGCCTCCTAAGATGCTGTCTTTTAGACAGTAATTTCTTTAATCCCAACAAGCCATCTAAGTTTGATTCAAGAAATCATTCTCTACTTCCCCTTCTGTTATTTTATTGGGACACCCTAAGATAAGAGCTTGAATGGTTAGCATTTCTGCTTCAGAAGGCAATGCAATATTTTATTAAAAGATAATTATATTTAGAAAAGTTTTCAGAATTGCCTCAGAAATCAACAAAGTTATGTTTACTACAGAGAAAAGAGAGCATAATCCTCAGATTTTAACTTCTAGAGTCTGGGTTTTGATTAGGAGTTGAGTCTAAATCCAAATGATTAAAAAAGATTTTATATCTGTCACGAATACACAGTTATATTACTCTAACTCCCTATTGCCCCTAACTATATCTGTGTGATAGTTGTGTATTTTGCTTTTGCTATTTCTTTGACTGCCATTTCACAAAAGAAATTACTTCAAATTATTTTTGTTTTTCACAAACAACCAAGTGCCATATTAGCAGAATCATATTGTCACTTAGCAGTAGACACTTATGTTCCCAAATGATAAAAAGCAATGCTAGGAAACAACAGTATTTTATTTTATTTTAAAAATGTATTATGAAGCCAGGGTTCAAATCCTGCTCTAGCTATGAATTCATTGGGTGGCCTTGGACAACAATCAGCTTCAGTTCCTCATCTGTAAAATGGAAATTTTAAAATGAAGCACACAGTGTGTATCTTAGATTGTAAACCCATTGGGCAGGGACCTGTCTCCGAAAAACTGTGAGTGTAAAGCACTGTGTGTGCTATAGAAGATATAAGTAGTAGGGTGAACAAATAGGTACAAACTTGTGTTGGGGAGGTCAGAGGGGCTGGCCACATACATGGCTGGCCAGCCCAGTCTTGCCCCACCCACCCTCCCATGGCCCATCCACTATCAAAACCCTGGCCATGTGCACCTGGTGACAGTGCCCACTGCTCAAAGTTCCATGGCAGGCCTCACTGCATGGCAGGGCAGACGGGGACCAGCCCCACGAGCAGCAGCATGCTACTTCACATTGGGCAGTCTTATCCCACTTTTGGTAAGACTGCTACATGCTGTATCCCTGGTCTCTTTTTGAGGACACAGGGTATAGCAGCCATCCATCCACCTCGCCTCGCTGTGGGGTAAACATTTGGTAGCCGCCAGGCACATGATACACAGAATCGCAGGGCAATGGTGACCAATGTGGAGTAAGGCTGCCCAAATTGTGATAGGTGTCTCGTGTAGCTACAACCTGTTGTGCACCATGCATGCAGCCAGCACAGAGTTATGCAACTGTGCACACTGTGTGCATGGTATGCAACAGTTGCATGCAACATTTGCATATACACACCTTGCACTCAGTGCATGTGGAAGTATTGGATCAGCCTCGATATATATAATATTGAAATATTTTCAGGGCCCCGTGTCCACTGCATTTTCTCCAGTTGTAGCAATGGGGAAAATGCAGTGAACACGGGTCCGTAATTTTCCAGGATTCAGGACAGTAAACTGTTTTAAACCAGTACAGCTAGTTGGCTCAGTAATGTTAAATTTACCTCGATTGTAACTTCTGCTACTGAGATGCATTTAGTGAGAAAAAAACAAACAGCTGCGGCTGAGTCAATAAAAATGGATTGCCTACGTAGTTAGTGCATTTACAGCTTTTGAAATACCTCTTGTTTCCCAGTAACAGTTCAAAAAAAGACTGGGCATTGATCACTAATTTTACACTGGTCAGGATTTCTGCAGCCAATGACTGGAAACAGGATGTAGGGTAGACGTCAACAGACATTTTGTGGCCTCATGCAGATGTTGAAAAAAGCAGCATGGATTTATCTTACAATTCACTCTGCAATTGTTTGTCTTGTTTTTGCTTCCATTTGCTTTGATGTTTGATGTTTCAGGTTTAATTTCAGCAAAACACACGGATTTTCCTGTCAT
The DNA here is from genome assembly GCA_003113815.1 of Sphenodon punctatus. Lineage (NCBI taxonomy): Eukaryota > Metazoa > Chordata > Lepidosauria > Sphenodontia > Sphenodontidae > Sphenodon > Sphenodon punctatus. The sequence goes on along the minus strand of QEPC01012651.1, from coordinate 933,203 downwards.
GGCTAGTTTATTTTACTGTCCTAAATAACATCTCACAATAATTATATTTTAGTGTTTGATACTTCAGGTGAAGAAATAATAATAGGTCAGAATTCTAATATGTGTACATCAGACATAGATTTCAGGATGGAATTCTCTGCAGAGAATGTAGGGTAATTTCAGACGTGACGTTACACTGCCCCTCCTGCTTCAGGCAGCTCAGTGTGGCTTGCACACATAAAAACAATAAAACAACAAACTTAAAACTTCACAATAAAAGAGAAGGGAAACAAACAAACAAATAAATAAATAAATAGATCTCTCTCCCCACTCCCTAGCCCACAACCCCCCACCCTAAACCCCATATCCTCCGCCAAATGCCTGGAGGAACAGCCAGATCTTAGTCATACGACAGAAGGAAGGGAGGTCCGGAGCAATCAGGGTCTCCACTGGGAGGGAATTCCACAGCCAAGGTGCAGCCACCGAGAATGCCCTCTCCATAGTGGACCCCCGGGCCACACAAGAGACCTCAAGGAGGGTGCTCCCGGCTGACCGTAGGGGTCGCTCCAGAGCATGGAGAGTGAGGCAATCCTGTAGGTAATGAGCTCATAACCTGACCACTGTGGCTTTATGGATCAGTAGGTATATATTTGGTTTGGGAGGGAGGCCCAAAGTATGGTATAGAATAAGGCCCCCGGCGTCCTTTGTTTCCACCCTTCTTATGAGTGAAGGGTCCACACCATCATACCTTCTTTCTTTCTTTCTTTCTTTCTTTCTTTCTTTCTTTCTTTCTTTCTTTCTTTCTCATGCTCCAATTTCATTTTGCTTGCTCTTAACCACTCACTTTCCCAACTTATTTTCTTCCCTGTCTTTTTGCACACTCGTTTTCTAACTGTGCCTCCTGCTGTCTCTTACTTTCACTGTGTGAGGGGAAAAACAAAGTCTTTCCTTTCTAAGGCAATTTAATTATCAAATCTACAAGAAAAACAACTAAAAAGCAATTCCATTAACAGGTTCCCATCTGTGACAAAAAGTACATTAGTAGTCAATTTAACAATATATTTATTAAGGGCACAAACTTTAAAATATCTAAATTAAAATAGTCTTAAAATCGCAAAGAAAATAAAGACATTATCCATTGTTAACCTAAAATGCCTTTTTTTCTGAATGACTGAATGACATCATCCAAACAAAATTTAAAATATGACCACATTCCTTCTTGTAAACTGGCACTCATTAACAGAGATGGATACAACTGATGGACAATAAAAAGGGTGTATATTAAAAACTTACATAGCTCAAGAAGAGTCTATAATTAGGGCAGCAGAAAACTATTTGGACACACAGTCATTTTTCTTTTTCTAGGTAAAATGAGTAGGCAATGGCTCCATCAGGAAGCAGATTTCTACCAATATGTATGTGTCCAATTATACCAGATAGAATTCTCCAATGAAAATCTGTTTACAACTTCCAAATCAGATGCTTAGATAGTGTTCTCTTTGCAAACCTTATCAAAACTTTAGGATGAATATCAAGAATCTGTGAACATTTGAGAATCACTGTTTACAACAGTGGTGGGGAGCCTCTTCTACCCTGGGGGCCACTTTGAGAATGAGTACAAGCTCTGAGGACCACATACATGTTGGGGGCAGAGATACTTAGTGTCTGAACTCAAGGAAAGAATGGCATGGGTCAAGGATTTGTGCTATGGATCTGCTCTCTGTCCTTCTGTGCATAACTTCATCCCTGTTCCCTTACCCTGAGCTCAGTTTTTCAGTGGTTGGAGGTAGGAACTAGGGATGGGTGAACAGATTGCGGTTCGGGTTTGACTGTTCGGTTCGGTCGTGTTCGGTTCGGCCATTCGGTTCGGCTGAGTTCGGTTCGTCCGTTTGGTTCGGCAGTTCGGTTAGTTCACCGGGTTTGGGTTCGGCCATTCAGTTCAGCTGTTCGGCCGTTCTGTTCAGCCATTCAGCCGTTCTGTTCAGCCGTTCAGTTCGGCCATTCGGGAAATGTTATGGGTGTGTTTTTTTTGTTTTTTATATGTTTTTTTGGTTTTTTATTGGGTTTTATATGGTTTTCTTTTGTTTTTTATTTGGGTTTTTTGTTTTTATATAGGGTTTTTTATTTTATTTTTTTAACTAATATTATATCTATCTATCTACACTAAATATAACTGCTATTAACTATTCTAAATGCTATGAACTAAATGGATTATCTAATAAGTACACAGACCTACTCCTACAAACACTAAAACTAAATCACTAACGCTATCTCTATCACTAAGCTAGCTCCTACAACTACTATCCCTAACCTATCTATCTATCTTTCTATATCTATATCTCTCTATCTCTATCTATTTGGGATGGGGGGGGGGAATCACAAACACAAGGTTTCAGTTTAATGTTTAAGTTTCATTTCAGTACAAAACTGAAATGAAACTTAAAGCAATCTAATAATTCTACTCAATGCCTGCTGTTCATGAACAGTGACTAGCTCATAAGGTGTTGGGAAAGGGGGAGGCAGATAGTTTCTTTTCTTGCAAGCCTCTCCACCCCTGGTGCCTGGAAGTCTGCTCCTCAGTGACTAATACTACCCCTCCCTGTCACCTTACAGTGAACCTTTTTTTGCCACCCGAACTCACACGAACACGATCCGAACTGACCGAACTGTTCGGCCATTTCGCCGTTGGGTGTTCTGTTCTGTTCTGTATGTTTATGTTCATGTTCACGTTCGGTCATCCGAACAGGCCGAGTTCGGGCCGAACTCCGAACTTCCGAACCACGTTCGCCCATCCCTAGTAGGAACTGGTTCCAGGGGCCAGATCCAGAAACTGAAAAGGGACCACATAAAAACTTGTTGTGGCCTGCATTTGGCCCCTGGGACTGAGGTTCTCCACCCCTGGTTTACAAAAAGTGCTTACAAGTGTCTTGAATCAGTGTATCAAAATAAAAGTATAAGGATCATGAAAACACAAGGAAATAATTAGGTTTGTTAGTAATCTATCAAAAAACATAAGGCAATATTTATTTTATTTTATTTAATTTATTTATTTATTTATTTATAGTAGCATTTGTATGTCACCCCCTCCTGCTACAAGCATCTCAGGGTGGCTAACAACATTTAAAAACATATAATGGAATTCATTAAAATTAAAATTTCTTAGAATTAACGCCTCCAAAAAAACAATAAAACCCCAGCCTAACCCAACCCACCCATTCCATCTCCCTCAGCTAAGGCCCGACAAAACAGCAAGGACTTACAGTTTTAATGGAAAGAGGGGAGGTCATCAGTCAGGTGGTCCTCCAATAGGAGAAACTTCCACAGCCACAGCGCTGCCACCGAGAATGCCCTCCTCATGGTAGACACCCGGGAAACCCGGGGGACCTCAAGATTGATTCAGGTAGCTGGAGCCCAGGCTGTTTAGGGCTTTAAAGGTCAACACCAACACCCTGATTTGGGCCTGAAAGACTATCAGCAGCCAGTGCAGAGAATAGGGCACTGGAGTAATGTGCTCACATCAGCCCATCCCCTTCAGGAGATGAGCCACCGCATTCTGCACCAGCTGCTGTCTCTGGACCATCACCAAGGGTATTCCCACACAGAGTGGGTTACAGTAGTCTAATCTCTAGGTAGTGAAATCATGGATGATTGTGACCAGGTCCAAGTCTGAGACATACAGCCTAAGCTGACCTACCAGGTGTAATTGGTGAAATGCACCCTTCCTTCACCATAGCTGCCACCTGGACATCCAGGTGGAGCTGTGGACTAAGGAGCACCTTCAGACAACGGACCTGGGATACCAGGCGAAGACGGACCCCATCAATGACGGGGGTCATCCTCGTCCTGCTTTCCCCACAACCATCACCTCCATCTTGTCAGGATTTAACTTCAAGTGGTTCACCCTCATCCAGTCCCCCACAGCTGACAAACAACTGGTAAGCACCAAGACTGCCGGTCCTGGGTCTGATGAAAATGAGAAATATATTTGGGTGTCATACGCATATTTATTTATTTAATAATTTCTACCCTGCCCCATTCAGCCTCGCGGCAGCTCGGAACAACTTTTATCATTTTAAAGAGATAAAAATATACAAAAAATGGGGGGAGGGGTTTACAAAAACAATAAATACAATAAAAAGAAATAAGACCCGCTGGCTAAAAATCCCCCCCATCCCTTTACCCCCCCCCCAAGGCCTTACAAGCCTGGTGGAAGGCCAACAAGCTGGAAGCTAGTCCATCATGGCCCCCTGATTTACCCAGGGGACCTCCAAGAAAGTGCCCCTGGCGGATCACAGAGATCATTCCAGGGCCAGGGGAGTGAGGTGGCTTCTCAGGTAGGAGGGGTTCCGGCTGTGTAGAGATTTAAAGGTCAACACCTGCACCATGAATTGGGCCCAGAACGCAGCCAGTGCAGAACCCAGAGCACTGGTGTAATTAATCATTAATAATAACAATAATAATAATAATAATAATAATAATTATTATTATTATTATTATAAATATTTATATAGCGCCAGTGATGTACCTGGTGTTTTACAAAGAATAAGATAGACACAGTCCCTGCCCGAGAGCTTACAATCTAAAGACTGGGGAGGGGAGGAAGGGAAGGGGGAACAGAGGGAGAGACAAGGGATGCAATATTCACAAGGATGCGAGAGCTCAGGTACATGTTCTTGACTTGGTTACAGTAAATTGGGAGTTTGCAGATAACAGGTGAGGGATAATCCTGGGTGGGGGTGGTTAGCAAGAGTTAGGAATGGTGGAGCGGAGCAGAAGAGATGGTTTTTGATAAGATCTCCCCTATGTATGCCTTGGTTAAACAGCAAATCTCCTTTGAACTAGGGATGAGCAAACGCGGTTTGGTTGTTCGGAGTTCGGAGCAAACTCTGTCTGTTTGGACATCCGAACCGAATGTCCAAACCGAACTCTTGAACGACTGAACAGTTTGGTCATGTTCAGATGAGTTTGGAGGCAGGAAAAACATCTTTCCAGGGCAAAAAATTAGGTTTCAGTTTTGATTTCTGCTTCGGGTCGGTTTCAGTTTCAGTTTCGATTTCGATATTTTTGAATTTTCAGCCAAGTTCGGCCAAACAAACTCAGTTGAACTGAACCATCGAACCCGAACTCGGGTTTCGAACCAAACAACCGAACATCCGAACAGCATTCTGTTCACTCATCCCTACTTTGAACAATATCTGTCCCAAATTCTAGACCCTGTGTTAAGGAGAGTAATTACTCTAATGAGGTTCAAATTATTTGAGACAGCGGCTACTCATGGTAGGAGAGAATGCATTCCATTCTCCAATAGGCTCTGCTCCTGCACCCTCCAAGAAGTTGAAATGCTCACTCATGTTATTTTTGTCTTCCCTAAGTTTACTGATTTCAGAAGTGTCTGGACAGGCCAACTATTTGAAAGCGTCACGATGCCTCTAGATGAGAGGATGAGGCAACTTCTGTCAGTGACTGATATTCATCTAACTAAGGCAGTCACCTTTTTTTCTTCTTCTGGTGGGTAAAACGATGAAAATCAATTTAATGGGCTCTTAGGCCTGAATCAGACTTATGGAAGACACTGGGAATAATGAAAAAGTCATTCTTCATGTCCTAGACTTGTTTATGCTCCATCATTTTTAATTTTTATTTTGTAAATGGCATAACCATGCCCTCCTGGAATTTAGACTTTTTAGATTGACTTAAGGGTTTAAACAGAGATTTTCCCTGTTTTTCCTTTTTATTAAGTGGGCTGTTTCCCAACTAACTTCTGATCTTGTCCTTGCAGTTCTTATTGTATTTTATTATGTATCTTGTAATAGCAAAAATGCTGGAAACAATAAACTTGATTGATTGAGGAGGGACTTGAAGGTGTGGAGGGTGGGGGCCAGGTGGACGAGGGCAGGGAGGGAGTTCCAGGCATGCGAGGCATTGAAGGAGAAAGGACGAAGGCAGTTGGGGGAGCAGGGTAAACATAGGAGGGTGAGGGAGGGGATGGAAGAGGAGCAGAGTGCTCGAGCAGGGGTTCGGAGGGAGATCAGGGCAAAGAGGTAGGGGGGAGCGATGTTGTGAAGGGCTTTGTAGGTGAAGATGAGGAGCTTGTGCAGAATACTCTCAGAAAGAGGGAGCCAGTGGAGAAAGGATAGGAGAGGCTATACGTGGTCAAAGTGATGGGCTAGGTGGATGATCCTGGCAGCAGAGTTTTGAACAGAGATAAGGGAAGAAAGGTGTGAGCAGGGAAAGCCAGCAAGGAGGAGGTTACAATAGTCGAGGTGTGAGATGACTAGGGCGTGGATGAGAGTTTTGGCAGAGGAGACAGACAGAAAAGGGCGGATCTTAGCAATGTTGTGGAGGGAGAAGCAGCAGGATTTGGCAACGGAGTCAATGTAGGGTTTGAAGGTGAGATGCGAGTCGAAGATGAAGCCCAAGCTACGAGCTTGGGGGACAGGGAGGATGGAGACCCCGTCAATGGTAATTGACAGGGAAGAGGGAGAGGAAGGATTGGGAGGGAAGATCAGGAGTCCAGTTTTAGCCATGTTCAGTTTGAGTTGGCATTGAGACATCCAGGCGGAGATATCGGAGAGACAGTTGGTGAGACAAGCTTGAACAGAGGGGGAGAGGGAAGGAATAGAGAGATAGAGCTGAGTGTTATCAGCATATAGGTGGTATTGGAAACCATGGGAGGCAACGAGTTTGCCAAAGGATTTGGTGTAGATAGAGAAGAGGAGCAGGCCAATGACGGAGCCTTGGGGAACCCCGACTGAAAGGGGTAGGGTGGAGGAGGCGGAGGCATCAAGAAGAGATACATTGTAAGAGTCATCAGAAAGATAGGAGAACCAGTCGAGAACAGAGTCCCGGAATCCAAGGGAGTGGAGCGATTTAAGCAGGAGTGAGTGGTCAACAGTATCGAAGACAGCAGAGAGATCCAGGAGGACAAGAATAGAGTAAAGGCTGTTGGATATAGCCACAAGAAGATTGTTGGTGATCTTAGCAAGAGCAGTTTCAGTGGAGTGAAGGGGGTGGAAGTCAGATTGGAGGGGATCAAGGAAGGGGTTGGCAGAGAGGAGGTTAAGGCATCGGGAGTAGACAACCCGTTCATGTGCTACCTATGCCCCGTCCCAGTTTGGAGGCGAGCCACAGCATTCTTCAGCAGCTTCAGCTTCCGAACCATCACCAAGGGCAGCCCCGCATAGAGTGTGTTGCAGTAATCCAACCTAGAGGTGATGAATGCATGGATGAGGGTGGCCAGTTCATAGTTTGAGACATATGGCTGGATCCTACACACAAGATGTAATTGGCGAAAGACTCCCTTTGCCACTGCCTCCACCTGACAATCCAGGCAGAGGCCAGAGTCCAACAGGACCCCCAAACTCTGCACCTGCAGGGCCAATGGGGGGCGGATCCCCTCCACAAGTGGGGCCATTGCCTCAGCTGCCCTACCTACCATATTGATGACACCTTACACCAAACTCTCTAACAACCTCCCTCAAAGGCTGCATATACACATTGAACAAGAGAGGGGATAAGATGGAACCCTGCGGGACTCCACACATGAAGCCCCGGGGAGAAGATGAAAAATCACCCAGTACCACACGCTGGGATCTCTATTCCAGGAAAGAGTGGCACCATTCAAGAAAACCCGCTCATTGCTGACCTGTCCCACAGCCAAGTCACCAACAACTCATGATCAATGGATTGAATGCAGCTGAGAGATCTAATAAAATCAACAGGGCTGAAAATGTGAATAAAGGAGACAGACATTTTCATGGGGAATGTTGTTTAGTAAACAGTGTACAAATTCTTCTTTACTATCCTGGGAGAGGGAAACTTTAATCTCTTACAAAATCAAGGATGTACATTCAACAGAATTCTTTTACATAGATCAACATATATCAGGAAATGTTAAAAACTTTAAAAATCTACCATAGGATTATCACAGATCCAAATAATCTATCCCTGGCCAGAGCTCATTGTTCTAGTTCAAAGGCAAGCTCCAACCTAAGCTTCCAGCCTGATAGGGATCAAAGGACTCGATGGCCATTCTCTCGATAACCTCGTTACCTTGTGAAATACCTTGCTGACTGAGGCCATTGACTGAACAGCTCCCAGGTGTCTGCTTCCAAAATGCTGACAGTGCATGTCCCCTTAGTTTACAGAGGACCTGCTCTGGATAAAGCAGGAGGAATGGTTGTTGGATCGATGGTGGTGCTGTACTTGTGCTGAAGCTGACCGATTAAAAGCTTATGCTGTGACTGTGTGGGCAGCAAAGAGAGAGTTCTTTGCTACCCTCATATCATCCGTGAAGTCCATCCAGCAGAGCTTTTCCAGGTGGTGGAGAGGATGGTCAGTCCGGCTTCCCTCCGCCTGAAACTGAAATCTTCCAGTGCCCGCTGTGACATATTAGTTGACTTTTTCATGGATAAAATTGCTTGGATTCACCACAATTTTGATGCTGCACTTATATCAATGGGTGAACCTAAGGCAGTAGAGGCCCTGCCTTGTCTGATTTTATGGGATCAATTTCAGTGGGTGTTGCCTGCTGATGTGGCAGATGTCCTTGGGGCGGTTAGGGCCACTTGTTTTGAATTAGATCCATGTCTGTCTTGGTTGGTCAAGACCTGCCAGTGTGATGATTTGCGTTTTTCTCTCATAAATCACAAAGGGAAAGTGAGCTATGTGGCTTAGCTGAACGAATCAAACTAAATTTGGCTGCACTTTTCCCAAATTGTATATTATAAGGTTACACTTCACATTGTTGTCCAGCTAGCAAAGGAAGTATTGTAACGACAATAAATTTATAATAAGGGAACATGAGACTTTTGGATTATAAAAATATATGCAAAGTTTACTTAAATATAAATAGAAAACATCAAAGTTACATGATCTTAAAATATTTCTATCTTAAGAAAAAGTTTGTAAAAGCTTAATATTTGCACAATACATTGGCTCAAAGATATCAAGAA
>QEPC01012651.1:884206-907467 GCA_003113815.1 Sphenodon punctatus | reverse complement strand
CCCCCCCCGGCACCACCCGCAAGCAGGTAAGTCCAGGTGGGGGAGAGATGGGAGAGAGGATCCCCGCAGCAGGCTCCCTTGGCAGCGGTCAGCAGGCGGCGGGAGCTGGTGGTCATAGGGGCTTGTATTTCCAGCAGCTTCAGCAGGCATCCGTGGGTGGGTGCGAAGGAGTAGGCTGGGGGTGGAGGGGCGGGCCGGCTGGAATGCAGGCACCTGGCTTCTGGATGCAGTGGAATGGAATGTAGCCACCAGTGACTGGAATGATGGTCCCAGAATTTCGTTGATGGTTCCTGGGATGGGCGGGCATGACTGATTTAGGTACAATGGAATAACAGCCTATGTGAGTTTAATGATAATTATGTCCCTAGAATTAGCACATGGTTCGGCATACTTCATTCAATCAAGCAATAGGTGGAAGCAGCAGGTACAGGAATGCACACAGACAGGCAGGCACATATAATATGCTGTGTTATATTCCATCTCATTCCGGTAGGTTTACTGCTGAATGTGAGCATTGGGTGCATGAGCACAGATGGGAGTTCTTCCTGGTTCTGGCAGGTGACAGCTTGAGCTGGCCTCCCCTCCACCCCATCTCTCTCGTTCTTGTAGGGAGCCTCTCTCTCTCTCTGGCCATATAGTGCAGGTGACAGCATGGGTGGGATCGTGTCTGTCTCTCCTTCTAGCAGTGGGGAGACTTTCTCTCTCTCTCTTTTATTTCTCTCTTTCTCTCTCTCTCTCTCTCTCTCTCTTGTCAGCAACATGGGTGGGCAGACAGGAACCTTGGCATGAGAGGTGGGAAGGTGGGCTGAGGCAGGCTTTGAGCTTGACAGAAAGCTGGGGTATAGAACCCTTGGCACAGACAGCAGCAGACAGTGGGTTGCCAGGGTACAGAACCATTGTTCTTCATGGTACAGAATAGCATCATGGCACAGACAGCATATAGGCCTGGCCTGCGGGCCATTGGCACTGGAAGCAGCAGACATTGGTGGCCATGGTACAGAACCCTTGGCACAGACAGCATATAGGCCAAGACCTGGGGGCCATCTCCGTGAGCGGAATGATGGCAACTGGGAGGAGGTTTAGAGACTCCCCACCCACACCTACCTAAATAACCACATACAAAATAACTGTGACAGAGACAGAAACATATGGGTATAATGTCATGTGACCAATCCCACTCACCCCCAATCGTCACCCATTGGCAAGACTTTGCTAATAACCTGAACACCTTGCGTGACATACTTTATTGATGGCCCCATGCACGGGAGCCATCAGCACCTTAAAGTCCAAGAGCATTGAGGTACAGGTGAAGAATGATGAGGGGACAAGGCTAGGGTGGCTGTGAAGGGGCAGATGCCGACTGGCTGGAGAGGGTGGAAGTTCCCTGGCACTTTTTAACTAACCATGGCAATGCCACAGAACAAGGATCCTGGCCTGAAGAAGAAGTTTAAGATTCTTTTAGTATGTGTTGGGAATGATGGCCCCAGGACCCACCATCATGGGTCTGGGGCCCTCATTCCTCACACATCCTAAAAGAAACTTAAACTTCTTCAGGCCAGGATCCTCCGTGTGAGGAATGATGGCCCCAGACCCATGATGGTGAGTCCTGGGACTAGAGTGGCAGCTTCTAGGTATTGGCCACAGCACTCCCTGCCAGTAACTTGGCCGCAGAACCTTGATGGTGGGCCCTGGGGTTGGAATGGCTGTTTCTTGATGCTCTGGAATGACAGCACCCTGTTCGAGGAATGATGGCCCCAAACCCATGATGGTGGGTCCTGAGGCTAGAGTGGCAGCTTCTAGTTATTGGACACATCCTTCACTGCCCGTAACTTGGCCCCAGAACCCTGGTGGTGGGTCCTGGGGCTGGAGTGGCTAGTTCTTGATACGGTTGAATGACATCACCTCGGTGTGAGGAATGATGGCTCCAAACCCATGATGGTGGGTCCTGGGGCTAGAGTGTCAGCTTCTAGATACATATTGGCCACAGCCCTCCCTGCCTGTAACTTGGCCCCAGAACCCTGGCATCGGGTCCTGGGGATGGAGTGGCTGTTTCTTGATGCGGTGGAATGACATCACCTCTGTGCAAGGAATGATGGGCCCCAGAACCAGTTGAACAGACAGCATGGCCAGGATTGGCAGCAGCAGCAGACATTGGTTTCCAGGGTATGGAACCCTTGTCACAGATGGCATATAGCCATTGGCACCAGCAGACAGTGGGTTTCCAGGCTACAGAACCCTTTCCACAGACAGCATATAGGCCTGGGGGCCATTGGCACTAGAAGCAGCAGACATTGGTTGTCGGGGCAGGCAGTCAGGTGGCATGGAATGAGTGGCAGTCAGACAGACTGAGGCAGGGTTTGAGCTTTGCAACCTGGGCAGGCAGGCAGTGGGGCATGAGAGGCAGTAGGGTAGGCTGGCTTGGACAGGCTTTGGGTTAGGCAACCTGGGTGGGCATACAGGCACCTTCGCAATGGAGGCAGGAAGGTGGACTGAGGCATGCTTTGAGCTTGGCAGCAAGCTGGGTGGGCAGACAGGCAGCGTGGCATGAGAGGCAGTAGGGCAGACAGGCTGGAACAGTGGCAGCAAGGAACTCAGATAGGCTCGCAAAGACTGTGCAGCGCAAGAGAGTAAGAGCCAGTCAGTGTCACATAGGCATGCCGAGATCATGTAGCCAAAGGCTGGCTGGCAGTCTTACAGTTTGTTTCCCAATTCATCATGAGGTCAGTCAGATAAGGTGTCCAAGGCCATCTAGTATGAGAGAGAGAGAGAGAGAGAGAGAGAGAGNTGGGCGGGCATGACTGATTTAGGTACAATGGAATAACAGCCTATGTGAGTTTAATGATAATTATGTCCCTAGAATTAGCACATGGTTCGGCATACTTCATTCAATCAAGCAATAGGTGGAAGCAGCAGGTACAGGAATGCACACAGACAGGCAGGCACATATAATATGCTGTGTTATATTCCATCTCATTCCGGTAGGTTTACTGCTGAATGTGAGCATTGGGTGCATGAGCACAGATGGGAGTTCTTCCTGGTTCTGGCAGGTGACAGCTTGAGCTGGCCTCCCCTCCACCCCATCTCTCTCGTTCTTGTAGGGAGCCTCTCTCTCTCTCTGGCCATATAGTGCAGGTGACAGCATGGGTGGGATCGTGTCTGTCTCTCCTTCTAGCAGTGGGGAGACTTTCTCTCTCTCTCTTTTATTTCTCTCTTTCTCTCTCTCTCTCTCTCTCTCTCTTGTCAGCAACATGGGTGGGCAGACAGGAACCTTGGCATGAGAGGTGGGAAGGTGGGCTGAGGCAGGCTTTGAGCTTGACAGAAAGCTGGGGTATAGAACCCTTGGCACAGACAGCAGCAGACAGTGGGTTGCCAGGGTACAGAACCATTGTTCTTCATGGTACAGAATAGCATCATGGCACAGACAGCATATAGGCCTGGCCTGCGGGCCATTGGCACTGGAAGCAGCAGACATTGGTGGCCATGGTACAGAACCCTTGGCACAGACAGCATATAGGCCAAGACCTGGGGGCCATCTCCGTGAGCGGAATGATGGCAACTGGGAGGAGGTTTAGAGACTCCCCACCCACACCTACCTAAATAACCACATACAAAATAACTGTGACAGAGACAGAAACATATGGGTATAATGTCATGTGACCAATCCCACTCACCCCCAATCGTCACCCATTGGCAAGACTTTGCTAATAACCTGAACACCTTGCGTGACATACTTTATTGATGGCCCCATGCACGGGAGCCATCAGCACCTTAAAGTCCAAGAGCATTGAGGTACAGGTGAAGAATGATGAGGGGACAAGGCTAGGGTGGCTGTGAAGGGGCAGATGCCGACTGGCTGGAGAGGGTGGAAGTTCCCTGGCACTTTTTAACTAACCATGGCAATGCCACAGAACAAGGATCCTGGCCTGAAGAAGAAGTTTAAGATTCTTTTAGTATGTGTTGGGAATGATGGCCCCAGGACCCACCATCATGGGTCTGGGGCCCTCATTCCTCACACATCCTAAAAGAAACTTAAACTTCTTCAGGCCAGGATCCTCCGTGTGAGGAATGATGGCCCCAGACCCATGATGGTGAGTCCTGGGACTAGAGTGGCAGCTTCTAGGTATTGGCCACAGCACTCCCTGCCAGTAACTTGGCCGCAGAACCTTGATGGTGGGCCCTGGGGTTGGAATGGCTGTTTCTTGATGCTCTGGAATGACAGCACCCTGTTCGAGGAATGATGGCCCCAAACCCATGATGGTGGGTCCTGAGGCTAGAGTGGCAGCTTCTAGTTATTGGACACATCCTTCACTGCCCGTAACTTGGCCCCAGAACCCTGGTGGTGGGTCCTGGGGCTGGAGTGGCTAGTTCTTGATACGGTTGAATGACATCACCTCGGTGTGAGGAATGATGGCTCCAAACCCATGATGGTGGGTCCTGGGGCTAGAGTGTCAGCTTCTAGATACATATTGGCCACAGCCCTCCCTGCCTGTAACTTGGCCCCAGAACCCTGGCATCGGGTCCTGGGGATGGAGTGGCTGTTTCTTGATGCGGTGGAATGACATCACCTCTGTGCAAGGAATGATGGGCCCCAGAACCAGTTGAACAGACAGCATGGCCAGGATTGGCAGCAGCAGCAGACATTGGTTTCCAGGGTATGGAACCCTTGTCACAGATGGCATATAGCCATTGGCACCAGCAGACAGTGGGTTTCCAGGCTACAGAACCCTTTCCACAGACAGCATATAGGCCTGGGGGCCATTGGCACTAGAAGCAGCAGACATTGGTTGTCAGGGCAGGCAGTCAGGTGGCATGGAATGAGTGGCAGTCAGACAGACTGAGGCAGGGTTTGAGCTTTGCAACCTGGGCAGGCAGGCAGTGGGGCATGAGAGGCAGTAGGGTAGGCTGGCTTGGACAGGCTTTGGGTTAGGCAACCTGGGTGGGCATACAGGCACCTTCGCAATGGAGGCAGGAAGGTGGACTGAGGCATGCTTTGAGCTTGGCAGCAAGCTGGGTGGGCAGACAGGCAGCGTGGCATGAGAGGCAGTAGGGCAGACAGGCTGGAACAGTGGCAGCAAGGAACTCAGATAGGCTCGCAAAGACTGTGCAGCGCAAGAGAGTAAGAGCCAGTCAGTGTCACATAGGCATGCCGAGATCATGTAGCCAAAGGCTGGCTGGCAGTCTTACAGTTTGTTTCCCAATTCATCATGAGGTCAGTCAGATAAGGTGTCCAAGGCCATCTAGTATGAGAGAGAGAGAGAGAGAGAGAGAGAGAGAGAGGCAGGGCAGGTGTCAGGCATTGGGAGGGAGGGACAGCACCTCAGCAGCACAGGAGCAGTAGCCCTAGCCCAGATTGCAGAGGAGGAGGAGGAGGATCCCTGTTCCAAGACTGCCCCTGGCATGGGATGACATGTGCCACTGCACCATCCCTCCTTGTTTAGGGGCAGCTCAGGGAATCCCTGCAGCGGAAGGTTCACCTTCAAGAAGAGCAACTGCTCCACCAACTTGGCCCCCAGTCTCAGGCAGTGCGGGGAGCAAATGTCCCCCACCACAGAGAACACCCGCTCACTGGGGACACTGGTTGGAGGACAGGACAGGATACCCTTAGTCACTTTCAACAGGGCTGGCCACACATTGGCCTTGCTGGCCCAGTAGGCCAAGGGATCACTGCTGGGATCAATCAGTGCATGGCTCCTCCTCCAGGAAGGTCTTCACTGCTGCTCAGGTGCCATCATACTCCCTCTGGTAACTCTGGGTGGGCACCACCTGCCTCACTTCCCTCAGTCATGCGACTTCCCCTGTTGTGCTGGGCCCCATGCTCCCCAGAGTGAACTGTACACAGGAGGAGCTGCTGGCATTAGTAGGGATCCTGCTGATGCTGCTCGTCCTGTTGCTGGTGCTGTTGCTACCACTAGGGCTGGGGGCAGGGATAGACCCAGATGGCTGGAAGGGGTCACTGCTCCCACTCCCACCATCCCCAGGGGTGTCCTGCTACATGGCCCGCTCTGCCTGCCGGACCTTCTGCACCAGCATACCCTTTCAGAGGTCATAGACCACTGTCTCATGTGCCATGCTGCCCTTGATCCTTGGGTCCTGCATGGTTGCCAGGACATATTCCTCCCAATGCAGGAGCTCATCAAAGCACGCACTCAGCCCCACTTTCAGCTTCCATGCCATGTCAAGTGCCTCATTGGAGAGCTTCCTGCCCAGAGGGCCATAATCCCTCCCCCCGAGAATCTCTTCCAGGCTCCTCTTGAGACTATGGACCAGCGGGGTCACCTGGCTGAGGGTGGCGGTGGAGCTGCTCACAGTCTCCATCATGGCCAAGAATGGTCTCAGGATGGAGACCATCTGAACAATCATCTCCCATTCCTCCCTGTTGTACCCTGGAGGTGCCTCAATGTCTGTCTCCAGTTCCACCTGATGCAGGGTGGCTTTCTGCTCAAGAAGCCACTTGAGCATCAGGAAGGTGGAATTCCACCTTGTGGAGACATCCTGGATGAGCTGGTGCACCGGGGACCCTTGCTCGGCCTGCTTCTCCCAGAGGAGCTCACTGCCCTTCATGCTGCGGTTGAAGAACCCCGCCAGCTTCCTCCCCCGGTTAACCAGGGAGCTAAGGGTGCCTGACCTGATTCCCTTCTTCCCCAAGCCCAGAGCGTCCTTCACCATGAGATGGAAGGTGTGTGTGGTGCAAGGGATCCTTGTGAAGCCCCCGTCATGGACTGCCTTTAGTTTATTGGCCGTGTTGTCCGTGACCACACATCCCTTGGTGAAGGCCGTGCCTGGCATTACCCACTCCCTCACCATGGTGGCCAGGGCTGACTCGAGATTTCTCAAGGTCTGGGAGCTGTCCATGACTTGTGCCTGAAGCAGGGCCCACCTGTACCCTACTTCAGGACCCCTCCTGCCACTGCCAAGCACTGCCACTGCCAAGCACTGCCTCTGGGTCCTGCCACCAGTCTGCAGTCACTGCCAGGTAGTCATGCTGGGCATTTCTGGCAGACCACACATCAGTGATGAAGTGGACCGTGACCCCCCAGCCCCTGCCAGCTGCTCCCTCACCCACTCTTTCAAAGCCCTGTAGAGCTGTGGCACCACTGTCTGACTCAGGGTGGAGCGGGAAGGCAGCTTAAAGTAGGGAGCCAGGAACCCATTCACTAGAAGACCTTGTCCTCCACAATTGAGAAGGGCTGCCCATCCAGGGCAATCATCTTGGCCAACAGGTGCTTTGTTTTATCTTGGAAGCCAGTGGTGCAGGGCACTTACCTGCTGAAGGAGCCGGGCACCTAACCGCTGCCTTCAGAAACCCACTGGCATCCACTTCCCCTGACTTCCTGCTGAGCAGCAAAGCACTGTGGCATGACTTTAGGTGCCTTGCCATTGCCGTTGTCCCCAGGTTGATGAACACCTGCACACACTTTACCACCTTTTTGCACACAGCGCGCTGCACCTCTCTGGGATCATCTGCCCGCACCTGCTTAAAATGATCCCAGACTGAGGATTTCCCCCCCCCTCCTGCCTTCTGGCCCGCCGCGGGTGGTGCACTGCTGCCAGCGCTGCTGGGAGGGGGAGAACTTGGTGGCTCTAGCGACACAGCTCTAGGAGGAGGCTCAGCCATTGTCTCATCTGCAGACATCCTCTCTGCAACACTAGTGTCTTCCTCTGATTCACTGTCCGTGATCACGGTGATGTCCCGTGAAGGGGAGTATGGGGACCCTGAGGCTAGACTGCCCGTGCCCGCCATGCTGCTGGCAGTCTCCATGTGCCCCCCTCTACAGCTGCTAGTGCTGCTGCTCCCTACTGACATTGCCCGGGGATCGGGCCCTGCCTCTAGGAGCTGTGGTGGGATCCACCAGCTCTGGACTGCTGGGGATCGCCGCGACAGTGGGGGACATTGATGGCCCTGTAGGAACATCAGAAGCAGCACCAGCAGAGACAGACATAGCCTCATGTACTGCAGGCCTTCCAGTGCTCTGCGTGGCAGTGGAGGAGGGCACTGCCAGGAGGCGACACCGAGACAATGAAGCCTGCTGTGGCCCTAAAGTAGGCCTGCTGATTTTGGGGCATGGTGATGTGCTTCTGCCTGCTGCCACTCCCCTGGAACGGCCCCTGTCACCTCTGGCATGTGCCCCATTGCCTCCCCTTCTGGCAGCAGACCAGCCTCTCCTTCCGTTCTCTATTTCTCCCTCCAAAATAATGTTTTTATATTGTTTTTTAAAAAATATTTAATTAAATGTTTTATCTAATATTATATATATCTATCTCTACACTAAATCTAACTGCTATTAACTATTCTAAAACCTATTGAACTAAATGGAATATCCTAATAATTAACTACAAAGGCCTTGTCCTACAAACACACTGTATCTCTATCTATCTCTATAACTAAGCTAACTACTATGTATATCTATCTAGTAACTATCTATCTAATAACTATCTATCTATATATACAATATTACACAGGGGGAAACACAAAGAACACAGGGAGGGGTACAAAACTGAAATGAAAATCAATCTAATAATAATCCTACTCTAAATAAATCCAAAACTTAAAACAGGGGAAGGGAATCAGGGATGGAATAAGAGGGAGAGGGAAAGGATTCAATGGAGGGGGGAGGGAGGAAGGAAGATGGAACACAAGGAGGGGTAAAAACAAAAAATAACACCTAAATCTATCTAATATAATCTAAATAAATGATAATATGGAGGTAGATGGGTTGGATGGGTGAAATAGGAGGAGAATGGCAATGGATTAGGAGTAGGAAGGAACAAAAACTTCTGGGAGAGAGGGAGCCTTGTGAAACGCCTGCTGTTCAGGAACCGTGACTAGCTCCAAAGGTGTTGGGAAGGGGGGAGGCAATCAGTTTTGTTTCTTGCTGAGCCCGCCTCGCCGCAAGCCCCATTGGCTCTGTACAGCCTAGCCCATGGCCAATTGCAGACTGCGAAGCCAGTGGTCTGAGGTGAAAAGGGATGGTGATTGGGCAGGCTGGCTGCTACTCCAAGCGTCTCCACCCCTGGTGCCTGGAAGTCTGTTCCTCAGCTGACTCCCCCTCCCTGTCATGTTTTGCCTTCCAGCAACACATTTTTGCCAGTTGGTTGCGATCCAAACTGATGGAATTGTTCGGTCATTTCGACGCTCAGAATTGAGATCGGTTCGGTCAGTTCGGGTTCGGATTCGGGTTCGGGTTCAGTCGTCCGAACAGGCCGAGTTCAGGCCAAACTCCAAACCTCCGAACCGCGTTCACCCATCACTAATGAGTAAACAAAAACGGTGAGATCAGCAGCCTATATGGATAATCTCAGTGGTGAACAGTGGGATGGTAATCAGAAAATGGATTAAAAATGTTACTACTTTCAGGTCATAGCGTGAAAACCTGTCCATCCTTATTTAGAATTAGCACCAGCACATATTAGTTATATTATCTTATACAAGAAGTAAAATTCTGCCAGATACCAGTTAATTTATTGCTAGTGGCTTGGCAGGTAGTGGTTTAGATACCAGTTAATTTTATAAACACCTTAAGCAATTGTACAATAAAAATAAATCCTTAATATCAAAATATTGTATGAGGAATATTTTTTCTAAAGAGTGTCTAGAATTTAAAAGACACATCTGCTTTCTTTCCTGACATTAAATAGTATGGACTGGCCTTGACCAAGATTAGTCTATTAATAATTTGCTGCCAACCCTTTTAATAAATGAACCAAACTTCACATTTTCTGAAAACAAAATAGAAAATTCTGCACTTCATTTGGCTTCATGGCAAAGACAAACCTCTCCCCTCTAGTCAGTTAGCCAATCAGTTTGATTCATGCTGTCTGCAACATTCCACCTACAAATAAAAAGAGAGAGATTAACTCCTGTGAGAGGGTAACTGAGAAAGTCAGATACAGCCATATCTTTTTTTTCTCTATATACATGTAAACATTCAGCAGACACATCAGAATTCAGACCCAGTTAAGTCATTTCTCTCATCTCCCCCATACACAGATGAGGATTCACTTAAGCCACAGTTATAGAAATAGCGTACTCCTGGAACACAGGTAGGGCTGAAGCGGCAACACCTTTTTCTGTTCCGCTATTTCATTCCGCCATTTCGGAATTGCCAGCAACTTTCTGCAGCTTTTTTGCCAGGCTGCCACAAATTCCGCCAGCATTCCACTAATTTAGAAACTGGCAGAACAATCTCGAAAACTGTCAGAACAAACATTTCCCCTCTACTTCACAGTGCCAATGGAAATTGTGGATCAAAACTGTCGGAACAAACATTGTTCTATTCTTTTTTCAGCAGGTGGGAGTAGCGGAATGAAAGTAGCGGCAGTAACGGAATGAACATCTCTATTGTGCCATGCCTCTCATTGCGGAAAAGCTTTTTCTGTTAGAAAAAGCTAGGGCAGTGGCTGGCCATTTCAGCCTTAAACACAGACAAAACATGCAAGACAAATCAAGACATTTTTCTTCTAAGACTTAACATTAACTCTCGCTAGTTACCACTCTATCTTTAACCTCCCCTTTTTAGGGACGGTTGCTGAATAGATAATCACTCAGTAGCTTCAGGTGTATATTGATGCTATTGGATTTCTGAATCCTTACCAGTCTGGCTTTCATCCTGGGTATGGTACAGGGACTGCGGTTATGGCCCTGACTGAAGATCTTCACCTGAAGAGAAACAGGGGAAATTGTACCATGCTGATCCTGTTTGGCCTTTTTTAAATGGGCTGCAGCTGAGGTGATGCAGGGCAGGGTAGAGGCAGATTAACACAGGCGCACACCCATCCCCACCCATGCCTCTGCATGGATTAATCGATGTTTTTGCCAGTTTCTCGGTGCAGGGGCAATGGATGGGTGAGTGCATGCATGCCCACCTACCCGCTGCTGCTTTATTTATTTATTTATTTATTTTTAGAGTTTTACAACCCCGCCCCTCCTGCTACAGGCAGCTTGGGGCAGCTTACAATTTGCGAACAAATATCAAAACAATTTCAATACAACTCAAAGGAGGACAGAAAGAAAAAGAAAAAGAAAACAACCCCTACCCAACAGCCACCCCCTCACTCATCTCCTCCGCCAAATGCCTCGTGGAACAGCCAGGTCTTACAACTTCTCCAAAAAGAGGGGAGATCCAGGGCCAAACAGATTGCCACTGGAAGGGAGTTCCACAGCCGTGGTGCGGCCACTGAGAACACCCTCCCCTGCATGGCCCCCGGGAAGACTCCAGGGACCTCAAGCAGGATGCACCCAGAAGACCACAGGGGTCAGTGCAGCACCCAGGGAGTGAGCCGGTCCTGCAGATAGGTAGGTCCTAGGCCATTTAGGGCTTTAGAGACCAAAACCAACACCTTGAATCGGGCCCAGAAAGCCACTGGCAGCCAGTGCAGAGAGCAGAGCACTGGTGTTATATGCTCCCAGTGGCACAGTCCTACCAGAAGACGGGCCACCGCATTCTGCACCAGCTGCAGTTCCCAAGCCATCACCATGGGTAGCCCCACATAGAGCATGTTACAATAGTACAATAGTGCTTTCACGCAAGACACACCCAACCGTATCCACTGGGTGGGCATGAGTGGGTGCATCTTGTTTAAAAAGAGCCGTAGATCTCTCAGCATCCTTTGAGACAGTGGATCATGAGGTGTTTTTGAAGCTACTGTGGGACATGGCAGGGGTGCACAATACTGCTCTTGAGAGGTTCCATCCCTTCCTGTCAGGTAGACTCCAGGAGATGGTGATGGGCAATTGCTCTTTGTCCCCATGTGACTTCCCCTGTAGGGTCTTGCAGGGTTCCATTCTTTCTTCCCTCCTCTTCAATATATATTTGATGCTGTTGCTCAATGTGTATTTGAGGTATGGAATGGTTTGGGAATATTATATGGATTTATTTATATTTATTCATTTAATCATTTATATTGCTCTCCCTCCAGCCTTACGGCAGCTCGGGGCAACTCACAACACGTTTAAAAATAAGTTAAAACAATACACAAATATACAAAAGGGTTATTAAAACATTTAAAAAAAACACTAAAAGAGGTAAAAAAAACCACTGGCAAACACCCACCCCCACCCTCACCCTTACTCCCCACCCACCCCCAAAGGCCCAGACAAGTAACCAGGTCTCACAGAGCTGATGAAAGGCCAACAGGCTGGGAGTTAGGCAAGCTTCCTGTGGGAGGGAGTTCCATAGCCATGGGGTTATCACAGAATATGCCCTCTCCATTGTGGCCCCCGGGTTCACCCGGGGGAACTCCAAGAAGGCGCCCCCGGCAGATCACATAGGTCACTCTAGGGCCTGTGGAGTGAGGTGGTGTCTCAGGTCTCTCAGGTAGGAGGGACCCAGACTGTAGTACTTTAAAGGTCAAACCAGCACCAGTGCAGCACCCAGAGCACTGGTGTAATGTGCTCTCTACGGCCCGTCACCGTCAGGAGATGAGCTGCACATTCTGCACCAGCTGCAGCTTCTGAGTCGTCACCAAAGACAGCCCCACAAATAGTGTGTTGCAGTAATCCAGCCTTGAGGTGATGAATGCATGGATGAGGGTGGCCAGGTCAGAGTTTGAGACATATGGCTGGATCCTACGCACAAGATGTAATTGGTGAAAGGCTCCCTTTGCCACCGCCTCCACCTGACAATCGAGGCGGAGGCCAGGGTCCAACAAAACTCCCAAACTCCGCACCTCCAGGGAAAATGGGGGGAGGATCCCCTCCACAAGGGGGGGCATTGCCTCAGCTGCCCTATCCATCAACATCACCTCCGTCTTATTGGGGTTCAGCTTCAGTCTGCTCAGCCTCATCCAGTCACTCACGGCTAATAGGAACTGGGAAAGCACTGAGACTGCAGGACCTGGGTTTGTTGAAAAAGAGAGGTAAAGCTGGGTGTCATCTGCATACTGGTGGGAGTGTTTTAATGGGTTTTTATATACTACCTGTTGCTCTGAGTCTGCAGAAAGGCCATGATAGATATAAATCAAAATAGTAAATAATAGAGACTGTATAGACTAAATATCATTTTTGGCAAACACTACACAAATAATAGAAGTTGAAAGTATTCAGTATTTATGTATTTATTTTATGAGGAATTTAGATTGCAGGGGATCACTCCTGTGCTGGTGGATAAAGAATTTTCCCTGCGAGGCAAAAACCTGAGCACCTCTTAGCTTCTGCTATTGATTTTAACATCCAGTCTATGACATCTTTTGCCTTTTCAGCTGTTTGGGTGAAAAAATGTTATAAGGATGATCGTCATTTCAGTTTTTTTATCTACTTTTAATTTGTTCTAAATGAAATGTGCTCTTTTGTTTTTATGATTGTGGTTTGTATTTATTATTTTTGTATTTTTGGTGGCTGACTGCTGAATAAATTGGACTGAATTGAAATTGAATATTTATTTATTCAAATTTATATGCCACCCTTCCCAATGAGGCTCAGGGCAGCATACAACAAACATATAGAAACAGCTAAAAATCCCCTTACCCCCCTACAACTCTTAGTTCACTACTTAAATTGAAAATCTGTTCACTCTGTTCATCACAGAGAGTCAGTACAGTGGGACAATTGTATGCCTCACAGCTGCCTGGCAAATGCAACCCCACAACAGCTGTAGCTGCTAGGGATGTGTGAACAGAGTTCAGGGGTTCGGTGTTCAGCCCAAACTCGGGGTGTTCGGGCTGTTTGCGAACACCCCGAATCCAAATTGCCCCCCATCCAAACTGGCTGAACAAAGTTTGGGTTTTGAACCCGTTCGGGCAGGGGGTGGGGGAACCCGGTTTTCCCTCCCTCCTCAGATTGCGTGGGTGGAAGGGCGCTGGGGCTCACCACCACCACCACCTTGCCCAGCCTGGTAATTATTTTTTTTTTTAAACCCACCCCAGGTATCAACCTACCTGGTGGTGCCATGGCTCTGGGCCTGGGCCAGCGGCAGCAGTGGCGGTGGTTCTGGCTCTGGTGGTGCTCCGGAGCTCTTCAGGCCTCAGGCCTCTACTAGGGTCACCTGACCTGGAAGGCCTAGTAGATATTTTAATAGGGGAGGGGAGAATTAGGAGCTCGCAGGCGGGCAGCGAAAGTAATTATATTTAGTCAGTATGTTTCCTATGTGTATGTTGGTATTTATATTTATACCTGTATTTTGTAAAGGCCCACAGCTAAACAATAAAGCTTTTTGATTTGATTTGATGCTTTTTATAGCATGATTGTATTTACAAGAGCCTTAACTATTATAGTAAAACAGAATATTTAACCAATCAGTTGTGTGTAGGAAGGCGGGAATTTCAAACACTCTGATCAAGTTCTGCCCCTTGCATTCTAGAGGTTGCTCTGAACTTCAAGGAAAACCTGAATTTAACTAGGTCTGCCAGGGCAACAAGATGCAGAGGTAAAAGGGTTAGGGGGCTGCATTTACTGGACAGCCTGACTCAGGGGGCAGGGTGGCTGCTGTGAGACAAAGCTTACAGGGCAGCTACTAGGGATGTGGATCACCGGGGGGGTTCAGTGTTTGGCCTGTTTGGGGTTCGGCCAGGCTGTTCGACCCGAAAAAATTGCAATACAGAAAATTCCTCCTGCTGGCTCATTAGGAGTGTAACAGTAACATTTCTGATTTTCAAGGACTTACCATGTACTGAAATATGACTTCCCTTGGCATGTAGGAAGCAATAAGACAGGGGTGCTCAATTTGATTTCTCCTGAGGGCTGGAATATTTGGTCTGGTACCAACACTGGGCTGCATGTTACCTATCTCCTAATTTTCATGAACCTGCCTCTAATTTGCATAGTCCCCCCTAATTTGCTCAACTTGTGTAAACGTAAAACGAAGCACCCCAAACCACATGGCAATTGAAAGCTACTACTAGTAAAGCTGCCAAACCTAAATGCAGAATGTGCAAAGGAAAATAAAGCACCCCAAACCCTCCCCCCCCACACACACCGCACATCACACACTCCCCTTCCCATACACATCTCCACTCCTCTCCCATCTCACCAAATGACACATTCCTTCCTTCCCCTCCACAAACACACAACACACACTCCCCCTCATGCACTCCCCCCAACCACACACACACTCTCTCCGACTTCCACACTTTCTCTGACTTGGACACTTCCCAATCAGATTCTCTCTCTCTGGGGTGTAGCAAGACTGGAGATTATGAACAATTATGGGCCCCCCTGAAGGGCAACTCATAAGCCTTTTCCTTTTTGCTGTAAGAAAAACAACAACCAGATAGTTTCATCAACCCCTTCCCAAACCTCCCCGATGACAGCAGCATACTGTATCTTGTTAACTTTTGATTGTTCCAGAGGTCTATTTCATGTAAATTTGGCAGAGGAGCAAATTCCTGTATCTGTCCCATAGATCCAGTACCTACTCTCAATTCCTAAAAGGTGAGATCAGAGGAATGAGGTAGATTTAAGATAAATCAAAGGAGCAGTTTTTAAAAATGATTTCAAAAGTCATCTAGTCCAACCCAAATGAACAATGAACAAGAAGCTTATGGAACTCATTTCCAGGGGCTGTTATGAAAATCAATAGCATAACTATGGGAGGTTTAGATAAGTTCTTAGAGGACAGGTCCATGAATGGCTATTAGTCAACCCAGACAGGGTGAGATCGCTGACTGCGAGGGCTGGGAGTGAAGAACTCCTTTATGCTTCTCCTTATACTGCCATATCCTTCAGGATCCTTCACCTTCCACAGAGTCACAGAACTGGAAGGGACCTCAAGGGCCAAGTTGTACTAAATCCTCTTGCAGACATATCAGCAGCTAAGAAAAGCCAGTCCTGCCCAGTCAGAGTCATGAGCTGCACTCAGAGGAATGGAGAAACTGTTTCTGGCCTGACAGACATATGAGTATTTCAACTCACAGCCATGAGCTCTACTACCTTCAAATCTCTCCTTAAAACTCACCTCTTTCGCTCTGCGCTGTCTGACTCTTTATCCTGCTGAGCCACTATTCCTATACCTACGGTCTGTTTACCCTTATCCTTGCCACATGGACCTGCCCGCTGTCATTCTCATCGTAACCAAGCCAAGTACATGCACTTGAGACCTCGCATCTTCATGAATGTTAGACCCCTTGTCTCTCCCTCTGTTCCCCTTCCTAAGTCTCTCCCCCAGCTCCTGTCTCTCAGATTGTAAGCCCTAGGGGCAGGGACCATGTCTATTTTATTACTTTGTAAAGTGCCAGGTACACTGCTGGCGCTATATAAATGTTTAATAATAATAATAATAATAATAATAATAATAATACTCGGGGGCCTGACAGAATCCCATCCTTTTCTGAGGAAAGAGGGAGTGGAAAATGCTCTTAGTCTGGCTCCAGAGGTGCAGTACAATCCATAGCCTTAGCCTCTACAAACAGCTCTCCACAGTCACCCTGATCTCAGCTGCTGATCTGTTCCTACTACTTTGCACACCTGCCACTGGGCTCCCACACCAGGCCCTTCTATTGTCACTGCCACCAACTCAGGCTCTGCTGCTGGTATAGATCCAGGAAATTGTGGAGTTACATCTTTCCCATTTGAATCATCCCAAGTCTGTCCAAAATGTAATAAATACAGTGAAAGTAGGTTTGGTAAAAGTGGTCAGGGTAGGGGGGAATGGGGATATAGATGTATTGTCCCATAAGAATGGGGGGGGGCTTCCAAAACTACAAGAGTTTTCAATCTTGAGACTACACAACACAGATACAGACAAACATTAAACCAAAGATGAGTAAACCAATATTTAGCATCAATATTATGTAAGCACCAATAAGTTCCCTCTGATTCCCCTGTCCCAGGTGTCCTCTGCTCCAGATTCCTTCTCCCTCTCTGCTTCAGTCTCACAATGACCCCCATCCTGCCTGGCCAGCTTCTGTCATTCCTGCCTTGGGAGCCCCAGCAACTCCAAACAAATGAATTTACCCCCAACTGCACCAAAGCAGCAGCAGCAGCAGCAACACTGAGCTCAGCACACACACATAAAAGAAGCTCAGCTGAGGGTCCTTTGACTATCACTTGCGCCAAACTTCCCAGACATAACCAGCAGAGTGTGGAGCACATGATTATCGCAGTCTAGTGCTGACTCATGGCTCCCACATTTGTTTTTTTTCCTTGCTCTGCTGCTTGTGCCTGAACTGAAGGGCATGCCACAAATGGAGTTTGTTTACAGCAATCAATCGGCCATGACAATAGTTCCTCCTTCCCCCCCAACCCCCTGGCCAGGCTGCTGCTGAGGATGGGAGCTCTGGTTGGCCATCCTGTGAGTATTCCGACTACTTCCACCCAGCCCAGCTACAAATGTATTGCATAACTTTCCTTCACATATGATAAAATTGGAAATTAAACTTCTTATAACTTTAAAAGTACAATGCTGTTTGTTTGTTTTTAAAAAAAAGCAAAGGCAGCCCTCACCCGCAGGTTTGAATTTTCTGAAAGATTTTCCACTTCTGAGACATAACATTAAAACCACAAAGGCTGTTCAGTTCAAGATGGTCAGAAAATGACAAAAAACCTGCTCCTCAGTCTGCAATTTCTAAACAACTGTATCTCAGCCCTTTGTCATTGAATTCAGCTGAAATTTGGCTAGTTTCAACCTCTTACCCAAGGAACCATCCATGCAAAAAGTTTACAACAATAGCATAAATCATTTCAATTGTATAAGCAATAGAATGTTCATGTGTTATAATGGAGAGCGTGGGATGCTTTTACTAACCAGGCACTACTGTGTCTGGATAATAAAGGGAAAAATCTATTTCTTGCTATTGGCTCTAGCAGCCAGGAGCCAACTGCATCATACCCCAGCAGGAAGCCATCAGCAGCAGTGGGCAGGCAGACAGCCAAAGATGCTCCAATACTGCTACCTCTTGCTCCTGCTTTCCGAGAGTAGACAATACATATGTTGCTTGCATAAAGAAAGATCATGCCACTGCTCAGACAGAAAGAAAAATAAGAGACTACTGGGACAAAGCAGATGATTTATTTATTTATTTATTTATTCAATTTTGATACTGAAGGCACTTATTTATTTCTTCTAGCCTTGTCAGAGAAGGAAGGCTTGATGTCAATAGCCACATTCTTGAGTTTGGCAGAAAAAATAAGAGCTCGAATCTGCCAGAGGTTGGGCTCCTCATCCTTAGGCTGAGTTTATTTTGTTAGTCCTGCCTTGAATAGTGACGGTCATCATACAGAAGGGGAAAGTAACAAGCTAGAAGTCTGGGATCATTATCCATAATGTTATTTAATCTTGTGGCCTTTGAAATTGACTAATGGATTATGGACAATGGATAGCGTCTAAATTGTGAGGTATGGTGTCAAACTGTATATGTATTTTGGTAAACTATATGAATTACTGATGTGTTATTTGAATGTTTTTGCCAACCTTTGTTGGTTTATTTTTGGTATTTTGTTTTTTGTTGTTGTTTGGTGCGCCGATGGAGAAAGCTAGGGCCGAATAAATCTTACTTACTATTTATTTATTACCAGCACTTGCTATCCTGCACCCTCCTGCCAAGGCAGCTCGGGACGGCTTACAAACGACATCACTAAAACCATAAAATACAATTTAAAAAACAAGATATAAAACAACAGGATATAAAACACAACAAACTGCTGGAGCTCAAATATTCCTCCCCCTCAACCAAATCCTCTCACCTACTACCTGTTTCCTCCACCAAAAGCCTGGTGGTACAGCCAGGTCTTACACTGTCTATGGAAGGAGGAAAGTTCCGAGGCCAGGTGGACCATCACTGGGAGGGAGTTCCATAGCCTCAGAGTGGCCACCGAGAATGCCATCTCCATTGTTGCCACCCAAGAAACTCAGAAGACTCCAAGAAGGGCGCCTCCAGCAGACCACAGGGGCCAATCCAGAATCTGGGGGGTGTGTGTGAGGTGGTCCCACAGGTATGTAGGGCCCAGGCCTTGTAGGGATTTATAGGTAAGAAACAACACCTTGATTCAGGCCCAGAAGACTGTCGGCAGCCAATGAAGAACCCAGAGCACTAGCGTTTTGTGCTCACAGCGTCTCATCCCCATAAGGAGACAAGCCGTCACATTCTGAACAAGCTAAACTATCCAAAACATCACCACGGGTAGCCCCACATAGAGCGCATTACAGTAGTCTAGTCTTGAGGTGATGACAGCATGGATGATAGTGGAAAGGTTGGAGTCTGAGATATACGGATGAAGTTGCTTTACTAGATGTAGCTGACAAAATGCACTCCTCACCACAGGTGCCACCTGGGCATTTAGGCAGAGCTACGAGTCGAGGAGCACCCCCAAGCTATGAACCTGGGAGACAAAGGAAGGACAAGCCCCATCTAATGATGGGGGTCATGAACCCCTCAGCCCCTCCCACCAGCATCACCTCCGTCTTGTTGGGATTCAGCTTCAGAAGGCTCACCCTCATCCAACCCCCCACAGCCAAGCACTGGGTGAGCACCAAGACTTCTGGACCTGGGTCAGCTAAAAATGAGAGGTAAAGTTGGGTGTCATCAGCATATTGATGACACAGAACATCAGACACACTCGCGGCCTCACCCAAAGGCTGCATATACATGTTGAACGGGAGAGGGGACAGAATAGAACCTTAGGGAACTGTGCACATGAGGTCCTAGGAGGATGAAGAACAGTCTCCCAGTACCACATGCTGAGTCCTCCCCGCCAGGAAGGAACTGAACCATTAAAGAATGATTCCGCCCACCCTGGTCCCACAAGCATCTCATGATCAACAGTGTCAAAAGCAGCTGATAGATCTAACAGGATCAGTAGGGTCGACTGACCCTGATCCAATTCATGGCAAAGGTCATTGCCAAGGCCACAAGTGCAGTCTCAGTGCCATAACCTGGATGAAAGCTAGACTGTGAGGGATGCAGAAAAGTGATGCGATTCAAATACCCATGCTGAGCCACCTCCCGTTCAATGCCCTTCCCTAAAAAGGGAAGGTTAGAGACTGACTGGTAGCTGGCAAGAGTGTCAATAACAAGTGATGGCTTCTTTAGTAGAGTTCATATCACAACCTTCTTGAGGCAACCTGGGACTCTGCCCCTCCCTAAAGGAGGCATTGAACATCCCCTCCAGCAATGGCCCAAGTGCCTCCCGGCTGGCCTTAACCAGTCAGGATGGGCATGAATCTAATTCACAAGAGGTAGCTCTAACTTCCCCAAGGACATCCTCCATGTCAGTGGATGACACCCACTGAAACTGATCCCATAAAACAGGACAAGATCAGCCATCCATAACCTCTGGTTCTCGCACCATATCAAACACGTCGCCGAAGTCGTGGTGAATGTGATCAATTTTATCCACAAGAAAGTCAAAAAACATGTCACAGCAAGCACTGGAAGATTCTAATTCCAGGTGGAGGGAGGCCAGACTGACCAGCCCCCTCACCACCCAGAAAAACTTGACTGGACGTGACTTCATGGATGCTCTTAGGGTGGTAAAGAACCCTTCTTTGCTGCTTACACAGCCACAGCATATATTTTTAACCTAACTCTGTGCTGCAATCTGTCGGCTTCAGTGCAAGTACAGCACCACCGTTGCTCTAACCGACGCTCTTTTTGTGCCAGCTGACACAGTTCCTCCGTAAACCACGGGGACCTGCACTGCTGATGCTCAGAGAGTGGACACCTAGGAGCTGTTCAGTCGATGACCTCAGTCATCAAGATATTCAAAAAGCCACAAGGTCATCAAGTGAACAGTAGTCATTGAGATGGGAGGGTAATTCCCCAAGAGTATTCTGGAACCTATCCAGTTCCATGAGTCTCCGAGGACAAACCAACCAAACAGGTTCCACACCTCTCTGGGGGCAGACATGCCCGTAAAAGGTAATAATCCATCCATGACAAGGGCAGCAATGACACGTCCCCCACCAATTAATCCCCCACCTCAAGGCCAGTGCAAAAGACCAGGTCCAGGGTACGCCCTCCATCATGCGTCAAGACAGTAACTATCTGAGACAGTCCCATTGAGGCCATGAACTCACACTCCCCCCACCCACTCAAGGCTGGTGTTGATGTGAATATTGAAGTCCCCCAGGACCACCGTTCTCAGAGACCTCAAGACCATCTCTGACACCAGCTCTGCTAGAGCATTCAGAGATGCTGCAGTACAGGTAGGTGCATGGTATATTAACAGCAGCCACAATCTGTCTCAAGTCAAATCACCCACAAGATGGAGGCCCACAATACATGTCAAAGATTGCACTGGATACCTCCTAACGGAGCATGTACCCTAAATATAATAGCTACACCACCCCCATCCCTCAGGCCATGGCTGATACTGCACAGAGTACTCAGCTGACACAACGTCAGCCAATATTGGCCCCAATTCAGTGTCCAGCCAGGTCTCCATAATGCAAACAAGGTCAGCTGCTTGGTCCAGCGGTGGGATGGATGCTTGTGGGATATGTTTAAATGTCTTCCAGACACCATCTGAAGTGCAGGGTCTTCAATATAGGTCAAAACAGACTTTGAAACAGGTTTTTCTCCCAATTAACCACTTTTTCATTGATACCAGAACTTAGGTTCTTTTTTTCCTCTCAAAGTTTCAGTGACATTTTGTATTCTACAGTATCTATATTTGATGTTGTCCCAGCTCTCATTACACCTTAACAGCACAGTCATCCTGCTAGAGTTGGGAATCACCAATATCCTGTTTACAAGTTCTCAAGAGCAGAATTGCACTCCCAGACACTTCTATTGTTACTCTGCAATGTGCATTCTTTCCTGCACACTCCAAGATGCATCTTCTCTAAGCCTATATGTGCATGCAGCACAAAAAGAAGGCAACAGGAAACATTTTGGGGCAAAAAAAACCACAGCTCTTTATTAGCTAAAACTGAGAGGGGATTCACAAGTTGCTCCGAGCAGCTTTTCAAACCGCACTCCAAACATTCAGGCTAAGTGGAAATGTGCGCGCTCACCGCATTCACACTGACCCGGAAGTGCGGGGTTCTTTAAATCGCACTATGCCGCCGCCGCGGCTGTGCAATTTAAATGCACGTCTGACTGTGCCCTAAAACTTTGGTCTGGGAAAAACCATCAAATCATAGAGTCGGAAGGTAACTCAGAGGTTAGCAAGCCTAACCGCTGCTCAATGTAGGAAATCTACAGCTACATCATGCCTGACAGATGGCCGTCCAGCCTCTGTTTGAAAACCAACAGCGAAGGAGAGCCCACCACTCCCCTAGGCAGTCTGTTCCACTGTCAAACAGCTCTTACCATTAGGAAGTTCTTCCTAATGTTTAGCCGAACTCTGCTTCCTTGACATTTGACCCCGTTGGTTCTAGTCTTCCCCTCAGGAGCAACAGAGAACAAGTCTTCTCCATCTTCTATATGACAGCCCTTCAGAATTCAGCTATCAAGTCTCCCCTTAGTCTTCTCTTCTCCAGGCTAAACAGACCGAACTCCGTCAACATTTCCTCATAGGACTTCGTTTCCAGGCCCCTGACCATCTTTGTCGCTCTCCTCTGAAGCTGTTCAATTTATCAATGTCCTTCTTAAAATGAGGTGCCCAGAGTACTCTAGATGGGGTCTGACCAGCACAGAATAAAGTCAAACTATTACTCCTTGTGACCTGAACACTATGCCTCCTGTCGGAGATCTGCTTAGCTGCTGGCATCCCCTATTTCCGCAAACAATGGAAGACCTGGGTGTTCCACCAGGCCTTTCCCGAGGGAGATGGGGTGGGTGGGTTGGGTTAGGGTAGGGGGGGATGAGGTTTTAATTGTTTTTTAATTGTAATTGTAATTATTATTGTTTATTTTAATGTTTTAAAATGTTTTTTAAATGTTGTGAGCCGCCCCGAGTTGTCTGAGGCAGAACGGGGCGGCATAGAATTAATTAAATAAATAAATAAATAAATAATGCAGTCTAAAATGGCCTTAGCCATTTTAGTAGCTGCATCACACTTCTGATTCATGATCAGCTTATGATCAACTACAACCCCAAGATCCTTTTAACATGTACTGCTGCCAAGCCAGGTATCACCCCTCCTATTCGTGTGCATTTGTTTTTTCTTACCTAAATGTAGAACTTTACATTTATCTCTCTTGAATTTCATTCTGTTAGTTTTGGGCCATCTTTCCATTCTGTTAAGATAAATTTGAATCCTGTTTCTTTCTTTTAAGGTGTTAGTTATCCTTCCCAGTTTTGTGTCATCTGCAAATTTGATAAACAACCCCTCTACTCCTTCATCCAACTCCTTAAAACTCACCTCTTTCGCTCTGCTCTGTCTGACTCTTTATCCTGCTGAGCCACTATTCCTATACCTACGATCGGTTTACCCTTATCCTTGCAAC
>QEPC01012651.1:865864-883050 GCA_003113815.1 Sphenodon punctatus | reverse complement strand
TTTTTAAAGCCAGGCTGGGCAGGGTGGGTGGGTGGTGCCCCCCCTTCCACCCGCACAGTCTGGGAGGGTGAGGGGGGAGTTTTTGTGGTTTTTTCCATTGATTACAATGAGGACAGTTCCCCATTTAAATCAATGGAACAAATCCGGTACTGGTAAACCGGTACACAAATCTGGAAATCCGGTTTTTAAAAATCCGGTAAACGGTAAATCCGGTAGCCAGTATTTGACCCGATGTCCCACCCCTATAATTTATCAACTTGGCAATATGA
This sequence comes from Sphenodon punctatus, assembly GCA_003113815.1. Classification (NCBI taxonomy): domain Eukaryota; kingdom Metazoa; phylum Chordata; class Lepidosauria; order Sphenodontia; family Sphenodontidae; genus Sphenodon; species Sphenodon punctatus. The sequence goes on along the minus strand of QEPC01012651.1, from coordinate 882,781 downwards.
ATATCATGGGGGGAATTTATCAAATGCTTTCCTGAAATCGAGATATACTACATCCACGGCATTCCCATGATCTACTAAACTAGTAACTTGATCAAAAAAAGAAAAAAGATTACTTTGGCATGATAGGTGTTAGGACACGGACCCACTCCATGAGTGAATATTGGGGGCTGGTACCCCAATATCCAAAAGACCTCTTAAATTTAGGGGGAATTAGCCTAATTTATTCAAAGGGTCCATGCGTGTCCACTGGGATCAGTCAGAGGATGTGATGCACTGCCAACTGGCTGGAATTTCCCTCCCACACCCCAACACAGAAAAGGGATACTCCAATACAAAGGAGGGAGATTTATTGACAAAGAACTAAGTATAATACACAAATAGTTCACCCATGGGCCAATTAGGATGATACAAGTAATTTTCTATACCCTCCCACCAAGCACAGTTGACATACACACACACAATAATTTACAAAGCAAAACCCTCTGGTCTGGTTACCCTGGTGTAAGTAGACATTGCAAGAGGGAGGGAGATGGAAAAGGGGAAATAATTAATACTACCTATCCTGTCCTGTTGAAAAGGGACAGGTAACCCTGTAGATCCAGTGGCATTTGGAGAGGGGGAGAAGCTTGGACAGACCAAAGGGGGGTAGTGGTCTGGGAGAAATCCTTGAGGCAAGTACACGCAAAGTAACCTGCTTGTGTCTGCATTCAAGAATGACCCAATTTGGTCATGCTGGTAAGGGCAGTTATAGAGTTTCTGAGAAGCAGGGCAAGGGGTCCCAAAGGTACTTCTTACACAAAATGGGTCCCAGAGGTGCTCAGGAAGAATGCTAGGGCTGAAAAAAAAAAACTTGCATGATGTGTTGGTGGAAATAGAGCCTTTGAGGATTTCAATGGGAGGCATGGCAGGATGAACAAGAGGGCAAAGGGAAGTTTCTATAGACAGGGGAAGAAGGCTATTCTTAAACAGGCATGGAGCTATCAGCCTAATGATTGATCTATTGCTTGCTCAGAGTTTTGAACGGCTGTGGAGGGCTCATCTCTGAAGAGAGAGGCCACCTGTTTTTGACTGCTCCATTATTTACCCAGGAGCCTCCCTTGTTTCATTCTCTTATTTCTTTCCGACCAGACCCATTTTGCATGGGGCTTTTTCATTATTTTTCCTTTCCCCCCTTCTGTTCCCCTGCACCCTTTGACCTGTGTCTCATGGTGTCAGGTCCTGGGCGCCAACCCTTGGCCTTGGGATGTGGGAGAGACACTTTTAGGGCCTGCCCCACCTGGTGGACCTGTTCACCTCCCACATTCCTCCTCTATATGTCTTTCCCTGTCTTACTGTCCTTTGCATGGCCGCACCCTCTCCCAGCTGGGGCTTGTTTCCCCAGTCCGGCCCCCCAGCTTCCTGATTGGTCACAGATGGTACTTAAACACTGATGTGGCCTCAGGAAACTGATGGAGCAATGTCTCTTCCCCACTTGAATCTTTGCTGTGTGTGCAGTATAGCAGTGTCTAGTTTTCTGCTCAGTAGCAGGGATTCCCCCTTGATTGTGTGTTGTGTATACTTGGTGTGTTCCCTTACACCCCTGTTCTCTCCATAGACCAGGTGATTAATCCCCTCTTGGTGTGTTCCCTTACCTCCCTGTTCACCCAGAGCCTGTGCCCAATCCCCTCGTGGTATGTTCCCTTACCTCCCTGTTTCCCCCCCACCCATAGCCTGTGTGTCCAATCCCCTTTTGGTGTGTTCCCTTACCTCCCAGTTTCCCCCATAGTGCATGAGCTTGATCCCCTCTTGGTGATGTACTGTGTGTTGAGCATCTCAGCTTCACCCTCCACCTGGTTGTCCCTCCAGGGACCCTCATGTCTGGTACCCTTTGTGGGGGTGTCGGCTTGGTGTCCTGGGAGTCATTATGTTGTTTCAGCCACCCTGTCCCCTTTGGGGGTCCTTTATGTGTTGTCCCCCATTATCTAGGGTTCCCCTCCACCCAGGACTTGGTAGTCCTGTCCCATGGTCCTGTTCCAGAAGAACCTGTTCCAGAAGAACCCCCTGGACTAGGGTCCTTCATTCCTGGTTGTTCCTGGTAGTCCCCAGAGTTACAGTTCCCTACGGCCCTCCCCATAATTTCAGAGCTCTCTGTGTCAGACCCCCGTGTACTCCCTTCCCTTTGTTGTGTGGGTTCTTCCTTCTTCTCGCTGACCTCAATGATGAGTTAGACCCTCTGTGAGACTGGGTTTCCTGGCCACAAGAAGAGAGTAGGCTCTTGGGTCCCAAGACATACTGAGAGGTCCTCTTTCTCATAAGCTTCCCCCCCCTCACTGGGGTCCTTCCTCTTCCTTGCCCTCGGGGGGTGGGTGTCTCCTATCCTCATTCCCCTGATACCCTGTCCCCCTGTGACACATGGGGTGCTGCCAAGGAGGGGGGGATGTCTATGGTTTTTGGAGGGGGAATGGTGTCATTTCTAACATGGGACAACAAACCCACAAGATCCCCCAAAGCCAAAGCCAGTGGCAGGATAACCTTCCCATGGTCCAAAGTGTGGCAGCTGCAGTTGCCCTCCCCAGGGTGGGCAGGGATCCAGCTCACCCCTGTCTTGTTTTTTTCACCCAGTATAATTACTGCAGTTTTAAAGATGAGGAGCTGACTTGAGCAATACTGATTCACTTAAGGATAATCAATAAGATCATAACCTACCTAACTCTGATTTGAACCAAGGTGTGTCAATCCATCTAGTGGCTCTTTTGAAGCATTCCGATTATTCTTTCTCCTGGGTTTGTCTTGTGTCTTTAAGCAGACTCCTTTTTCTTGCCCTCCTTAAAACTACAGATGATAAAACAAGGGGTGCTTTCACACATTATAAAAAAGTCTGCATTGTTTTAATCTGATTGTTTATGATTTGCATTACAAGTTGCTATTACCCATTCACACATTCTACTTTTCTCCATATTTGAACTTAATGCACATTGTAAAATTCTGCATTATAAACATTCTCACATTCAATTTGATTATTTAAACAAAAAACCCTAACTGTTTCAAAAAACGTTAAAGGCACAACCATTTCCAAAACAAAAAAACTTATCTCTTAAAAAATATTTCACAAAATACATTTACCCTAACTTAAACTCCAAAAAACATGAACATTAATTACAATTCTAATTAAAAATCTTTAACATACATTACAACAAAAATTAAATGCCCAAAAGTATAGAAAGTATTTCAAACTTTCTATTTATATTTCATACTTTACCATCAACATGAACATAATATATATACTTAACTCCTTAGCATACATACTTACACTTATTAATACTTATCACTAAGCAAACAATCACATTTTTCATTATTAAGCATTGATTTATTATCAACATTTGATGACAAACAATTTTTTCAAAGTGCCTTAACTCTGTCCTTCTGCGCAGATTTTTATTGTATCAAACCAATTCTATACACTAACATTGGAAACATATCATTTTATAAAGTGTATACAATTTTTATACATATAAACAACAGTTAAGACGTGCATAATTTAAAAAGTCTTTATTCAAGATGGTTTGGGGCACTCTGTCATTCACTTTTCAAACATGCACATTGGACAGAAAACAAGAAGATTAAGCCATTCCCAATTTACTGAAATATTTGGATAAAATAATAATGCACATAAATAATGTGGGAAAGCACCCTATGTTGTCAGTCCCCTTTAATGTCCTGGTGCTCACAGGATAAGAGGACAGCTGAAAATTCTGTTCCTTTAACTCACTCTTCTGCTTCTTACAGAGTGACTAAGTTGCAAACACTATCTCATTTGCCACACACAGTCATGGATCCTGCCTAGGGCTGAAACTTGGTACTGGGTTTTAATCAATTTTAGCCGAGGATCATGGTATTTCACTAAGTTTTACCAAGTACCGAGATCCCAAGAAATCTGCATGGTACTTCATAACACCTAGATGGAGTAAAATTACCTGAACCTGCATTGGGTCACTGCTGCGTCCCATTACCATACTTTCCCATGAAGTCCTGCAAGGTCCCCTGAGCACTGCAGGTCCCCCCATCAAGTTACAGCTCATGGTTTGCAAGCAAGTTGTACTGCCATGAGATCAAGTCACCATCTTTGCTTTGGGAACATGCTGGACTACATTTCCCAGCATGCTCCCAGAGAGCCAGTAGTTCTAATGCTGGTCTGCCATGTTTGCTCTCTGGGAGTATGCTTGGAAATGTAGTCCACCATGCTCCCAGAGAGATGGCAGTGGGTAGCACATTGGCTCCACTTGTGGCGGCCCCTCCGTTTGGACTCCACATGGTGAGTTTTCCATCCTCTGCCCTCTTTCCTGTGCATTGCCCCTCCTAGAAATTTCCTACAGCCCCCTTCCTTCCTGTCCCCCCACCCCAGTACTTCCTGTTGGATTGTGCAACAGTCAAAAGTAAAAGCCCATTGCAAGCCCTGCAAGCTTAATAGGGAGCTTGTCCAGTAGGGGGATCAGGGGATGAAACAGGGTTTTTTTCCTACTTGTCTCCTCTCTTCTCCTCTCCCTGTCCTCCATCTTGTCCCATGCAGTCTGTACAGTATGGAAGCATGTCTTCTGAGTTCTTGGTAAAGTTCTGTTTTGAAGAAACTTCTACTGTGTGTTATTCAGCAGAAAGCTAACTCTACAATAGGTTATGGGCCCAGGACATTTTCAAGGCAATTTTGAAGACTAGAACTAGCCCAGAAGCAGTGCAGACTGTGAAAGAAAACTCCCAGACACAGAGGCCTACTGACTGTGAGTAAGAAGGCATAAATTCCAGAAGGGGAAAGGGAGGGAAGCAAGTATGTCAAGCAGCTCAGAGCTCAGACTTTCAGTAGGAAAGTTGAACAATGTAAACTACCAATTGTGGAAGTTTAAACTGGAAATGCTGCTGTCTAAAGATGATCTATGGGAGGTGATTACCATAAACAGACCAGCAGCCAATCAGAGGAATGGGATAAAAAGGACAGGTTAGCAAAGGCTACAATAAGTTTATTTATGAAGATGACCAGCTAATCCATATAAAAAGTGAGACCACAGCAAGAGGCATGTGGATTGCATTGCAAAACTTGCATGAGAAAACTAGTCCGAATAGCAAACTGTTTCTACTGAGGAAACATTACAAAATGAGACTTGGCAAAGAAAGTGAAATACAGGAACATATAAATGCCATGTTGGAAGTAGTGTCACAGCTGTGTGGCATTGGAGAAGATATAAAGGACAGCCATATGGTAGCTCTACTCCTCTGAGGCCTGCCTGAATCTTACAGTGCCCTCATCAATGCCCTGGAGACAAGGCTAGAGACTGAACTGAAGCTGGAATTCATTAAAGGTAGACTTGCAGATGAATTCCAGTGCAGAAAGGAGAACCTGCAGAATGATCTAAAGCAGGGTAACGAGACTGCACTGAAAACCTCAGACAAAGCTCCTAAGAGGGAAAGCAGAGTATGCTTCAGATGCAAAAAGGAGGGACATTTAAAGAAAGACTACTATATATGGAAAGCAGAACAGCAGAAACTGTCTCCACGAACACCTAAACAGAGGACTAAAGTCACAAACAGCAACACAGTCACTCAACAATGGAGTGGATGCTTCAGAGCAATGTAAGACAACTCATCCCAAAATTGGTGTGTAGACTCTGGGGCAACGAGCCACATGACTAGCAATAAAGGATTCTTCACAGGGCTGGATCTGAGCAGTAAAGAAAGGATCTACCTTGCAGACAGGAGAAACATCAATGTGGAAGGAATTGGAGAAGAATTCCTGTACTGCAACCAGTCACAGGGAGGCACACTGACCATACCCATAAAAGATGCGCTCTATGTGCCCAAATTAGAAGGGGGATTCCTGTCCGTGGGGTGCCTGGTAGCGAGGGTGTTCACCATCCATTTCCAGGGAGACCAATGCACAATTCAAAGTGGGACAAAAGTACTGGCCAGGGCCACTGCAGATGACCACCTGTACCGTCTGAGCACAGTGAAAGAACAGGCAAAGCTCACTGCGCACAAGCCACACGATGACTGCATCCACCTGTGGCATAGATGCATGGGACATACACATATAGACAGCATCAAGGAAATGCACAGACAGCAGTTGACCAAAGACCTTAAGGTATCAATGTGTCCGTGATCATGAAATGCGACTGTTGCATCAAAGCCAAAGCCACGAGGGCTGCGCTTCCTAAGAGGAGTCAGAATAGAGCCACGAAACCGCTTGATCTTGTACACAGAGATGTCTGCGGCCCAATGAAAGTTCTCACACCAGGAGGCAACCGGTATATGGTAACTTACATTGACAACTATTGAATGTACACGATCACGTACATCATGAAGAGTAAAGATGAAGTATTCGACAAACTTCAGGACTATGTGACCATGATGAGTCGAGCAACAAGTTCCGGCTCAGACCAAAGACACTGCGGATTGACAATGGAGGTGAGTTCACAGGAAAGGAAGTAGAGGGCTTCCTGAGACTCCATGGAATTGAGCACCAAAAGACAGTGCTATATACACCCGAGCAGAATGCAACAGTTGAAAGAAAAAACAGAACACTAACTGAAATGGTTACATGCATGTTAACAGACTCTGGACTACCAGAAAGATATTGGGGTGAAGCAGCAGCTGCTGCTACCTACCTACAAAATCAGCTGTATTCTAGTACAGTGATGAAAACTCCATATGAACTGTGGCATGGTCAGAAACTTAGTGTGGGCAACATCAGAATACTTGGAAGTAAGACTTACATATATATCCCAGAGGAGAAACTTACCAAGCTGCAAAACAGAGCAGTGGAAGGTATCCTCATAGGATACAGTGAGCATTCCAAAGGGTACAGGATCCTGGATTCACGCACAGACAGAATAACCATTAGTAACAGTGTGACCTTTTGTGGAAAACTCAAGCAACAGTGTGATGACTCTCCAAGGTCCAGGTGAAGGAGAACAATCAACCACAGATGAAACCACTGAAAGGGAGCGGTCCTCTGAACAAATAGTTGAAATCGGCACAAAGGTAACAGAAGTGCAGGAACAGATACAGCCGGCTGCTGATACTGAGCCAAGGCAGTCGACAAGGTCTAACAAAGGCATTCCCCCTACTTGACTGTCCTACAAAGTCAGCACCAGTAAATTGTTGGAGCCAGCATCCTTGGAGGACATCTCATAGATGTCAGAAGGGGGAAGCAGAAAAATGGGTAAGAGCAGCTGAAGAAGAAGTAAAGTCCATGCAGGACAACGTGACATGGACACTTGCTCCACTGCCCGCATGGAGACAGACTCTAGGTTGTAAATGGACATTTAAAATAAAGTACAATGCGCAGGGAAATATTGAACCGTACAAGACCCGACTTGTCGCAAAAGGATACTCCCAGAAGTACGGAGAAGACTATGATGAAACATTTGTACCTGTATTTAAGCACACTACAATCAGAACATTAAGTATAGCTGCCGGAAGAGGAATGCAAGTCAAGCATATGGATGTGAAAACAGCGTTCCTAAATGGTGAGTTGAAGGAAGATATTTACATGGACCAACCACTGGGGTTTGCAGACATTGAAAGGCCGGATCTTGTATGCAAACTGCACTAAAGCATATATGGGCTTAACCCTAGTCTATCATCATGGGGTTGTTTTCCATCCTCCAGTGGAAAAAACATAAAGAAATATGGTAATTCGTGGCTCTACAAGTTTGAGAATGTAGGACATTGTCACCAGAACCTCTGGGCATAACATAGTCAAATTTCATCCAGATATCGCTTACCGTTTGTCTTCTGTAATAAATATTTTTTTTAAAAGGCCTGGGGTGTTAAAATAACCCCAGCATCAATGGAGTTTTCCTATTGCGGTGGAATTTCAACCCCAACCAATGCATTTCAATTGGGGTGGATTTCCACCCCAGATTAAAAGCGGCCAAATCAACAGTTTTCGAGGCCTGTTCAGACTGCAAGATGACATGGAAGGCAAGGTCACTTTAGAATGTCATCAGAAATGAAAATTATCTCCTTCACTGCAACGAACATCTCACAATGTTTTCATTAGTGTCTAATAGAAAAAGTAGCCAAAAATGATTTTTCATTTGCTCAATCACTCCATCTGCAAAGCTATCTTTGCCAAAAAAAAGCCTCCAGGGTTTCTGTCTCTTTGTTTGATAGGTTTCTTTTGTCACCCAGCCTCCTAGCAGTCAGTTTGTTTGTTATGCAGGAATCTTATCTCAAGTACCCTGCAAGGTCTCAGATTCTTCTCAAGTACCCTCCAAGTTCTCAGGTTCTTAGTTAGATAGGTTTCATATTTCACCTAGCCTCCAAGGTTTCTGTCTGTCTGTTGGAGCCCCTATTTCAGACATCAGGGAACTGAAATCTAACTTGCTAAAAAAGTGCAGAGGAGAGTGCAGATAGTCATCACTGCAAGACACAGATTCTTCTGGAGAACAGCACCTTCCTTCAGGTGGGCAGACAGCCATCTAGACATATCACATTGCAACGTAGCAATGGATCAACCTTCCACAGTTAGTATCTGATCTTGGGGGGCCCTGAGACACCAGGGTGAGTGTAGGCACTTGGGGACTGGCTGGAAGAGCTTGCAGGGGGGGATATAACTGAGGCAGTGGGGGGGCTGGCTCTTGGGGGCACTGAGGCACAGGGGGGGCAGACTCTTGGGGGCACTGAGGCACAGGGGTGTGTGGAGGCACTGAGGGCTGGCTGGAAGAGCTTGCAGAGGGATAGAACTGAGGCAGTGGGGGGATGGCTCTTGGGGGCACTGAGGCACAGGGGTGCGTGGAGGAACTGGGGGGCTGGCTGGAAGAGCTTGGCCAACCATCACCACCATGGCCTTATCTGGATTCAGCTTCAATCATCTCATCCTCATCCAGCCATTCTTCCTCCCTGGAAGATTTTGTGTGGTGTGGTCACTGGCTGGGGGCTTGTAGGAGGGGAATGAAGGATGGCAGGGCACATTTTCTGTATTTTGAATAAAAAATAATGTTTTTGCAAAGAAAAACGAGTAGTGTTGGTTGTTATTTATTCGTGTGTGGAGTTGATATTTCTCATAAAACAGACTCTATAATGTCTGTGTGTTTGTGCTGGGCATAGATTGTGTGGCTACTGTAAAAAAAATTACATTTTATTGTACACTTTCAATCCACGGGCGAAAATCAGCTTGGGGTTAGAAATCCACCCCATGATACCTCGAGTGTAATTTTTTTCATGGTGAAAGGTAAAGGTTAAGCAGGCCACCAGAGCGTGGAACACTAAAATAAACAAGGTGCTCATGAGGGAAAATTTTACCAGGAGCAAAGCAGTTTCCTGCTTATACACAAAGAAACTAAGGGGCAGGTGGAACTTTGTATTAAGTTATGTTGACGACCTTATTGTATGCTTTGAGCAAGAAGGGGACGAGTGTGAAACAATGAGAGCTCTAAATCAGGACTTTGAAATTAAGGACCTGGGTTACATAATGCATTACCTTGAAATACAAATTGAAAGAGAAGATAGCTTCCATCATCTTCTCAACCAAAGACAGGCAATAGAAGAGATGACAGCAAGTTTCGGCATGGGGGGTGAGAAGGGAGCAAATACCCCTATGGAAACCAGCTACCGAAAGGAGATCAAAGAACCGAGCTTATTGCTGCCAGACAATAATCAGTACAGAAAGGTGATAGGAAAGCTCTTGTAGATTGCCATTATCACAAGGCTCCACATTGCGGTGGCAATAGATATACTGTGTAGACAAGTCTCAGCCCCAACCCAAACAGATCGGAATACAGTGAAGAGGGTGTTACGGTACCTGAAAGGGACTGTGCACCTCAAGTTACAGCTTCCAGCAATGTCCGTGTCAGACCTGATAGGGTACATGAATGCAGATTGGGTTGGAGACCATTCGGACTGAAAATCTACCAGTGGGCGATTTTTGCTTGGTGGAGGACCCATCAGCTGGTGCAGTAGGAAACAAGCTTCTTTGACACTTTCCTCTATGGAGGCAGAGTACATGGCAGCGGTACATGCCAGCCAAGAAGTTATCTGGTTGTGACAGCTTCTGAATGATCTGGGGCAAAAATTGGACAGACCCATGCTGATCTTGGAAGACAACCTGTACTTATGTACAGCGCTGGTGCAAACAGGATGAATCAACCCCAGAACCAAGCACATTGATGTAAAATAGTATTTCCTGAAAGACTCACAGGAACAAGGACTCATAGATCTGCAATACTGTCCTACAGAGGATATGACAGTAGATGTGTTCATGAAGCCACTAGCAGGGGAACGCCATCGCAAGCTATTAAGAAGAATGAACCTAGTGGGTTTGACTAATGACTGTTGAGAAGGGGTGTTGGATTGTGCAACAGTCACAAGTAAAAGCCCATTGCAAGCCCTGCAAGCTTAATATGGGACTTGTCCAGTAGGTGGAGAGTCAGGGGATGAAACAGTTTTTTTCCTCCTTGTCTCCTCTCTTCTCTCTCTGTCCTCCATCTTGTCCCATGCAGTCTGTACAGTATGGAAGCATGTCTTCTGAGTTCTTAGTAAAGTTCTGTTTGGAAGAAATTTCTACTGTGTGTTGTTCATCAGAAAGCTAACTCTACAATACTTCCTTGTTTGGTCACATAAGGACAGGAAGACACATAAGGGAACTTGGTAGAATACCCAGTAGAATACTATCGAGTATTTTACCAAGTACGAGTATTTGTCACATTCTTGAGTAGCTTCCGGAAACTTGAGCCCAATAGTTGACTATTCAGAAATACAAACAATTAATGTTCTAATAATGAATGTTCTACATCTGACCAGCCTACCAGCATTTTGAATAGTTCTTGGTACTTGCAAGGATGGTGCAGCATCTTGTGGTTCTTTTATTGTTTGCCTTGGGTCTTAACTGTGTCACTCCCGACAAATGCAGCTAACTTCAGAAGTTCCTGAATTTTTTATAGCAGAGCGTTTAGAGTTGGAGGAATTTGGATAGTTTGAAAGTGTGATTGTATTAGTGCAGTGTGTGAATCACACACTGGAAAGTGTCCTCTAAAGTCATATAACAGAATACAAGACAAACCAAAAACTTTACAACAAACATCCCTTTAAAAAGGGTGAGGAGTTTCTGAAAATGGCAAGTTTAATTTTCTGATGGTTTGTGTCATCGTACATCCAAGTGGTTGTGGCCTGGTGGAAAAAGGCATAATCATGGGCAAATCCCCCTTTTGATTTAATTAAATCAATTTCCCTGAAAACAGTTTAAGAAAGTGGAGAAATAGTGAAAATTAGACAATGGTCATATCAGTCCTAAAGGACTCCTTCACTCCTCCCCACCATAAAACAGTTGGCACCGTAGGAATACAAACCTACATGCAAAATGAACTGCTGCTTTGAAATGAACTCCATGATGTAGTTGAACTTAATCTGTACAAAATTAAGTTCTGGTAAAGAGTGTCTTTTGTTCATGATCGACCATGCTCCTACTGGGTTATTCTTAAGAGAATGCCATTTCTACTACTTTTTATGAGGATATTTATTATTGATTGTGAATATAACACTCATAATGACAAATAAACCAATAGAATCCCAAAGTCAACATCTGACAGAAATGAACAATGTACAACACAATGAATATATGAATAACAATTGAAACTATTACATGTAGTTAGACTACACTTAATTCCAAGGAATGTGTGTATAACTTCTTGAAATCTTGGGTGACCTCTGCTTCTGCCAAGGGGAGTCTGCCTAAGGAGTAAGGGAAACCAGAGTGATAGGTTCTGGCTTCAACCCTAGTAAACAAACAAGCAAACATTTCTTCAGCCAATAAATAAAGATGGACTGTCCTAACAACAGTGAACCAGGGAAAGAGATTCCAACAGAATTTCCTGGACAGCACAAGAAAAGAATCTATACCAGAGGTTCCCGAGCTCTTTGACTCAGGACCACAAAAGGATTCCCATGATCTGCGGGTGGGTTCACAACCTATTTGGTATCTGATAGACTCTATATGCCTTTATTGTTGTTGTGGGTCACAAGATTATATTTAATCTAAAAAGGGAAGGTTATTGAACGAGTGGTGGCTCGACAACTTCAGGAGCATTTGGTCAATTTTCTTGATCCCTCGCAGTCTGGCTTCTATCCGGGTTATGGCATGGAGACTGCTCTTGTGGCCTTGGCTGACAATCTCTCACGTGAACTGGACCAGCGTCGCTAGATCTCTCGGCTGCTTTTGATACCATTGATCATGAGATGTTGGTGACTCGGCTGCGAGACCGGGCATGGATTATCAGGACTGTTCTTGAATGGTTCCATTCTTTCCTGCTTGGGAGATCCCAGCGTGTGGTGCTGTGTGAATTTTCATCTTCTCCCCAGGGCCTCACATGTGGGGATCTGCAATGTTCCATTCTATCCCCTCTCTTGTTCAATATGTATATGCAGCCTTTGGGGGAGGTTGTCAGGGAACTTGGGGTGAGGTGTCATCAATATGCTGATGACACCCAGCTATATCTCTCATTTTCATCTGACACAGGTCCGGCAGTCTCGGTGCTTACCTGGTGTTTGTCAGCTGTGGGGGGTTGGATGAGGGAGAGCCACCAGAAATTAAATCTTGACAAGATAGAGGTGATGGGTGTGAGAAAAGCCTGGGGAGTAATGGTCCCCATCATTGATGGGGTCCGTCCTCCCCTGTTTTCTCAGGTCTGGAGTCTGGGGGTGTTCCTGGACCCGCAGCTCTGTCGGGATGTCCAAGTGGCAGCTGTGGTGAAGGGACCATTTTGCCAGTTACATCTGATACGTTGGCTTAGACTGTATGTCTCAGACTTGGATCTGGCCACAATCATTCATGCTTTTATTTAATGTACTTATTTATTTATTTTAAATATTTCTAACCTGCTAATCCTGCCACAGGCAGCTCTGGAAAGCTTACAATAATGCCAATAATAATAATAACACTAAGAACAACTTTTTTATTACCTCAAGACTGGACTACTGTAACGTACTCTATGTGGGGCTACCCTTTCTGCTGGTTCGGAGACTTCAGCTGGTGCAGAATGCGGTAGTCCGTCTCCTGATTGGGACAGTCCGATGTGAGCACGTTACATGAAATCTGTTTACTTTCTCATTGATTGTTCATCATCGAGAGGGATATGAAAGTGGTGACAAGTCCCCAAAGGGGGCTCTTTTAGAACTGAGTCTCTGTCTGGGAGTTGAAGGGACCACATCTACCTGAGAAAGCCTAGTTACTCTACGCTCTCCGGGGTGCTGAAGAGAAGGAGAACCAGGTGGTACTGAGGAGAGGCTGTGCCCAGGAGGGAGCCTCATGCCTGGGGAAGGCTTGGCCAGAGCCTCGGTCTTTGAGGTCTGGCTAGATGGACAAGGGGGGTTGATATTGTGTTTCTCCTGAACTTGTGAGAGACTGATGTGGGTCTACAGGGTGGAGGTGACTGTGGCAGCAGCCCCAGGGATTGTGGACACTTAGTCTAATAAAGACTGTGTACACTATACAGCTTGTGTTGGGTTCTATAGGAGGGAATCCCCTCCCTTGAAGGGGTATTCAGCCAAGGCTCAGGATGAATAGGCGTGGCAGTGGGATAGAGCTAATTCCCTTAAAGAGACCCTAGCACCCCCATGTGGCCCTGGGAAGACAGGGTGGGGGGTCTACAGATGCATTTCTGAATTTCACCCTGTGCAAGTTGGCAATTATTATTCATTGGTATGGCACTATTCTCCTCCCCCCCCCCCCGATATTCCACAAAACCTTGGTGTATCAACTTGTCCCAATGCTGGCCATGGTTCCGACTGATTTTGCTGTAATGACCTAAACAACATACAGAAAAAAGCCTGCATGTAGCGTTGGCATCATGTACATCTGTCTAGTGTTGCTCTTTATTTTCTTTCAGGGGATTTAAAAAATCCAGCAAAGCATGTATTAGAACTCTTTGAAGTTCTTTGCATGTTTTCATATCTAAAAAAATCTATCTTTGTTCAGGCAAACGCAGCACAGCTTAATGCAAAGAGCGATTTCCCACTATTGATCAATAAAATGCAGAGCAGCATTCAATATTTTTATTAGAACTTCTAAATGGATTTGGTTAAGTGTAATTAAGACTGCAGTGCTGTGAGGAAGCCAGTTGTTTCTCCCCAGCACTTTCAATACTAAAATTGTACATATTTTAATACACTTAAATGTTACAGAAATATAGAAAAATAGACATTCTACACTAGTGTATCATATGATAAAATGTTACAGAGATAAAGCTGAAGAAATTCAGATAGGAGTGAATTAAAGAAACAATTCTATTCTAATTTGTACTCATATTGTACAATTGCACTGTGACTCAAAATCCCACTTGTTTTCTGAAGGGGATGTCTTTATATTTATTTATTTATTTATATTACAAATTATATGCCACCCCATCCTGCCTCAGGCATCTCGGGGCAGCTAACAACATTTTAAAACATATTAAAGCATAGCAATAAAGCTACAATTTAAAAATAACCTATAATCCCCAAACAAAAAGCCCATATCCACCCTAACCCAACCCACCCACCCCATCTCCCTTGGTAAAGGCCTGGTGGAACAGCCAGGTCTTACACTGTCTGTGGAAAGAGGGGAGGTCTGTGGTCAAGCAGACCTCTAACAGGAAGGTGTTCTACAGCCACGGCGCAGCCACAGAGAATATCATCCGCATGATTGACACCTGGGAAACCCGGGGGACCCAAGGAGGGCACCCTCGGCCAACCACAGGGTCTGATCCAGGACTTGGAGAGTGAAGCTGTCATGCAGGTAGGTGGGGCCCAAGCTGTATAGGGCTTTAAAGGTCAACACCAATACCTTGAATTGGGCCCGGAAGACTATCGTTAGCCAGTGAAGAAAGCGTATATAAGGACAGCAAGGCAAAGAGGAACTGAGAGTACCCACAAAATGGGAATACCTGTCAAATTCCCAGTACCTGAATTGACTCGCCAACATTGGATACTGATTAGTACCTGATTATGACCTGATTCAGGTACCCAGTTTTTCAGAATGTAGACGTATAGTCCCGGATTGTCAATTTATAGTGCCATTTTTTAAAACTTTTTGGTCGATTTACCAACTTCCAACACCTATTTATTTATTTATTTATTTATTTAATATTTTTATACCCCACCCCTCCTGCGAACAGCTATTTTTGGTCCCAGAAAATCAAATTCTGGTCCTGGAAATTTGACTTCTAGTCCCATTTTGGTTTTTTAATTTCCATCCATATTTTTTGGTTTTCTGATCCGATATATTTATCAGTAATTAGAAAATTGGAAAACTGGTAATGGTAATTGGTAAAAAAAATACTTATTGTTTGGGTATCCGGGTACCTGACCAGTACCTGGGTAACCCATTAGATACACAATGTGGTACCTGAAAATGTGGGTGTTACCAGTGGGTACTAAATTACTTACCTGTTTCAGCCCTTGACACACTTTCTCAAGCTAGCATATGGATTTCTGAACTCCTGAATAACACACCTTTTAAAAGTTCTATACAAAGCTGAGTTTGAAAGTGAAAGATTTCCATAGTGTATAATTATTATATATTATAAATACCTCTGCTAAAACTGAAATTAGCACAATCCATACAATTGTTCATGGACAGTTTTTCAACTTTGTTATGGCAAAGTTATCCTTTCTTCCAACTCCAGAAGGTCTAAACTTTATTTTCAGTTTTGCTGATCTGTGTTAAAAGTTAAATGCTTTTATTTCTCATAACAAATACACTCTACAGGATACTATTAGAAGTGTGCACCAGGGACCCATGTGGTTATTCTTTTTTTGGTTTTCAGTTTTGTTATATAAATATTTCATTTTTGATTTTATAAATATCAAAATTTTGTTTTCATTTTTAATTCCATTTTTTCTTTCTATTGGTTTCGATGGAAAGCACATTTTCAGCTGTACCTTTTTTATTTTCCATTATATTTGGATGAAACGTAAGGCATTAGGAGTACCAAATGTTGGAAAGATTGGATAAAGTAAACTGATTTTATAAGCAATTGAATTATGTTGTTGTGCAAAAATCTGAATATACATTCCTGGATATAACTTCTTGGTCTCCCATCTAATGTGGATGGGACTAAACTTGGCAAGACTATACCCTTCCTAACCTATGCCAACTTTCAGAAGGATTAGATAAAGGGTCCTGGTGGTATAAGTAATTAACTTATAAATGTATGTCTGACTTTGGGTGTTTTCAGACGTTACGGGGCCGCTTGGCCCCATACCAAAAACAACCCATTCATTCCCCGCCGGGGTCACCCCGTCACGCCATATCAGACGTGCCGGGGGCTCCCGGCGGGGAATCTTGGAGGGGGTGGGGCCGCGCGGTGCAACGTGCAGCCGCACGGCCCCACCCCCTCCACGCACCCCACCCTCCGGGGAGATGGGCAGGCGGCGGGGCCAATGCGGCCGCTGCGTCGGGCCGGATGCGCCATGGCCTGGGATCCCACCGGGGATCCTGGGCCGGATGCGCCATGGCCTGGGATCCCACCGGGGATCCCGGGCCGTGGCAACCGGCCAGACGTTACTTTTTTTTTGTCCCCGCTGGGGATCTTTTTGACCACGCTTCCCGGGACATTCCCCCGGCTAGCCCTGGAAGCGTGGTTCAAATTGACCCCTCACGGGTATTGACTGTGGCAAACATCTGGCGGCTGCCAAACAGACGTGCGAGCCACAGTGACCACAGGTGGGTATTCACCATGGTTCACTGTGATCTCGTAACATCTGAAAATACCCTTTGTAGACCAACCAGTGTACATAAAATTTGGCAGATCATTGGGTGATTTCAGACATTGGGTATTTTCAGACGATACGGCGGCCGTTGGCCCTGTACTGGCTCCAACGGCTTTGTTCCCCGCCGGGGCCACCCCGTAACGGCACAACAGACGTGCCGGGGGGATCCCGGCGGGGAAAGTGGGAGGGGCCGGGGCCGCGCGG
>QEPC01012651.1:850721-862539 GCA_003113815.1 Sphenodon punctatus | reverse complement strand
TTGATGTGCATGTAGACTGTGTTTTCTTCCATCCAATGTTAACCCTGGGAGCTCCTGGGTTGTGCCAGGGTTTTGCCACTGTTTCCCTTTTAAGCTTGAAGTGCATTTTAGACTGGGTTTTCTTCCATCTGATGTTAACCCTGGGAACTCCTGGTTCCACCTACCGTTGCCCTGGCTCTGCCTACCATTGCCCTGGCTCCGCCTACCGTTGCCCTGGCTCCACCAGCTTGCCAGACAGCCTTACTGCCCCTCCAAACTAAAAAGCCACCAGCCGCCCCTGGTTTCTCAGTTTTTCCCATTATTTTGAAAACTAAAATTTGTTTTTGTTTTCATTATTATTTGTTGTTTTTGTTTTTTCAAAGCAAAAAATAAAATGTACATTTTCATTCTCATTCTCATAATAACGAAAATGAATTGCAGACCCCTAGATACTATATTTGAGGCTGTGAATTCAGAAGATACATTGTATGGAATCTATAGAAGTAAGAGTATTCGGTTCATTAAAGATCCAGTTCTATGACCCTCTGTCACTTGAAAGCACTTACTCATGAAACTAATAGATACTTTTCAATAAAACCTAACTGAAGACAGTGGAGTCTGGTCCTAATAGAAGTTTAGTAATTGGCAAATATGTTTGATTCAAAATGTCAGAATAACATCTTCATTTGACATTGCACATATGTTAAAATAATGAATAGTGTTAATTAATACAAATAAGGCTTTTTTGTGTGTGGGGGGAGTTTCTTCTGAATTTTCACATTTAGCTCCCTGGGGCTTATTCATGTCTTTGCTTCAAAGCACAGAGTGTCTGAAGGAATGCATAGCATTTTGGGGTGCTTCCACATTATTATCATTGGGATAGGGATTGTGGCTGAAAATCATAACCTGTCCCCAAGGTCCTCCTTCCTCTGGAAGGGGGAAACCTGTGGGAAATATATTTTAGGCCCAGAGTTCTTCCCTAAGTAAGTATACTGTAGTTACATGTGGGAGACCAGAGTTACTTTATGTGATTAGCTTTTTTTCCCTACTCTTAAATTTTTTTGCGTGCCTGTAAACAAAGATCCACTGTAAAATCTGGCCATAAAATACACATTGCTCTGAAAGTGCTTCCATTTCAACTGATTGCATTTTGTGTCCTTATAATGATGCAGTACATTAGTGGCATATTTCACTTTACAGAACTGTATGCTGGGCTACCTGAAACTGTAGAAAAAGCTAAATCCTGCTTGCTTAAAAAAAAATGTGATTTAAATTACAATCGCAAAGGATCAGGAGAACCAAGAATAGTCTGCAAAATAATAATTTTAGATTATTTTTAAAAGCTGCAGGAAATCTCCTGTTTTCTTTTTAGAAAATCCACTTTTTCTATTACTCCTAAAACATGTCATTTTCTCTAGTATTTTATAGTTTTTGTTCATGCTATTCATTTTGTAATCCAAAATGATTCCAGCGTTCTCTCTAACATCATGCAACACACATTCACTATAATTTCCAAATTTATTCAGTTGTTTTGCCATGTAGGAAAGTGATTGTTATCTGACGAAACCAGGTTAATTTTGATTCTCCAGGAGAAGTGACTGGCAGAGCCTAAAGCAGTTTTATTTAGCAGGTGGGAAGTTCACGATGACTGTATTTTATGATTCACGCTGGGTATTGAAGTTTTGTAGGCAGTATGGGGATAAATTATTATTAATAAAGAATTCTATCAGAGTCTCACATCTGTACAATTGTGAAGACCTAAAGAATGAAGATGAGAATTTTTGTTTTATTAATGTAGATATTGCCTTCTGTGGCTATTTGATTTTTAAAAGAGCTTGGGTTTCAAGCTGCATTCACGCTCACACAAGCCTTTCATCCCACCTCTTCAATTTCTTATGTGTAATTATAATTACATGTTTTAACTGTTTTGATGTTTCCCTCCCAAAGTCTGGCATTAATTCCAGGAACCATAGAAAAAAGAGAAAAAACAAGGCCAAAAGGGAGGGGGTTGGGGGAAACAGCAAAAAATACATGGAAATACATGACTCTGTGATACTGACAGATGAATTAATTCCTTCATGTTTTATGAAAAATGTGTGCAAGGAAATAGCACAATTGTTATACCTTGGTTATTAGGCTGCATTAGCACAAGACACTATGTGTGCTAAAATTCCTTCCCCACTTTTATTTTGAACATCTGAAAAGGTTAGCTTTCAGAAGAATGCACTGGGTATAATATGCTTTTACTGCAAAAAAAAAAACCCCTCAAAAACCAAGGTTTATCAATGTGCTAACTCCCTCATGCACATTTGTTATAACATGTGAGGGAATTAATCCTGTGGTCAGTCTGTCTTCCCCTATAGAGTCAATGCACAGCCACACAACATTCTGGGATACCTAGCAGTGGCTGTCTATAGTAATAGGGGATAACCTTTAAAGAGTGGGGACTGTGAAAATGCAGGCTTACAATCGCCCATAAGGAACTGGAGAGGTGGGAGAAAAGGCTTGTGTGGATGCAGCCTTAGGGTAATTTCAAACGTTACAGGATCACAGTCAACCACCCTGAATCACAGTGGATTCAGGGTGGTGGCTGTGAATGTGTGAACGTCTGTTTGAGCCCCGCCAGATGTTCACCATGGTGAATTCCTGGTGGGGTTCAAAGCTAACCACAATTCTGGAGGTGAGGCTGGCCTTGCCTCCAGAATCGTGGTTAGCTGAACCACGATCAGGAATGGGGTGAAAGTAACATCTGTTACCTCGCCCCGTTCCTGACCATGGTCCTCATTGGCCGCTGCGCCCACCCGTCTCCCCAAGGGCAGGTGGCCGGTGGAGCGCGGGGGGCAAGACTAAGTGGCCGCAAGTCGCGCTATGCAGCCCCACCCCCCGATTCTCCTCTGCAATAAGGCCAGCACGTCTAAAGGGCAGCCGATCTGATCATGGACTGGAATCTGAGACAGATCCCGGTCCTGGGTTCAAGCATGACAGGCCGAAAGGCCCGTCACATCTGAAATTACCCTTAGATGTGCAATATGTCTTCTGCATCCTATGAAAGTCTATGGTGCTGCCAAGGGCAATGGCCAGCCAAAAGTGGAGCTGCAGTGTGGGTCTACTGAGCTGACAGACCACAGTTCCACCTCAGGCTGGTACCCGGGGTTTGGCCAGCCTGCTCCCCTAGCAGCACTCCAACATCTGGCAGCATGCCTTTAGATGGATGGGTCACCTGAGGATGGCACAGCCAGCCCTGGAGGCAGCCCATCCATCTGTTTTCTCATGTGAATGCAGCATCAGTGTGCTGAGCTCCTCTGAAATTCTGAATAGTAGTGGCATGATGAGAATTACTGGGTTCTTGGTCATTTTCAAATTTGGTGCTATTTTGGATGATGAGGGCTTCACTATGATTTTTGGGAACATAATCAAAATTTGCTATGATATTTGGGAAATCTTCTCTATGAATGGAAAAATCCAAAGCAAAATAATGAAAAACGTACATAGTTAGAAGAATTTGTCTTGAGTTTGATAGATAAATTATTATACTTAATATTTATTTATTCATTCACATTTATACCCCACCATTCCCATTAAGGTTCATGGAGGCTTACAACGTAATAAAAATAACTGAAAAATCATCTTAATCTCTGCCAATCTCTACCCCCAAATACCATCCACCCCTATACCTGCCTGCCAGATGCCTGGCCAAACAGAACAACCATCTTATAATGCTTTCAGAAGATGATCAGGCTTGGATTTAGATGAAACTCTAAGGGGAAAGAGTTCCATGATTGTGGAAGTTTCTCAGTGCGGTAGCCACTGAGAATGCCTCTCTGCATGTCCTTGTTGTAGAAACTTGGGGTATTTTCAGGCATTATGAGATCACGTTCAACCACAGTGAACCACAGTCAATCCCGCGACGGGGCCAAAACACCCTGAATGTCTGCTAGGCACGCGCCAGATGTTCACCACAGTCAATAACCACATGGGGCCAAAATCAACCACGGTTACGGAGCTCCCCCCTGGACCATCTCCAAAAGCATGGTCAAAGAGATTCCCAATGGGAAACAAAAAAAAGTAACATCTGGATAGCAACCGCCAGCCAGGATCAAGGGAAATGATTCCCAGCTGGGGACAAAGCACGCAGCATCGTTCTTAGTCTGGAAATTCTAGATACTCCTTCTTAGTCTGGAAATTCTTCTGAATGGTGCTATCTGTCATTTAGACACTTAGAGATAACACTCCAGACATGTAGGCTGGCTTGGCCAGAGAGGGTCAGCTAGAGATTTAGCTAAGGGACCTCTTTATTACTTTAGCTTAGACCAGAGGGATAGCTAAGCTGGAGATAGCTTGTTTTATGGCTTGTCCATTTGGTGGTTTCCTTAGCAACAGCCAAATGTCATTTGGGAAGCTTAGAAAAAACACAAAGGAATGTGCTTTTTATGGGGGCCCATCCTGGATCTGGCTGTTCACAAAAGCTGATTCTAAAATTCTATGATGTAAGTCACAATTAGCTTACATTAAAACAGAAAGTTAACATATAAAGACTCTAAGTTAATACATTTAAACACAGATAGCCAAAATATTGAAGCTTATAACTGAAAATACATGACATGACGGGGGGACACCATGCGCGGGGGGTGTTGGAGGGAGGTGGGGATGTGTGGGCCGTGGGTTTTCACGGGTAGATTAATAAATGTGTTGCACATGGTCTGGACTCCTGGTGTCCGTTACAGGGCCCCAGTGGGGGGGGGCCTTCCTGTTCCAGGCACTGACTGGGACCCCTGGGGAACCTTCAGGAAGGGGTGGGCATGGCGCGCCCTCACGCCTCAGCCTCCCGGATGATATGCCTGGCCAGGGCGGCCCAGATGCACTTAGCATAATGGTACTCCCTCGGGTTGTCTGCATTCACATAAAGGGGCACTGGGCCGGGGGGCCGATGTGACTCGGGTGTACTCCAGAACTGCCCCCTTGGTATCGCACACGTTGGGCAGCACACAGCAGGCACCTATCACCATGGTGGAGGTGTGCATAGTGTAGTCCAGCCAGCCCACGAGGCTCCTCCAGCACTGCTTGAGGGCCCCGAACGCCCGCTCCACCACAGTCCGGCTCGAACACAGGTGGGAGTTGTACAGTGCCTCCACAGGGTTTCAGGCAACTGAGTACACCTTCATCAGCCACTGGGTGAGGGGATAGGCCGGGTCCCCCAGGATAGAGGGGGGCATGAGCACCCCCTCGATCCTGGTCATCCCCATCGCTGCAAAGTCACCCTGGTACATCCGGGCATAGAAGGGGGAGATGGTCATGATCCGGACATCGTAACTGCAGCCTGAGTGGCCCGTGATGTCTATGAATATGCCCCGGTGGTCCACAACCGCCTGCAACTGCAGGGAATGATACCTGTGTCTGTTGACATACTCTGAGGCCTCCCCGGCGGAGGGGCGGAGGATCTCTATGTGGGTGCTGTCTATGGTGCCCATGCAGTTGGGGAAACCTCCATCAGTGAAGCCAGTCATCACAGCCCTCTGATCGACCAACTGGATCGCCCTGTCCAGGAACATACCCTCCACAGCCCCACAAACATCCCACAGGATGCAGGCAACGGTGCTCAGCCCGACCCCATAGTGCTGGGAGACAGACTGGCAGGAGTCAGGCATTGCTAGGGCCCAGACCCCAATGGCCACCTGCTGGACCATGGGGATGGGGGACCTCATGGGGGCATTCTGGCGCTTCAGCCAGGGCAGGAGGAGCTCCGCGAGCCACAGCAAGGTGAGCTTGTCCATCCTAAAGTGGGCCCTCCACTCCGCCTCATCGCACTGGCACAGCGCCCTAGCCCACCACCCCTGTGTCTTCTCTGTGACCCACAGCTGCCTGTCAATGGGCATAGCGAGCAGGGCAGCCCGGCGCGTGGTCTCCCTCTGTCAATGGAGCCGCCCAGCCATCACTCGGATAGCCGCTGGCCTGCTCCGGCCCCACATCATGGCCTGCTGGTCCACCCCAGACAGCCTCTGGGCTCTGAGCTGGGTCAGGGTGCGCCTATGGATGTGGTGGCCCTGCGCGCCCCTGCGCCACCCCAGGCAGTGGTAACCCACAGGCAGGCGCCCAGGTGCACCTCTGTGGTAAAGATGTGCAGCTGGTTGGTGTGGGCATGATACCACTTGGCTGCGAGCGTGAGGTGCATCCAGTAGGCGGCTGCTCTGTCCCCGTCCATGGAGGTGGCAACCCCAGGGGTTGGGGGTGGTGTCAGCCTGACCGGTCCTGGCTGAGGTTGGCTGGTGCCTCATCCCTGGGTGGGTGGGCGGGCCTGGGCACAACAGGTGCACTGTTGGGTGCATCTGNGGGCCCTCCACTCCGCCTCATCGCACTGGCACAGGGCCTGGGCACAACAGGTGCACTGTTGGGTGCATCTGCTGCCCCTGTGTGGGGCCTGGCACGCAGACAGGCACATGTCTGGGCATTCCTGTTGCAGTTGTATGCCTTCAGTCATCACCCCCTGCCTCTCTCTGTTTGCTACACCATATCCTTGGTGGCCTGATTAGAGTCTCAGCTGTCCTGACTGGATGCTTGTTTCCTGCCTCTGTGCCAGACCCACAGCCCACGCCTCGCTCTGTTGCTATACAAAGTTTCAGCCTGTGACCGCCTCGCTTGTCCTTGGGCCCCCCATGGAGCCCCCCCTGGCCCTGCAGGGAATGTGTGCCCCCCTGTCCATCGTGTTATTCTCCCTGTCTTGCTGGACCATGGCTGGCTGTGCTTCCACAGGGCTCCCGCTTCCAGACCCCCATGGAGCCACCCATAGCTGGACCTTCCGCGAGACCATGTCCCTGTGTGACATATGGCATACCCCAGCTGTGCAGATGCTCCTGGGATGCTCAGACAGCCAGTCGGGTGCTTATGCGAGCCTGAGCTCTGGCCTTCATTTCTTCGGCTATGAGACGAGTGCCCATGATTGCCGGTTGTATGCTGAGATGCTGGGGCTGCTTCCCTTCCTGGATGGGTGCGTCCCGAAGAGGAGGTGCTCACATATGGCCTGGTCTGTGGATGAGATGGTGTCTGCCCTGTCTGTGTGCAGCCTGGCTGCCTACACGGTCTGCCTTGCGGAGGGGGGGTCCTGCCTTGGCCGTGACGTACTTTGACTGTGTTCACAGGGCCCGTGGGTACCATCGCTCTCGTGGGGCAGTGTATCACCGGCTATTGGATCTGAGTCTGCTTCCGTGGCCCCCTGCTGCTGACTTCTGCATGTCAGAGCCTACCGCAGTGGAGCTGTTGGCGCTGTTGATGCTGTCCGGCGTGTGGTCCTGTTCAGGTGTGCAGCTGGGCTTGTCCATGCTGGATCCTTTTGAGGCTTACTACCTGATCGCCCACCACATGTCCTTGTTGGGGTACTGCCGGGGCTTAGCCCCACCTCGTTGACCAGGCAGGGCACCTGGTCCCTGGTCCCTTTGTGGCCCCTTGCAGCTGGCCGTGATTCCCCGTGTGCCCCCCGGCCCCTGGATTCATGCCCCCGTGCAGGCTCCTGCCTGTGCCCTGGGGCTGTATTCCGCTGCCTGCACCCTCCCTGGTGTCCCTGCCATGCTGCCTGCATCCCAGGGTGCTGTTGCCCCTGCCTGTGTCTCCGGGCCCCCTCCAGGCTCCCCCCTCCTGCCTCTGCACCTGATGGACCCCTCCGTGGTTGCACTCTTTGGTGCCTGGTTCTGGCTATCTGCTCAGCTACCCCAGCCCCCTTGGGTCCAGCTGACTATCCTCACCCACCTGCACTCCCTCCAGTGCCCCCCCTTGGCTGCCTGTGTGACGGGGTCCCTGGACTGCCCCTCCAGCCTTCCTCCCAGGGGTGGGTTTGTGACTTTGGACCTGCTGCACTGCACTGGTTCTCCTGCCTGCCCTCCATTGTCCCCTCGCCTGCATGAGGGTTCCATGTGTGCCCCCTGGACAGTTCCCAGACCGCTTCCTGTTCCGTGTGGGCTCTCGCTGTGCCCTTGTCCTGAGCTCCTGTGGCCCCCCATTCCGGAACTGCCTGTGTTGCTGTGGGGGTGCCTGTGCATACTGTTCTGCTGTGGGGGTTGTGTTTGCCGGTGCCTGTGTCCTGCCCTGCCCCTGTGCTGTGTCCCCCCTTCCCTGTTCTGTGCCCCCCCTCCCCCATGCCCGGTGTGCCTTGTATGCTGTCTGGGCACCCGTGTCCCTCCTTCCCTTCCTTTCCCTTCTGGGTGTGTGTGTGTGTTTGGGCGTGTGTTTGTGCTGTGTGTTCCACTGTGCCCCCATTGTCTGTGTGCCTGTTGTGTGTGGTACCTGGCCGGCTCTTTTCTCTCTCTCCCCTCCCTTCCTGTTTCCCTTGTGTGGGCATTCCCTTTTGTCCCTTGTGGCTTTGTTTGCCCTCAGGTAGCCATGTCTGTGTCCCACCGGTGCCTTGTGGGTGTTTTGACCGTGGCTGGGAATCAGCATCACGTCTGTTGCACTGCCCTGGCCCGTGATCTGGCGGCCTGATTCCCTGCCATGGTCCCAGTCCTGTCATGTCTTTTGGAGGCTTTTATTGACCATGGGGGGTGGTTGTTTGGTTCATCCCCACCGGGAATCCCTGTGGTGGGCGCCCGTAATGTCTGAAATCACCCTTGGTGGGAAGATGGTACCGGACCTGGTTTTGACTTAAAGCCCTAAACAGCTTGGGCCCCAACTATGAAAGACCACCTCTTCTGTCGTGTCTCATTGCCTCTCAGGTCAGCTGGCAGCACCTCTCCATTCAGGAAAGGAACCGAGAGGATTGCAGGATCAAAACACCTCTTCTGTGGGGGCTGCACACTTGCTTTGATTCCCATTCCTCTCATTTCCCATGAAGGAATGAGAGCAGCGGTCATGGAAAAGAGGATCATGACTAGAAAGAAGCCTTCTCTGCTCATGAACCCCCCTTTCCATTGGAGTCAGTTCTAGCATAATCCTGAGAGTCGGGGGGGGGAGGGGGACAGGAGTGCAAGTGCTGTCCCCAGAGGCTACCTGACAGCTGGTGGGGGGCATCCAGAGACAGCAAAATTGCTGGAGCATTTGTCCAGCTGTCAGGCAGCCATCAGGAAAAGAGTGTGCTAGCACCATCTGTTGCAGCTGGTGCAAGCCCATGAACTTCAGGCAGAGGGATGCCCATTTAAAGGGTCCCAGCACTACCCATGGTGGTGGCAGTGGTGTGGGGACTACAGGGATTGAACACAGATTCTGGCTGCCTCCCTTCCCATGTGTTAATACCCTAAGAAGGAAATTACAGTAGTCAAGGTGAGAGGTGACTAGTGTATGGACTAGGGGTTTGGCTATAGAAGTAGTAAGTAAGGGCTGGAATTGTGTAATATCATGCAGAATGAAGGAAGGGGCAGGCAGAGACTAATCATAATCATACATCATGAGAACACCCCTTCGCCATGCAATAATGGGTCACCTGTCATGCTTCTTAAGCAGGAGTGAGACAAGGCAGGGAACCCAGCACCCTTTGGCTGTTGCAATGCAGCGGCACTGCTTTGCAGGAAAATTCCTCAGGCCATGACAGGAAAGCCTGGGACCAACCAGGATTGCCCCAGCCACTAAGAAAACGGCGCAGAGCATTACCAGGCATTTTTTGCAAGTCTGATTTTCTGCCTCCCAACAGGGGAGGGACTTACAGAGAAGTCGTGGCTCTTGCCTCAGTTCATGGCAAGGAGCTGGAGAGAACAGCACCCTCCCTCCCTCCCTGTAGCACTGTGGGTCAAGCCGGTTGCCTGTTGTTTTTGTTTTGTTTTGTTTTTTTCCCCAAAAGGATTTCTCAGTCCCTTAAATTTGCAATCCTACTTACATACTTACAATAGTGCATCCCAATTGACTTCAAGTCAAGAAAGATATATCTGTCTATCTTTCTTATCAGTGAGAGCTGTAATGACCCTAGTACAGTGCTATGAAAACTGTGCAAAAAATGGATCAGGGAACTAAGTTGGCTTAAAAATAATTGTGACAGGGTGGTCCTCCAGATCCCCTGGGAGGTGCTGGATTGCCTGTGGGGGGATTAGATTTGATTCCTGCACATGTCAAGTTACATAACGCTTCACTGCCCCAGTGACCAATCCAAACCTGGACCTGATCCTGGAGTAAGTATCTCCATACTGAATAGCCAGACTGATTATATGAGTTTGGACCTGGCCTCAAGCCTCCCCTCAAGCCAGGCCTAAAGCCTCCAGTAGTGCAAGTAAGAGTCAATCTTATAAGGTGGTGCAAAACTCCTTTAAATCATAGGTGCCTTATGCAACCCACAGTCCATGAAAGTAAAGACAGGAAAGTTCCCACCTGGTTGTAGGTTACAGAAGATTCCATGGAGCTGATCCTGTACTCCGTTGATTACCTCTGTATCACCGTCATCCTACCTTGGGTATCCCGTACTGAGACAGCTTCTCTCATGAGAATCTTTTCCTAAAGCCACACAGAGACAACTGGGATGTAGGCTTATATAAGCCTTATACATGCCCAGTGAGGCCCAGTTCATCTGAGCATGTCTAGGGACTTAGCCTCAGAGACCAGCCTGAACACTCAGGGTATTTTTAGACGTGACAGCTCTGTGGGTGGCCACACTTTGACCTGTGTGGCCACACATGGTGCCATCATGTCTGATCCAGCCTACCAGATTTTTCCCCAGGACAGATCAGAGGTTTCCCCAGATTGTGGCAGTTTTCAGCCCAGGCTGTGACTCAGGCCCATTGCCGAGTCACAGTCCGGGCTAAGTGCTGCTGCAGCCTGGGGAAGCCATCTCTGGACTACGGTACAGTGGGCCATCACGTGTGATGGCCTGCTCTACCTGACCCCAGTCCAGGGCCAAGGCTATTCTGGATATGATGCAGCCTGTCAGGGAGGCAAGTGGGCCATGCTGTGCAGCACAGGGGGCAGGACAGGACTGGGCAGGACCAAGTCTGCACCGCACCCCACCTTCTCCCTGCACCCTCCCTGGGCCATCTGCCAACACAACTGTATGGCAGCTGGGACAGATCCTGTTTGGGTGAGGGCCTTCACCTCAGCCAGGATCAAAGCATGATGGCACAGTGCGCCATCACATGTAAAAATACCCTCACTGAGCATGCTCAGTGGCTTAGTCTCAGAGACTCGTTCATGCTCCTAGTGAGCATGCTTGTGGTCTTAGCCTCCCAGACAGGCCAATTCCCCTACACTCTGCCACATTATTCTTCCCTCACTACATCTGAACCTGTGACAGGTACAACCCACTACTCTAGAGACTGAACCTCAGGGTGTGAAAGAGCAAAAAAGAAATCCCAGAACACAGTGTATCTTTATAAATGTAGGCAGCAGCAGTATATATGCCAAATCTTGCCAGACAAGGCAAGAGCAGACTGCATGCCCCTTGATACATTGAGTTCATGAATAAACTAGATTTCAATTTAAATGTGAGAAGCACGATCATAAAATATGGGCCAAGAAGCCTCAAGTGCGAAGAGCCCCAGTGATTCTGCAGCGACCCTCCAATACAACGCAACCCGCAAATAAACTAGAAATGACAACACATGCTTAGTGTGTACGGGCCTTCTGGACCTGTAATGCAGGGGGATTTTTGTTTTGTTTTATTCAAGATCAAAAGATTAATTATGGGAACATTTTCTTTTTTTTAAAGGGCGATTCAGTGTGTATCCACCAAACAATGTCAGGAGTGGGCGCATACCAGCATTTTGAACAGGACCTCAATTCAGCTGGATCCAGCACTGGATATCTCTTCTGTTTTATCAGCTAGTCAAGGACTGCAAATATTCTATTTCCATTCTTATATAATGGGAACTTTCAGACGTTACGGGCGGCCGGTTCACCACAGCGAACCACCAGGGGGGGCGAACAGCGCAACCACGCCCGG
>QEPC01012651.1:805061-848564 GCA_003113815.1 Sphenodon punctatus | reverse complement strand
GAAATGGTAAAAGATACTGAAAATCCCTGAAGAAGCTATATATTGGCAAAATGTTGGATTTTGAATCTTTTGGACCAGATTTGGACATTGAATTTTTCTCTGTCAATTGGATATTGAATTCTGGATCAGATTACCCTGTATTATTATTTAACCAGTCCACTAATGTGAAGTTTATGATTGTAAGCACTCTCTCTATATAAATTGTTTTTCACCTTGAATATCATTCTGATTAAAACACTGTTTCCTTTTTAGCATTTTTTTGCATTGTTTGGCGTATTGTTTGTTGTTATTGTTATTGGATTCATACTAAGCCATATGTGAGTGGATCATGTAAGAAAGACCATAAATAGTATTTATTAGGGGTGGGACACCAGGGAGAATACCGGATACCAGATGTACCAGTTTCAGATCTTCCTGGTACTGGAGTTACCTGTATCGGCATACTGGATTTTTAACATTGGCCGTGGTACCGGATTTTTTACATTGCGGCTATGGCCGCAATGAAAAAATTTGGTACCACGGCAGTGTTAAAAATTCAGTATGCCGGTACAGGTAAATATCGGATTTATCGGATTAAGCTGATACACACAAATACTGGCAACATTGGATCTTGGGAGAACTGAAATTCCCACCCCTATTATTTATGTTATTGATAAAAAATAATCCTCTCCTTAATTATATCTATTGATATCGAGAAAGCATTTGATAGAGTTGAGAAAATTGTCTATTTGCAACGTTAACTAGAATGGGATTTACTGGAAACTTCATCTCATGGACTAAAGCAGTATGTAATGAGCCCACAACTCAGATCCTAGTAAATGGGTAACTGTGGGTAATTTCACACAAGACACTCTCTACCTAATAGCCACCCACCTCCTACCCACTATACATGTTACAGGGAACCCATAGGGCAACACTGCAGCACTGCAACATGTATAGTGGGTGGGTGGTGAGTGGGTAGTGGGTGGAGAGTGTCTTGTGAGAAAAAAGTCTATGTAAGTGTGGAGGAATTTTTATTGATGGACCTTAATATATAAACAAGTCTAGCTATATTGTTTTGAGAATCTTCTTCCTGACTATGTAAACAATTGATGTAACCTCTTACTTTGTATGACATTACTTTTGATTGACACCCTGTATTCATCTACTTGAACTGGTATCTATAAAGTACCTATGCAATTTCTGCTCTGGCAGACCAGCCTAGAGATTTGCATGTTCTCCAGGTTCTGCTCTCTCTCATTTGCGCTTTGAGATTAATAAAGAACTCTGACAGATTTTCACCAGCAGCTTGTGAGTATGGAATTTTCTTCTACATTAGACTTTCACCTTAAAGAGGGGCATATGTCAGGGCCCCCGCTTGCCACTCCTTTTTAATGTTATAATAGAAGTGCTAGCAACTGAAGTGAGACAAGAAAAAGAAATTCATGGTATACATATAGGGGGGGAAAGAATATAAGTTATCATTTATTCGCAGATGATATGCTAGTATATATTTCCACCCTGGCTAGATCCATACCAAAGCTCCTACAAACTATTAAAAGTTTTAGTCAAATATCGGGCTATGAAATAAACTTGAAAAAACCTTCAGCTCTAATATTCCCAGAAGACCTTAATCAAAAGTCCTTTTTAAATGGGCCACAGTGCAGGGCAGGGGATGGGTGTGCGTGCCGGTGTGGGGGCTGCCATTACATGGGCGCAAACCCATCTCCACCCACCTGCACATACAGAGCAACAGCCATTTTATCCAGTTGTTCCATGCGTGGATAATGGGTGGAGATGGGTGTAGCTTGGGAGCGTGCATGCAACCCCAACCACCATATGGTCACACAGGCAGGGTACACGGATGTCCATGTAGCAGATCTGCATGGGCATGCGTGGGCCCCTCTTATGTAAAAAGGGCCAAAGAAAGGAAATAGATAATATGGTCCCATTTAAAATTGAGATAGATAAATTTAAATACCTAGGAATTTGGGTAACTAGCAATATTAAACATCTATATTGACATAATTATATTAACACAATGAACCAAGTCAAAGCAGATCTAGAAACGTGGATCAGACTCACTTATACTTGGATGCATAAAATTAATCTTTTCAAGATGGTGATTTTGCCAAAACTCCTTTATATAATGACAGCCTTGCCAATTGAACTGCCCCAAAATTGCTCCAAACAAATACATACATTATTATTTCAATATATGTGGCATGGGGGGAAAGCCCAGTATCCACAGGGATGCTCTACGTAAGGAATGATGAGGCATAGGATGTCCTGATCTATATTTCTATTATCAAGCAGCCATACTCCACAGTCTGAAGTCATTGTACCTCAACCATTAAAATGCTCAATTGGTAGATATAGAAAAGAACCTCCTTGAAATAATGGATTTCAGACAATATGTAGCAGTTGCGACACAGACAAACAGAAACAACTTGAACAGCCATCCTTTCACTGGAATAGTATATAAAACCTGGACAGCAAACATGGATAAAATGGTAGGGATGTGCGAACAGAACACAGTTTGGATGTTCAGCCATTCGGTCATTCGGTTCAAAAACTGAGTTCGGGTTCGATTGTTCAGTTCGGTGGAGTTTGGTTCATCCAAAATGGCCGAACATTTGAAATAGCACTATCCGTACCGATATCGATACCAAATTTGAAGATTTTTGTTTGTATTGGTATCATTTGGCCCTGAGACCACCCCTGATCTCCACCCCTGGTGTCAGGAAGTCTAATCCTCAGCTGCCTCCCTCTTCCAGTCACGTTTTTCCCACCCAAATGGGCCTTCCAGTCACATTTTTCCCGCCCACGAACTCATAAGAACTCACCCAAACATGACCGAACTGTTCGGTCATTTCAGAGTTCAGTTCGGACGTTCAGTTCGGTCGTCTGAACAGACCGAGTTCAGTCCAAACATCCGAACTGCGTTCGCACATCCTTAGAAAATGGGCTGCCAGGCAGATGTTTCACCTTATATGCCTATTGCTAACAACCAATTTAGACAGTAACACATCACCAGCAAATTAATTACAAAATTAAAACCTAAAGGGTTTATCTGTGTATCTCAACTATACATAAATAATACATTTAAAACAATCAAGGGGCTAGAGCAACACATAGCCCTATTGATTTCCTAGAATAGTGGCCACTAAGAAGTATTTTTGATACACCAGTTAAATGGAAAAAATGTACATGTTCCCCTTTCCCAGTGGTTAAACTTTTTTAGATTATGTGCACAACAGGGGTATAATATTCATGATCTACAAATAACTGTTAGCACTGTGGTATCCAGAAAATGTATATACCTCAACAAATGATCAGAAGACATGAAGAAAAAATTCAACAAAACCCACAGGGAGTAGATAAATCTAAGACTACATAAGAGTGCATATTCACTAGAAGTCAAAGAATCTTGAATTAAAATGATAATGCAGTTCTACTTTACCTTGGAATGCCAGGCTAAATACAAGAGAACAAATTCTACCCTTTGTTGGCATGATTGTGGAGAATGAAGCAAATATCTGCACTGTAGGTGGCTATTCCACAAACTACAACAAAAATTGTGCTGCTTGGAATTCTACCCATAATACTGTTATTAGTATTACAAAGATACATGCACAGCTATGCTGACTACAGGAGTTTATGTTCTCACGAGGAACTGGAAAAACACAGAGGGTTTGTCTGAAACTAATTGGCTGAACTGGCATTGGTTTGTTCTGTCCATGGAAAAACTCACTGAAGAATCCCATGTCAAGTACCAGCTATTCTATGCAAAATGGGATCCCATATGGAAGATACTACAAAGCAAATGTAATACCAAGTCCAAAGTCTTCTACCTGCACAAAAAATATATATAAACAGTAAAGAGAATATAAAACAACTGATCACAATAGATAAATATAAGCAGATAAACCAAAACATCACCAGAGAAACAAGGGAGGAGAAGGGAGGGGAAATAAAGAGGGGAGAGGAAGGGTTTTCTCTCTTTTTGGTCATATTATTTAGAGGCACAAATGATAAAGATTATATAAAAGTAACCAATTTTTGTTAGACATATTACAGTTACTGTCAAATGGAAAATGTTTCTGTTGTACGCTACTTATATTGTGGTAAATAAAAACGTTTTTAAAAATTATATTCCCTCAAGTGTTTTTCTTTTTAACGAGCTTAAATAAAATATTGGTTACTTTTTTAGCTTTAATTGTTCGTAATGAAGTGTAGGCAAGTAAATATTTGCATGGGCATATACTAGGGTTGGGGAACCTCAGGTCCATGGGCTAAATACTCTTCATGACTATTTTCTATCTGGTCCCTGGATCCATTTCCTATCCCCAAGCAGTGGTAAAGAAGTAGAGATCAGGGCACATACACAAGGACAGGAGATATATCCTATGCAATAATTCATGATCTGGACACTCCTGGTCCTGAGTGCACCCCATTAGCACCCCCACTCCATACATTTATGTGACCCTTAGAGCTTGAACTAATTTTCCGTGTGTCCCCTGGGAGGGAAAAGGTTCCCCACCCCTGATGTATGCCTTGCTGTGACAATTCTGAAAGATAGAATAACTTATGCCACTTTCAGACATGGCCCCCCTTGTGCATATTTGGGCTGCGGGGGGGGGGGGAGAGGTGTGCACAGCCCAAATATGTGCTGGGATCAGACAGTTTGAAAGCCCCCTCTCATGGCTTTTCTGGCAAAGCCGTGCAGGATGCAGATCTCAATTTCCTACTCTGCATCCTGCACAACTTTGCTGACAAAGCTGCGTGGGGGGGGGGGGGCTTTCAGACTGGCCAATCCCTGCGCATATACGGGCTGCACATCCCCCCCCCATCCAAATACGCGTGGGGAGGGTATGTCTGAAAATGGCTTTAGTTCACAACGTGCCCTTGAACAACTATTTTGGTCTTTTTCCAACACTCAATATGATGCATCTTCACAAGATAAGAAATCTTTGCCTCCATTTATATTATACTTTGTTGTAACTTTGTTCATCTTGTCATGCAGTAGGAACAATATTCATAACACTGGAGTAAGCAGTACACTTTTAACAAACTGCTTTTGCAGCTATCAGATAAGTCCACTTCACTTCAACATTAAATTACCCATATAAGCTGCTTGCTTTCATGTACTCCATAGTCACGAACATTATTTCTTAATAATAATACAGCAGTCCAAAATATTATTGTCCCTAGATGAAACTCTTTGAATAGTGTTCATGTTCATACCTTATTCAAACAGTAACTCTGGCTGTTGATACAAGTGCTTCAGGAAATAGAGAAAGTGTCATGGCTTACCGAGTCAAATTAAAAATAAAGAATTTAATTAAAAATAAAAGAATGGAAGAGCAGGGACATAAAATATGAGTTTACACTTCTGTCCTCCTCACAAAAGTGCAGCTTATTTTATCAAGATATCCAGGAACAGCAGTCATATGAGGCTTAGGCAAAGAATATAAATCAATGCACTAAACAAATAATACTGTAGCAGTTTATGTGTCCAGAACACTTGCCTGTTTTTTAAGATTATCATAAAAATTCAGTATGGTGTAAATCTGAGGAAGTGGCATTCACTTCAGTTTAAATAGTGGTTTTAAATAAATTGTTCTTTCATTTGCCACTTTCATTGTTATAATTTCTGACTTATTTCAGCCAGTGGAAACACCACTCAATATGGTTCTGCCTCATATTTCTGAAGAACCGGATGAACCCACATACTCAGATGCTATGGAGAATGGGGCCATCTAACTACACAGACAGACACAGGAGATAAAGAGAATCAGAGCCTTGCACTTTATTCATTTATTCTAGTTCTGATGCTAAATAGAAAAAGAGCACTTCTATTAGTATTAAGCATTTACTATGTAATTTTTTATGTCACATACTCAAGCAATATATAGATAGATCCTATATAGATCACAGTGATGGGCCGTATAATTCCAGTGAAGCACAAAATGTACAGATGCCATTAGAGGCATCCAATCTCTGCACAGCTAATAAAGTGGTAATTAGATAACTTACATCTGCATAAGCTAAAATAGGCAAGAGTGGTTAATTACAAAATGTCGTTCTTGCATGTTTCAGAAATGACTCTATCCAATTCTTTCTCTTCATCTCCCTAGGAGGGGAATTTCCCCCCTCCCCCTCCTGTATAGGAAGGTAAAGGAGATGCAAGGGGGAATACTTTAAAATGATACTGGTTAAAGCAAGGGTTATTAAACATTTTGTATGGGTAACCACATGTTAAGTAGGAAAGGAATATGAAATGTATGTGAGAAATGAGACCCCATCTGTAGCCTCCCATAAGGATACTGTTAAGAACATAAGAACATCAGAAGTGCCATACATCAGAAGGGTCAGACCACCGGTCCATTGAGCCCAGCATCCTGTCTTGGACAGTGGCCAATCACGGGGGCCTGGGAGAAGCACCCAACAGGTCACCATGCTGCCCATTCACTGTGGGTCATCCCCAGGCTCCTGACAGTAAAGGGTTTTGTTCCCCAATCCTATCTGGCTAATAGCTGCTAATGGAACCATCTTCCAGAAACTTGTCCAAACCTCTTCGATCAGCTATACTACTGGCCTTGACCACCTCCCCTGGCAGTAAATTCTACAACCTAATTGTACACTGAGTTAAAAAATACTTTCTTTTGTTTGTTTTTACTCTGCCACCTGTGAGTTTCATGGAGTGTCCCCTAGTTTTAGTACTAGTTGAAAGGATAAATAACCGTTCCCTGTTTACAAGTTCCACACCACTCATGATTTTATAGACCTCTATCATATCTTGTCTCAGCCGTCTCTTTTCCAAGCTGAAGCGCCCCAAGCTATCAAACCTCTCCTCATACAGGTGCTGTTTGTACTATATTTTGATGGAGGATGTGTTGTGGGAGAACGGGAGGAAAGGGTGTTTTTTATGTGTGTCAGGCACCAAGTCAGAGACCAGACTGTTATGCAGGACAAGATCTGGGTCCAGGAATAGGTTCTGGCAGGATCAAGGTCAAGCAAGTGTCAAGCAGAGTGGGAACAATCCAGAAGTGTAATCAGAAACAAGCAAAGCGGTCAATCCAGATCAGTCTGAAACAGGCAGGAAAGGCTATAGAGGGAAACAGGGCTGAAGCAGAAGGAGCTGGATGGAATGTGGGATGCCAAGAGGCAGCCAGGCTGATGCACACCGACCAGTCTATTTGCTTCCCATGCAGATAGAAGGGCCTAGAATTCACCTACCAACAACATCCCAGTTGCACACAGACGAGAAGCCTAGGCATTGCTCTGCCTGGATTCCTCTTCCTGTCAGCTGGCCTTTCTTAGGGCCAGGCAGGTCAGGAGCCAATCAGACCCTGATGGGCAGGGATGCCTATTAGACTGGCAGTGTGCTGGAGCATCCCAAGGACACCCATTCTAGTTCTGGTTCCTGGCAGTGTGAGATAATTAGAGTGAGAATCCCCCAGATGAGAAATGGGGAGTGGGTGGGAGTAGTTTAGGAAAGTTCTCAGTTGAGCCATGGCCTCTCTTTGATGTGAAAGGGGGCTGGGCTGAGAGAGGGTGGGGAGGAATCTCCTCCAAGTGAGAAATGGAGGGGAAGGATGGGATGGTTAGGAATGCAGATAGATGGGATTTATTTGACCTGCGGTCCCGCCTGGATAGGTGATGGGTGTGGCGAGGGGAGCATTTCACCAATTACAGCTGGTGAGATGGCTGCGGCCGTATGTCTCAGGCTCAGATGTGGCCACCATCATCCATGCCTTCATTACCTCTCAACTGGACTACTGTAACATGTTCTACGTGGGGCTACCCTTGACGACAGTCTGGAGGTTGCAGCTGGTGCAAAATGTGGCGGCCTGCCTCCTAACAGGGACGGGATGCCACGAGCATTACACCTGTGCTCCGTTCTCTGCACTGGCTGCCTATTGTCTTCTGGGCCCAATTCAAGGTGTTGGAAATGACCTATAAAGCACTAAATGGCTTGGGTTCTGCTTACCTGTGAGACCGCCTCAGGCCTTGGGTAATTTCATGGCCCTTGCGGTCGGCCGAGGGCGCCTGACTCGAAGTCCTCCGGGTTCGCCGGGTGATGATGGCGGAGAGGGAGTTCTCGGTGGCCGCACCTCAGCTGTGGATGCCCCTCCCATTGGAAGCCCATCTGTCCCCATACATCTCCAATTTCTGTAGATATTGTAAGATCTGATTGTTCCACTGGGCCTTTGGGGAAGGGGGTGGGTAGGGTGGGGGATAGGGGAGGGGGTTTATTTGTCTTAACTTCTGCTTGATATTTTTAATATTTTTATTATTCACATTTTTATATATTGTAGTATTTTAAATGGTTTTACTATTTGTTGTTTTTGTTATGTTGTGCACCCCCCCAAGCTGCCAGAGTGCAGGAGGGTGCCGAATAAAAGTGTTTGTACATAAATATAAATAAATATAAAATAAATTTTATATGTATTATTCAATAATGTTGTTTTTAAAATTACAATAAGACACCTGCAGCCATTTTTGGGATAGGGTGGGGTATAAAGTAATAACAACAACACAATGTTGCACCATTTTGCACATACACACTATGAACAAACAGGAAGTTACATTGTTCATTTCCGTGTGCTGAGGGCTAGATAGGATGAGTCTTGGAATCACCCCATGGCTTGCAACCCATCAAAATGGGAGGGTTGGAGGTGACAGGAGCTTTGCCACACTCGCAATTAAGGAAACGAGAAAGGTCTGAGTGGGGGCTGCTTTGCAAGCAGCACTGCAGCCGCTGCCGACCCTGACAGGAGTCTATATCCCTGGACACCAGTTGTCATGGCAACCAGCTTGGGAGTGCAAAATGAAGTCTCGCATTCTGAGACTTAATAGCTGACTAGCCCTGTTGGTTTCAGGGCTGGTCAGTTCGCACAGAGGAGCAACAGGATGCACCCGCACACCCTCCATGAATATATGTCTCTGTGAGCATTAGCAGGTCATCCTTTATGGAGTCTGGAATGGAACTTTTGCAGAGATTCAAGATTGGCATGGTAGTATCTCTCTTTTTCACCTTCCCCATAGTGATGTTTTGATTTGATTTAATGTTAATTGGTAATGGGGATATTTCCTTATTGTGTCACACTCTTGGTGGGGTCCAGTAAATTTGGGATAGGTTTTTAAGCTCTACCAGCATGGGAGACATCTCCTTATGAGGTGGGGAACCGTGGCTCAGTGAATAGGCATGTTGTGGTGAATGCTGAGTCACGGCCCTGGGGTGGGGTAAACTTGATGGCACCAAGAGGTCTACGCAGCTCCAAGTCTTCTGTACCTCTCCAGTGTCTGATCCCTGTGGGACATGAGAATCCTCCCTCACCCATGACCTGCGTTGTGGATGGTGGTGGAGGCATTTGTTAATTATGCCTCAACTGTCTTGAGCCTTCTGGGAAGAACAGGGCAGAAATTGAAATAAATAAATAAATTAAATTAAATTAAATTAGTTTATGGGGCAGGAAGGTGTATCCAGACTAATGCTCCCCCATTTATTTATTTATTTATTTTTAAAACTTGCTATCCTGCCCAACCTGCCACAGGCAGCTCTGGGCGGCTTCCAGTAAAACAAAATAAAACAACATTATCAAAGGTAAAACAACACATAAAAGGGAGGATAAAAATATCCCTCATCACCCACCACCCTAGCCCACTCCCGCCCCACCCACCGTAACCATCCTCCCCACAAAAGGCCAGACAGAACAGCCATGTTTTACAATTGCATCAAAAAGGGGAGATCTGGGGCCAAACAGGCCTCCAATGGCAGGGAGTTACAGAGCTGTGGAGCAGCTACTGAGAAAGCCCTCCCCATCATAGACCCCCTAAAAACTTGGGGGACCTTGAGGAGAGCCCCCCCCGATGACCACAGGGTTAGATCCAGGACCTGAGGGGTGAGGCAATCCCGCAGATAGGTTGGGACAAGGCCATTTAGCACTTTATAGGCAGGCACCAACACCTTGAATTGGGCCCGGAACACTATAAGCAGCCAGTGCATTGACTGAAGAACCAGTAAAAAATGTTCCCGGTGGTCCAATCCCACCTGGAGATGGACCGCCGCATTCTGCACCAGCTGCAGTTTCTGAACCATCACCATGGGTAGCTCCACGTAGAGGGAGTTACAGTAGTCTAGCCTAGAGATGATGAAAGCATAGATGACAGTGGCCAGGTCACAGTCCAAAGCATACGGCCAAAGCCTGCACACCAGATATAATTGGCGAAAGGCACTCCTTGCCACAGCCTCCACCTGGGCATCCTGGAGTAGCTGTGAATGAAGGAACACACCCAGAGTCTGCACCTGGGGAACCAGTGGAGGGCAG
This sequence comes from Sphenodon punctatus, assembly GCA_003113815.1. Lineage (NCBI taxonomy): Eukaryota > Metazoa > Chordata > Lepidosauria > Sphenodontia > Sphenodontidae > Sphenodon > Sphenodon punctatus. The sequence continues at coordinate 838,248 of QEPC01012651.1, read as the reverse complement.
ACCCCATCAATGATGGAGGCCATCACGCCTGCTGCCTTACCCACCAGCATCACCTCCATCTTGTCAGGATTAGCTTTAATTGATTTGCCCTCATCCAATCCTCGAAAGCCACAAGACACCCGGTAAGCACCGAGACTGCCAGGCCAGGGTCTGATGAAAAAGAGAGGTAAAGCTGGGTGTCATCAACATATTGATGACACCACACACCACCTTGCCAAGCAGCTGCATATACATGTTGAACAGGAGAGGGGACAGAACAGAACGCTGAGGGACTCCGCACAAGAGGTCTCGGTATGATGAAAAATAATCCCCAAGCACCAGTCACTGAGTTCTTCTGGCAAGGAAGGAGAAGAATCAGTCAAGAACTGTGCCCCACCCGGTCCTGCAGGCGCGTCACCAACATCTCATGATCAACAGTATCAAAAGCAGCCAACAGATCTAATAGGATCAGCAGGGCTGAACGGCCCTGATATAATTCCCGGTGCAAGTCATCAACCAGTGCCACAAGCGCAGTCTCAGTGCCATAACCCGGGCAAAATTCAGACTGTGAGGAATCAAGAAAACGGACACAATCCAGATGCTCCTGCAACTGTCGGGCAACCACCCATTCAATAACCTTCCCTATAAAGGGAAGGTTAGACACTGACTGATACCTGGCAAGGGAGTCAATGTCAAGCAATGGTTTCTTGAGCAGGGGTCGCACCACTGTCTCTTTAAGGCAGCCTGGCACCCTGTCCTCCCAGGAGGCATTGACCACCCCAGTCAGCAACAGTCCCACTGTCTTCCAGCAGGCCTTAACCAGTCAGGACAGGCATATATCCAATTCACAACAGGTAGCTCTAACAGCTACAAGAACATGCTTTGCATCGGCAGAGGTCACCGACTGAAAGTGATCCCACAACATCAGACAAGGCGGGGTTTCCATAATCTATGGCTTCCCCAATGCAGAAAGTGTGGCATTGAAACCAAGGTGACTCTGAGCTATTTTATCTGCAAAGTAATCCACAAACATGTCATAGTGGGCACCAGATAACTCCACTTCCAGGTGGAGGGAGGCTGGACTAACCAGCCCCCGCACCACTCAGAAAAGCTACGCTGGACAGGATTTCACCGAAGCTATGACGGCAGCAAGGAACTCCTTCTTTGCTGCCTGCATAAACACAGCATGGGCTCATAAAATAGCTCTATGCCACAATCTGTTGGCTTCATCACGGGAACAACACCACCGTCACTCCAACCATCGCCCCTTCCGCTTCAGCATTCACTGTCCCTCCGAGAACCAGGAAGGTCTACCGTGCTGCTGCCTGGGAAGCAGACACCTTGGAGCCGTTTGATCAATGGCCTCCATCAGAAAGGTGTTCCAAAGCTCAACAAGGTCATGGATGAGACGTTTGTCAAGATCAGAGGGTAGAGCACCCCCAGAGCATCCTGGAACTGCTCCAGTTCCATCAGTCTCTGGGGGCAAACCATTTGAATTGGTTCCATGCCTTTCCAAGGGCAGATGTGTGCCAGGAGAAAGGTCTGCAGGAGGCAATAATCCATCCATGACAAGGGAACTACAGAGACTTTCCCCACCAATGGACACCCCCGCCTCAAGGCCGGAGCAAAATACAAGGTTCAAGGTATCTCCCCCCATGTGTGTCGGGCCACTAACAATCTGGGATAGGCCCATGGTTTCCATGGCGGCCATGAACTCATGCTCCGCACCCCAAGGTCGGCATCGGCGTATATGTTGAATTCCGCCAGGACTATCATCTTTGGGGACTGCAACACTACCCCGACACCATCTCCACTAGAGCATGCAGGGAGGCTGCCATACTGGTTGGTTATTGAAGTTGGTTTAAAGTTAAGATTGAGTAATTACTGAACCCTAAATTACTGTTGGCTATTTACCAACCACTTGGTCTGTTGATGAATAAAGAGTCCAATGCCTTAAGTCCAATGCTGGTGTCCTTGTCTCATTCCGGGATGTGCTGCCAACTCTCTTTATGACATGTGCAGGTTGATCTCTATTAGCACTGATGGATAGAGTCTAACATAAAATAACCATGCACCCAGCCACACAAAATGTTGTGCAACTTAAGCAAGATACTGTACCTTGGCTTAGTCTAGCCCTCTATTTTATATGGGTTTCATCTAGTTGTCTGGGATTTATTATGACAATGATGTTTGTAATAGCCAGGTGTTTAGGACAAGAAAGTTCAACTAATGTCTTTCTGTTTCATTTTGTAAACCCAGGATGTTGTTTTCTTCTTTATGAGAACTTCCACATTCAACTCCCTGATCATATGGGTGATATTGTTACATGGTGTCTTTGTGCGGTTCACAGAACACGTCAATTGTACCATTGTCAGCCACTATTGTAGGAGCACATACGGAGTGGCTTCATTTAAATTATTTAAAGGCAAACTGTAATAATTATATCATTATTTGTAGGGATGTGTGAACAGAACGGGGTTCAGATATTCGGCAGTTTGGTCATTTGGTTCGAAAACTGAGTTTGGTTTCGGTCATTCAATTTGGAAACCGAGTTTGGTTTGGCGGAGTTCGGAGTGGCCGCAGGGATTGGGGCGCTCTAGGGACCCCCAGGGGTGCCAGTAGTGGCATGGCAGGCCATTGGAGACCCAGCAGCAGCAGCAGAGGTCAGGAAGGCTTGTCACTTTGCACCCCGGGTTGCCCAGGCAGGCAGGCTCGGTGCTTGGCCCCCGGGGGTGCCCATGGTGCAAGGACTGGCTGGCTGGCTGAGACCCAGCAGCAGCGGCAGCAGCAGAGGCTGGGAAGGTTTGGGGCTTGGTGGCCGCCTGGCACCCATCCTTGGCCAGGCATTTCAGGCTGGCTGGCATCGGAGGAGCAGTGGCAGAGGCTCGGCAAGGATTGTACTCAACGAATATCATGGACACCCAGCCCACGCCTGCTGGCACACTCATCCGAGCTATGCCCGTCTACAAGAGTGAGGAGCAAATGGCTGATGTGCAGTACCAGAAGCAGTGGCAGAGGCCTGGCCAGGACTGGGTGATGGGGCACCCCTGCTTGGCTGGGCATTTCAGGCTGTCTGGCATGGGCAGGGGAGTGGCAGAGGCCTGGCCAGAGCTCCGTGCCGGGCACCCCTGCTTGGCCGGGTGTTGCAGGCTGGCTGGCATGGGTGGGAGTTGGGAACACTTGCAGACAGGTGAATGACGGGTCCCCGTGAGCAGCAAAATGAAGGCCCCAGAACCCTGATGGTGGGTCCTGTGGCAGGAGTGGCTGGCACCCTGCTCGGCCGGGCCTTGCAGGCTGGCCGGCATTGGTGGAGCAGTGGCGGAAGCCCGGCCAGGGCTCAGTGGATGGCACCCCGGTTCAGCTGGGCATTTATTATATTTATTTATTATTATAATTTTAAGCATTTTCCAGTTGCCCCCGATGCCTACAGCATCTCGGGGTGATGTACAATTTCATAAAAACATTCCATAAAACACTTGAAAAACAACACAATAATTTAAAGCTAAAACAGGATAGGGAAACAAAATTAATAAGAATAAAAATAAAAGGTAGGGGAGAGCTAAAACCCTAACCCCTCCTCCCCTCCTCCTCCTCCCGGTTTTCTCTCCCCCATCCCCCTCTAGGCTGCACGGGTGGAAGGGATGCTGGGGCTCACCTCCCCCCCACCTTGCCCAGCCTCGTAATTTTTTTTTTTTAAAAATCCACTCCAGAGATTGGCCTACCTGGTGGTGCTGGGGCTCCAGTCTCAGGTCCAGCGGTGGCTGTGGCAGTAGCAGTGGCATCAGTGATGACTGTGGGTCCGGTGGCACTCCAGATCACTTCAGGCCTCTACTAGGCCCTCTGGGTCATGTGACCTAGAAGGCCTAATAGAGGTCTGAAGCACTCCAGAGCACCACCTGACCCGCTGCCACCACCGCCACCACTACCATCACCAGACCCAGGACCGGAGTCCCGGAACCACCAGGTAGGACAATCCCTGGGGTAGAGGGTTTTTTTTAAAAAAATTATGAGGCTAGGCGGGGGGGGGGGATGAGCCCCAGCGCCCCTTCCACCTGTGCAGGGTTCCCCCCTGTCCCCCAACCCCCACCCAAATGAATTCAGCCCCTCTGGTCTAAGGAAAAGAGTGATGGTGATTGGGCAGGCTGGCTGCTATTCCAAGTCTCTCTCCACCCCTGGCGCCAGGAAGTCTGGTCCTCAGGTGCGCCCCCCTTCTCCCTGGGTTTGTTTACCCTGTTTTTCCCGCTCGAACTCCACCGAACTCATCCAAATGATACCAAACTGTTTGGGGGTTCAACCGTTCAGTTCGGCCATTCAATTCGGTTGTCCGAACGTGCTGAGTTCGGTCCGAACACCAAACATCTGAACCGCATTCACACATCCCTAATTATTTGAGTTATATCTAAGCACTTGCTCTGATGTCTTCTTGGAAGAGATAAATACAACCTCATTCTCTCACATCCCTGAATAGTACACTGAGTATCTATCCATCATAAGAAAATTACCCTTGGCATTCCATCACAGTTCAGAAATTCTGCATATATCTCTCTTACATCTTTTAGTTCTTTGGTCACAATGGCAAGCTTCCCTTTGTACACACTCCTCATATTCCAAGGTCCCACACAAGTGCATCATGTACAAGGCATTTGTATATTTGGTATAAATAACAGGCACTGTACTTCTTAAAGGATTTGGTTCAGCAACATCAGGACTGTTAATGGATGGAGCCTCCCCCCTCCTCCTACCCCCCCCAGTATAATTTGTTGTTCCTTCTGGCTAAAAAGGGGGAGAGGACAGGGTTGGATTTAGGGGCAGGCAACACAGGCACCTGCCTAGAGCTGCTGATTGGGGGGGCAGTTTTGGGGGGGGTTGGGGGCTTCTCTTCTCAGCCTTCACCCAGTCATGGCACGCCCCCTCACCCCACTATCACCACAATCGCACTGCTTCACCCAAACCACCCGCAGCCTGAGGGGGGGGGGGCTCCTGTCCATCCCCACCTAAGGAAAAGAGGGATGGCGATTGGGCAGGCTGGCTGCTATTCCAAGCTATTCCAAGCTTCTGGAATGTGTGTCCTGCATCACATATGGTTTGTTTTGTCATTGCTGTATCATGATAGTTCTTGTCAGAGAAAATACAGGGGGTAGTTTCCTTCTGCTTTCCCTCGGGTTTGTGACTGTGGTTGGTTAAGTTCATGATTTGACTCTTTTACTTTTGAATTGTATTTTCTGCTTTGGGGATCCATTTATTTATTTATACCCCTTCCTTCCCAGAAGGCTCAGGGTGGCTTACAGAAATAAATGTGTGCACGCACACACGCGCACACACACACACACACACACACACACACACACACAAATGGATAAAAATACAGTACAATGCAAGACCATAGAACCCCATGAAAATCCTTGTCATCATCCCCCAAACCCATGCACCCTAGCTCTTCCTGCCAAATAGGGATGTGCGAACAGGACCAAGTTCGGAAATTGAGTTTGGTTTGGTTCAAAAATCAAGTTTGGTTCAGAAGTTCGGTTTGGTTGACTCTGTCAAGTTCGGTTAAATTCCGAACTTCCGAACCAAGTTTGTACATTCAAAACTGGTATTTTAAGCTGGTTTTGGCCTTCCAAACTGGTTCAGATTTGACCAAACAGTTCGGTCGAATTCAAGTTCAGTTTGGAAGTTTGGTTCGGTCGACCGAACTAGTTGAGTTCAGTTCGAACTCCGAACTTCTGAACCGCCTTCGCACATCCCTACTGCCAAATGCTTTGCCAAAAATGAAAGTTTTGCACTGCCTCCAGAATATACTCAGGCTCTGGTGAATCTCCGGGGATAGGGAGTTCTATAATACTAGGGCAGCAACTGAGAACACTTCTGTCCACCCCAGGTACTCTTCATCTCAAACCTTTTGCACTTTTTAAATTTTACTAAGTTTCTTGAACAGAGCTCAACGTCTTAATTCTGCCAGTCACAAGTGGTACCAACTTATGCTAGTATGGTACTGACCTTCACAATCCAGCCTGACCTGACTCTTACTGTTAGGGCTGAAGCTTGACCTTTGGTTTTCCTCAGATTTTACCAAGTATCCAGACATTCAAACTCATTTTGCTAAGTTTTGAGTGACTGAGGAATCACTGATCATGGGCAGCAGGAGGCAGGGATTGGGGACAACAAACACCGGCAAGTGGTGGGAGCTATCATGCCACTGCAGAATGGGACCACTGTTCGAATACAGTCTCTGGGTACCTTCAGATGAGATGGGCCCGCCCCGGCTGCAGTCTGCTGTGGGACGTGGCGGGACCTGTCACTCTGGGTTGGACCCGGCCAGGCTGCCAAAGAAATGTTATGGTGGCCTCGGCCAGGGAGGGGGCGGGGAGACGCACGGACATGCGTCCACACATCCTCACCCCTGTACTGCATGCAACACTCTTCCCATGGTTGTCGGGCAGTCATGGTGACCAATGATGGCCACGATGGCACTCAGCCTCCACTGACTCTCTAGACCGGGTTAAGTGGAGCAGGCTATCAGACATGATAGCCAGCTTTACTCTGGGTCTGCCGGCTGGGTTTTGACCACAGTGAAGCTTATCCTGACTATCACTCTGAGATTTTCCTAAGTGACAGTCCGGGCTAAACTCAAGCACCATCAGGAGCCAGAGCATGGTAACATCTAGCGGCCCATTTCAAACATGACGCTAGCACCAGAATTAATCCAGGCTAAACAACCTCTGCGAACATGCTCTATGGGAGCATTCTGGGAAATGTAGTCCAGCATGCTACCAGAAAGCATAAGGACAGTGACCATGGCTGACTCTGTGGGAGCATGCTGGACTACATTTCTCAGCATGCTCCCGCAGAGCATTACAGAGAATACTCACAGAGACTGCATTTGAACAGTGGCCTCACTCTACCATGGCACAATGGCTCCCATGGCTTTCAGGTTAATTTGCTGCCCCCTCTTCCCTGCCCTTTGATGCCCTCTTCCCTGCCCCTGCTGTCCCCCTCCCGCCTCCTGCCAGCCATGCCTGAATTCCAAGTGTTCGCCTGAGTTTCCAAGGATCAGATAAACACTCAAGCCCAATCTTCGAAAACTCAGAAATACTTGAGAATAATTTATTTTGCTATTCAGTACCGCACACAACAAAACAACAAAAGCCCAACAATTGTGACTATATAAATTACAATGTATAATTTAATAATAACAAAAATCACATATATAATCAAGAAATAAAGAATATAATATATTATAAACAAACACATATACAATAGAAGTCCCAAAGCACTTTGAGCACCAGGCTCTTCATCAGGGGGATTATTCAAGTTTGTGTTTGGCTGCTGAACTTGAACCCTCAATGGACAGAGATTCCAGCCATTATGTGAGAATTTGTTTTAGAATCCTGTGAACTCCAACCAGATTATCTAGAGATTAAAGACTTACTTTATTGTTAATTCAGATCTCATTGGCATGAGAATAGCTGATAGCATGACTACAAAAAATCTCCCTGATGAAGAGCCTGGTGCTTGCAACGTGTTGGGACATTTGTTGTAGATGTGTTTATTTATTTAATTAATTATTTATTTAATGATTATATATCTGATATTTGTTATTATTAAATTATATATTGTAATTTATATATGCACAATTCGCTGCTGTTGTTGTATGCTGTTGTTACTATTTTTACCCATTCTTCTGCCCTATTTAGTATTTACTGTACATATGCAAACATATAAATTATAGCCTCTTAGCTGTAATTCTTATTAGATTCCACTAATTTTAGTATCCCACTAGGGAAACAAGTGATTATAGATCAGGTACTCGTACAGGGACAAGAGTATATATATAGGCTGGGAAATTTCACAAGTTTCTTCCTTTTTTTTGAATAATGGCATTTGTTTTTCCCCCTATCAGCTCAGACAGCTACTTTCATGCAGGTAAACCCACAGAGATCACAAAACCCAGGAAAGTATCCATGGGCTGTCACAAAACTTGGTACTCCTGTAAAAATGAGTATCATTACATAAAGGCCAGGACCTTTTACTGTTCCCTGCTTTCCTTTGGCTGAATGGGTCACTCACTAGAAAGTCATGACAACCATGACTTCTTGGCAACAATCATCCTTCCCTCTCTGGGAGAAAAGGTGGAAATTTTATTCTGTGAAGCATAAACCCAAGGAAGACAGTTTTTATGGCCCTTTTCACACAGACACTCTAACACTGATGAAATGGGTGTTACATTTTATTATACATGTTGCAGGGATGCAGGTGTGCTCTATGGGAGCTCTGTAACATGTATAATAAAATCTGTGTGACAAGGGCCTATGATGTAAGCTGCTCCGGGCTGCTTGGAGCAGGAGAGGCAGAGTAGAAAATTGTTTAAATAAAATAAATAATGCTCTCATGATCACCAATGTATTATTTATTTATTTTAAAAGCTTAGTATCCCACTCATCCTGCTGCAGGCAGCTCTGGGCGGCTTACAATAAAACAAAATTAAACATCATCATCTAAAACCACACATAAAAGGGAGAGTAAAAAATGTCCCACATCACCCCCCACCCCAACCCACTTCCCCACCCACCCTACACATCCTCCCCAAAGGCCAGGCAGAACAGCCAAGTTTTACAACTACGTCGAAGAGAGGGGAGATTCTGGGCCAAATGAGCCTCCAATGGCAGGGAGTTCCAAAGTCATGGAGTGGCCACCGAGAAGGCCCTCTCCAACGTGGTTCCCCGAAGAACCCAAGGGAGCTCGACAAGAGCACCCCCTGAAGACCTCAGGGGTTTGTCCAGGACCTGAAAGGTGAGACGATCCTGCAGATAAGATAGGTAACGGCCATTAAGGGCTTTCTAGGCAAGCACCAACACCTTGAATCGGGCCTGGAAGACTATAGGAAGCCAGTGCAATGAACGTAGAACTAGTGTAATATGTTCCTGGTGGCCCAATCCCACTTGGAGATGGGCCACCACGTTCTGCACCAGCTACAGTCTCCGAACTGTCACCATGGGTAGCCCCACATAGAGGGTGTTACACTAGTCTAGCCTAGAGGTGATGAAAGCATGGATGACAGTTGCCAGGTCAGAGTCCAAAACATACGGCCGAAGACAACGTATCAGATGTGATTGCCGAAAGGCATTCCTCGCCACAGCCTCCACCTGGACATTGAAGCGGAGCTGTGAATTAAGGAGCACCCCCATGCTCCACACCTGGAGAACCAGTGGAGGGCAGACCCCATCAATGATGTGGGCTGTCACCCCTGCCGCCTTACCCACCAGTATCACCTCCGTCTTGTCAGGATTTAGCTTTAGTCGATTTGCCCTCATTCAATTCCCCACAGCTGCAAGACACCCGGTAAGCACCGAGACTGCTGGGCCCGGGTCTGATGAAAATGAGAGGTAAAGTTGGGTGTCATCAGCATATTGATGACACCACACACTAAACCTCCTGACCACCTCACCAAGCAGCTACATATACACGTTGAACAGGAGAGAGGGGACAGAACAGAACCCTGCGGGACTTTACATGAGAAGTCTTGGTATGTATATTGCAAAGTAGCTGATAAAGTTTTGTGAGGGCTTGATGCTTTGAAAAGCAGCAATCCTTTTAGCCATCCTCTTCTTCCTGGCCTAATATTTACCTTTCACAGCTCTAGCAGAATGATTTTATGTGAGGACAAAGTCAATGTGAAGAAGTAGTATGAGTGGGAGTGCAAGTCACTTCAATTGTCCATCCACAAAGGATCAGACCCTAAAGCTCTAACATTGCAAGTCAGGTCACATTAGTAGAGGTGAACACAAGTCTCTAATGTGTTGCTGTCCAAAGACCTTAAATATGTTTTATTGAGCTCCTTCCTACTTTGAAAAAGGCACATTTATTGAGACTAACCCTAGGGCCATTACTCGCTGTTTCTGTTTTAATGCAGTTGTGCAGTAGCCTTATAGTTTGAATTGCTTAACCATTCTAACATTAATTGGCAATTTCCTGTGGTCAGAATAATCTACTTAAATGCTGCGTTATGTTTGTACTGAGACGAAATACAGGAAATTTTATAGTGGCGATGAGGCAAAATCAGCAGGTGTGATTATCATGATAACTACACCCCTGGGTGCTTAGAGGCGCAGGGCTGCATCTGGTACATAGTTATCTCTCCAGGGGTGAGATTATTTCATGATAACCATACCGCCCTAATGGCCTATTGCTTAAGTAGTATTCATAACCCTTACACAGAATTCTTCTTGTGCTGAACAGACTGGTGTTCCCCCTCCCTTACTCTCCACAGCTGTCGCTTTTCCACTTCTTTGTTCATTTCTATTCATTAAGGAGGTGTTATCTAATGTCTGAATAGAGTCTGTTATGTGTAGGAGCAGAGCAAAGAAGATGAATTCCATGGTCTGTGCAAGAATTCTCATTTTGATTCAGATTCTCAGGTATAGCACAGCCTTTTTTATGCCACATGCCAAGAGTCAACAACTCCTGGAATTTTATGACTGTATTGGGAGGTCTTCTAGTAGTACGGGTAACAGACTGCCTTCTGCACCCTCTCCTTGCTGCCTCGTAGGAAACAGGGTGAGCAAAAGGGGGCATAGGCAAAAAATTTCTGATCCTGCTGATCCATACCCATCATGTTGGGTTTTCGGAGTCATTGCCAGCAAAGCTATGTTATAGTAGCCTTCAATCTATTCTCAATGGGGGACCAAATTAGTAACATTTGAACTAGAACCGTACAACCTGATCTGAGCCTGACAAGACATGACGGGTCCTGCTGGGCTCAGTCAGGTTATTATTCAGTAGTTACAGACAGGTACCTGCCCCCAGGGGCCTTACAATCTAAGAGACAAGGGAAGGGAAGACGAGGGAGAAGGGAACTTCAAGAGACACAAGAATATATTCATGAAGTTGAGTGCTTCACTTAGACCCTTTTCACACAGACACTCTAACACTGATAAAATGGGTTCTACATTTTATTATACATGTTGCAGGACACCTGCAGCCCTGAAACATGTATAATAAAATGTAACACCCATTTTATCAGTGTTAGAGTGTTTGAGTGAAAAGGGCCTTAGTTACAGGGAGCTAGATCCTGAGTGAGGACAAGGAGGATGCAATTTCACTCATGATAGGCTAGGGAAGGCCTGACAGAAGAAGCAGGCTTTTAGGAGGGATTTGGAAGTTGAGAGGGAGGGAGCAGAGTGAACGTATTCATGGAGGGAGTTCCAGGCATGAGGGGCAGCAAGGGAGAAGGGGAAAATACATTTAGAGGAGCAAGGGGGTTGTGAGCAGGTGAGTACTACACTTTACTGACATACCGTGCCAGCAGTGCATACAGAAGGCACATTCCCTTCCCTAACCCCTTGGAGTGCAGTCAGACTAACAGGCTTCCCAGTGGGGGGAGAACCTGACCTCACACAGAATGACATGATGTCACAGTACTCCAAAGGGTGCGGCCATACTGAAAAGAGGCAAGGAAGGTGCTCCCACGCCGTTTCTGCCCCCCACCCCTCATGTGTTCTGGAGTGGTTAGGGTTTTGGGTCTGGGCTTGGGAGAGTCCAGTTGCCTTCCACCCTGGCATGTGCTCTATGCTCCCCAACTGTAGCAATGATCTGTACAGGAAACGTGGGCCAAGACGCCGTTATCATATGAAGGGTTTAAGGCTTATAGTATGCCGGCAGTAAGTTACAACTCTAGGGGACGTCCTTATGGGGTGCTTGGATGCCTTGACTCCCAGGAGCTCAAACCCAGGGAAGTCATAGAGATTCCAGTCCCCTCAGTAGCCTTGGGTATCATACTTAAATTTGAGCATATAGTTTTGATTATCATAGCGGTATATTTATTTTATTTATTTATTTATTTTAAAATGTATATCCCGCCCCTCCTGCCCACAGGGCAGCCCGGGGCGGCGAACAGCATTTCATTTAAAATAATAATAAAATTTTAAAACAATTTAAAATACACTACATGGGAAAAAACCCCATCCCTATCCCCACCCCCACCCCACCAAAAGCCTGACGGAACAGCCAGGTCTTACATATATGCCGAAACAGTAGGAGAGTGTGCGCCAGCCGAGCCTCCTACGGAAGCAAATTCCACAGCACAGGGGTGACCACCGAAAAAGATCTAACATCGGTGGCCACCCGCCTCGCCCGGGGAACCTCCAAAAAGGCTCCCACGGACGATCTCAAGGGTCGCACGGGTACATGGGGAGTGAGGCGATNGCCCGGTGCTTTAAAGGCAGCCAGTGCAGAGCTGGTGTCATGTGCTCCCTGCGACCCGCCCCCGTCAGAAGACGGGCCGCGGCATTCTGCACCAACTGCAACCTCCGGACCAGCTTCTCGGGCAGCCCCACGTAGAGCGCGTTGCAGTAATCCAGCCTCGAGGTGATGAAGGCATGGATGACAGTGGCGAGGTCGGAGTCTGAGAGATACGGCTGAAGCCGCCGGACAAGATGTAACTGCCGAAACGCACTCCCCGCCATGGCCACAACCTGAGATTCCAAGCTGAGCCGCGAATCAAGGAGCACACCCAGACTCCGCGCTTGAGACTTATATATGCTACCAATAAATGCTGGGTCATTTAATGTATCTAGTTGGACCAAACTTGAGGAGATGCTGGGCAATCTGGGACTTCAATACCCAGATGGGCTGGTCATTCTTGCTGGGGACTTTACCTCGTGGATGGGTCCTAATGATCAGTCCTTGTCCCAATATTGCCAATGCCCAGATTATTCCCCTACTGGTATACTGGACCCTAGAAGATTGAAAGATCAGTGAATTAATTCAGCGGGTATACGTTTGGGGAAGTTGATTTATAATAATAACCTGTATGTCCTCAATGGTACCGGATTTAATGATCCAGAAGGGGAATTTACATATTTGGGGACTTTGGGATGTAGTGTGGTAGATTACTGTGTGGTATCAGCAGCAGCCCTGTTAGAAGTTTCAAATTTTAGGGTTGGAGAGAGGATGGTAGGGGACCATCTCCCCTTGCTACTTACGATTCACCTGGATGGTTTAGTTCAAGAGCAGCCGGAGGAATCACGGTGTGAAGACCTCCGGATGGACATTCACAGGGCCCCACAGTGGGACGCTGCTCTTGTGACCTCCTTCGCTGGATTTCTCCTGTCATCTGAAATTGCCGACCTAAGAGCTACTCTAATTACAGCAACAGATAAGACTATTGTCGTCGATACCTATAACCACCTGGGAGATCGGATAAAAGAGCAGATTGAGACCCATGTACAACCTGTTCCTGGGATGGGGATAGGCAAAGGGAAGCCCTGGTATAATAAGGACTGCCGGATGGCCAAGACCCATCTTAGAATGCTATATAAAGGGTATAGGAGGGCCCGATTACCTAACTTGCCCTTGGAATACTTCCAACATAGAGCCACTTATAAGAAACTAATTCTTGATAAAAAGATGAAATATGCAAAGGAGAGATGGGATAAGTTGATAGATGCTGCCGAATCGCAGAATTCCAGGCATTTTTGGCAGCTGATAAACTCAACAACTAGGAAGGAGCTCCGCATCCCCCTGTTCCCTATACATCCACAGGAATGGGTGGAGAACTTCCACCTTCTTTATGGAACCGGTCAGGAGGATAGCCACTCTGGGAGGGATTCTGGCCTTTCGCCAGACATCCCCAGTTGGCCTCCAGTGACTGGAGCGGAGGTGGAAGCTCTGGTGGATCTCTGTAAAACCCATAAAGCTTCGGGCCCGGATCTAATTCAAGTTGAATTCATCAAAGCTCATAGGGACTGGTGGGTGCCTCTGTTGGCGGCATTGTTCTCAGTCATTAATGAGACCGGGAAGATCCCGGTGGGCTAGGGCACGGCCGTGGTGGTCCCCATATTTAAGAAAGGCTCGAGGAAACATCCTGCTAACTACAGGCCAGTCACCTTGTTAAGTGTGGTAGTTAAGTGTGGTCGCTTTCTTGCTGGCAAGCTGGTAGAGTGGACGGGGCGGTAGAGGGTCATCTGTCCAGAACAGGCGGGATTGCAGGAGAGTAGATCTACCATCGAGCTATGTTTTGTATTATACCATCTTATTTCTAAAGTCCTTGTAAGACCTTGTACGCTGCCTTTCTAGATCTTAGAGCAGCGTTTGACTCAGTGGATAGAGCTACCCTATGGAGGAAGCTTCGGGAAACATCTATAGACCATAGACTTCTTACGCTGATCGTTTCATTACATTCAAAGTCTATGTTTAGAGTCAAAATGGACCAGCAGGGGCATTTGACAGTGCCCACTGAGGCTCGAGCTGGAGTGCATCAAGGATGTGTACTACCCCCGATACTATTTAATATTTTTATTAATGACATCATACTGGTTATGGCTGAGAGCAGATTTCCCCCCCAAGGTTAGCATCTATGGCGATAGGGGTGCTCCTCTATGCAGACGATGTGGCACTATTGTCGCAAACCCGCATTGGATTAATGCGGCAGATGAATACTTTCAATGCATTCTGCACTAGCAAGAAAATGACTCTCAACTTTGACAAGTCAAAGGTGATGATCTTCTCCTCACGGAGATTTCAGCACAGATGGATGGTGGAGGGGCAGACGGTACAGCAGGTAGACTCCTTTAAATACCTTGGACTAACCTTCCACAAATCTGGGACCTGGAGGGAGCATATCTCTAGGATGGCGGCTGTGGCTAAAGCCTCATCACTGGAGATAGGGAAGGTATTTGCTAAATTGGGAAGATGCACAGTGAAATCTGCAGTAGGGGCGTTTAACAGTAACGTTAGGACACAATGCCTATATGGGGAGAAATTTGGGCACCTTTCTGTGCTCAGACAATAAATGTAACCTAAGCCAGGTTTTTGCAATCTATTCTGTCAAGCCTTTTGCCGCACTAAGGCTAGAATTTGGGCAAATTAGCTGGTACCAGTACGTTATCACCAGGGCGCTGAAGTTTTGGTGCAAAATCCGATTTGATTATGGCTCTCCATTACTATATGCTATTAAGGAGGATCCTTATTTAAATCCTTGGCAAGTGTGGGTTGGGGAAAGTCTGGCCAAAATGGGCCTATCATTGAAATACCTGGAGGGCAAACCTCAGGCCTTGCTCTGGAAGCAGATACTGACAAGGATTACAGATGTGGGAAGACAGGAGGAGCTGGCGAAGATCAATCAGTCACCCCACATGTGCCTATATCTCACCTGGACTCTGGATAAAGCTGTTATGGCTCATTATCTAGATGCCCAGGTGGCAATTAGAGACAAACAACTCATCTTCATGGCTCATGTGAACGCTCTTCCCACATGGGTATATGAGGGCAGGCTGGAGGGAATCCCTTCTTGGATAGACTCTGCCCCTATGATATGCAAGCCGTGGAGACAGTAGCCCATATTATGCTATCATGCCACCTGTATGATGACTTGAGGGGGAAATTCTTGGCGCCGATCCTTAATGAGCAGTTAGGGTGGGCTGAGGGGGATCTCCTTAGATATTTACTTAATAGTCCCAGGGCCCAGGTGATTAAGGAGGTAGGTGGCTTCCTGAGGCAGGCCATGTGGAGGAGAAAGAACTTCCTGGATTTTAAGCCCATTAGTGACTCTATGGGTACTGGTTCTCCCTGTATCTAACTGGTATCTGTTTAGGTTGGGACAGGGCAGAGGAATTCTATATGTTTGTTAATTGTCTTTGTATAGAGTTTACTTGATGTTCATATATGTGTATGTTTATTTTTGTGGCTTTGCCGGCAATAACATCTTCTTGCGCCTAATAAATTGATTATTATTATAATTTTGTCACATTATTAAATCCAAACCACAGGATATGTATAGACACACTGTGTAAACACTAGGGATGGGAATTTCGGTTTTGGATAAAACAGAAAGTACCCGAAAATGGCGGTTTTGGATTAATCCAAAATTTTGGTTCTGTTTTGGTTTTGGTCCTATCAGATCTTTTGCATTGATTTTTGTACTGGATTTGTAACATTGTGGTTTGTACCCCGTTGAAAAAGTGCAATGTTAAAAATCCAGTACAAAAATCAATGCAAAAGTTCCGATAGGACCAAAACCAAAAAAGAACCGAAGTTCATGAGAACCGAAACCGAAATTGACCGAAACCAAAATTTTGCCAGAGTCCCATCCCTAGTAAACACCATACTAATAACTGAAAATAAATATAGAGCTGAGAGGAGAGAAAATGTATATTTAATTTCATACCTTATTTTGAAAGCCTTCTGTAAAGGTTAGTGCAGATAATTAAGTCTTAAGCAAGTAAAACCTTTCTTCCTCTTCTGGGGCACAATCATCTGCTAATCTTGGCTTGTTTGGTTGATAAGAGAGGCAGAGAACTGGGAAGAAGGATCCTAAGTAGTAGTAGGTTGGTTTTTTTTTAATGAGGTAGGTTCTGGTTTCAAATTTCAAAATGGAAACCAAAGCTGATTATATTTTCACTAAGCACTAGCCATTCAATTAGTTAAATCAATATTTTAAAGTGATGGAAAGCCACAAGTTATTTCTTAATTAATTTCATAATTCCTAAGAGCAATTAGACAGATTATTGTAAGAACAACTCCTGTTAGTTAAATCAATTTTCCTCAAGTCTTTTGCCATGATATCATTTCACTTATTGCTACAGTATGACACGGTATGTCCGAGAAGTGTAATACTCATACCAAGGCCTAACACAGTAACTGAAATTTAAAATATTTCAGTGTGCTCCCAAGGGCTCTTTTCACTGGCCAAAATTCCATTCACTTCAATAACAATACCCTGAGGATCAGGCTTTTTGTCTGTCTGGGTTGATCCTGATCTTTGTTTTCATCTTAGATGGATGGTTTCTTTGAGCAGGAGAGCCCATATTTTCAGATCATTTCGTAAAAGATGTTCACATGAAGTTGCACCTACTAGAATAACTAAAACATGTATTTTATATCAAACATGAATTTCTTATTATTAGGTCCTCTGCCCTGAGTGGTGAGAAGTTTCCTGGGCAGCTTTTCTTGGGTTGATTTCCTTTTGGAAACCCCTGAGGTTTCCATTTAACAAACACCTGAGCTTAGGCAACATACTCTCCGGAAGCGGAGTCCTCCAGGCCTGTCCCTGACAGTTTGAGAACCCTATGAATAAATTCAGCCATGCAGGATCCAGCCCCCACTATGGCAGACCTTTTGAGGACAGCGCTCTTATGGTGGGGTGGTCATATAATATGGTCTTATGACAGAGGGTGTGCATGAGGGGTGGGAATTCCGGTTCTCCCAAGATCCAATATTGCCAGTATTTGGGTGTATCGGCTTAATCTGATAAATCCAATATTTACCTGTACCAGCAGACCGGATTTTTAACATTGGCTGCTTTACCAGATTTTTTACATTGCGGCCATTGAAGTCAATAGCCGCAACGTGAAAAATCCGGTTAAGCAGCCAATGTTAAAAATCCGGTCTGCCGATACTGGTAAATCAAGTACAAGGGAGATCCAATACCGGTCTAGTATCTGGTATTATCCCCGGTGTTCCACCCCTAGTGTGCATAGAAATATGTTTATTCACAGATTGACGAGTTAAGGAGCAGTGGATGGGAAGCAACCAAAAACACGTGCAGTATTTCTTTGAAGAGTCACCACTGAAGCAGTACAGTACCCCAAAGCTACTCCTCTTTTGTCAGCTTTCTTCCCAGAAGTCCAAAACTACTGAGGTTTCCAAAAGATTCGCTACATTCTTCCCATCAGGACTCCTAACCTTGCCATCCTCTTTCTGCCAAACCCCACAAAATTCTGATCTCCCACTCCCAAATCACCACATCCTTTCTTTGTCTCTATTGATTCCATTTGCTCAACTGAAGGCTTGGTCATCCTGCATGGGCCATCCAACCTGTGACCAGAATGGTTACATTCTAAAGGAACTTGGACAGAAGTGCTCACAGAACAGAACCCCAGAGGAGAGAAACCCATTTTACTAATTTTTTTATGATGGAGCCTTTTGAAAACACAGACCTTTTTTACATGGGCCGCAGTTGCATGGGGACTAGGTGTGCACGCCGCAGCATGGGCGGTGCATGGGTGCCAGTGCATACAGGCACCCCCCCACCCCCATGTATCTCCACGCATCCCCATGCACGGAGGCACCATTTTTGCGGGTGCCTCCATGCATGAGGATGGGTGCGCATACGTGTGTGCAGGAGCACACACATCCACCCCCGTGGGATTTACATGGGCTGGGTGTTCATGCGTGGCTGCTGCCCGTGTAAAAAGGGCCACGGAGAATAAACGAGAGAGTTGTGGAACATTATCCAGAAACAGTGAAAGAGCTCCATGTTCAAGAAACAATGCACATCACATAAATACACAATGGAGATAGAAAGATATAAGAGCATTCTGAATTTAACATTAACATTTCAGTGCGGGTGCTGCTTTACATGACAGACAGTACTGCAATCAATTGATTGTTGTGTGGCTGTGGAGACTGCTGAATGTAGAGGAATTCAGTGATTATTACACGTGCTGGAGTTCATACGTCTGCCCTTTCCAACCAGCGTTTAGACAGCAAAAATGGTGCCTCCATGCAT
Source organism: Sphenodon punctatus (assembly GCA_003113815.1). Classification (NCBI taxonomy): domain Eukaryota; kingdom Metazoa; phylum Chordata; class Lepidosauria; order Sphenodontia; family Sphenodontidae; genus Sphenodon; species Sphenodon punctatus. The sequence goes on along the minus strand of QEPC01012651.1, from coordinate 819,764 downwards.
GGGGATGCATGGAGATACATGGAGGTGTGCCTGTATGCACTGGCACCCATGCACCGCCCGTGCTGCGGCGTGCACACCTAGTCCCCATGCAACACCCACAGCTGTTTTAGCTGTTAGGGGGACCTCAATTCCTTGGGTCCTTGTTGGACAGTGGACACTAGTCCTCTTGAATATCCATAGACCACTGTAGTATAATAGCAATCTGGTAGACATAAAGAGGGTCTGGCATAGATTGGTGAGGAAATGCCTGAGGAGCCATCTGGTGACTGTTCATAAACTGTACAAAGCATTTGTGTGGGCGTACAGAAGGGCTATTACTGAAACCAAGCAGTTATACTTGTCCTTGGGTACAGATGCTGTAGGAATAGACTAGCACAACTGTTTTGGGTTATGCGTGGTCTGGGGAATCCAGATTGCCTCAACCCATCCATGGTTTCTCCAACAGAGCACTGTGAGAAATATTTTATACTTTGCAGAGAAGATAGAGGGAATCCAGGAAGGAAACACGAATCACTTGGTCTCCCAATGAGGAGAGCCACGAGATCCTGTGGGACTGTATTCCCCTGGTTGACCTCAACGTGGTTGATGATGAGGAAGTCCGTGCACTGCTGGGATCCTCGAGACCCACCACTTGTGATGTCGACCTGTGCCCATCCTGGCTATTGAGAGTGAGAGCTGGGGCAGTGGCACCTTTTTCAACAGACGTGCTTGATGATTATTACCCAGTTTCCAATCTGTCTTTCTTAGACTGCTTGCCCATATTACTGGGGGGTGTGTGTGTGTGTGGAGTGAACTTACATAAGGCAAATTCATGGAGGAGAAACTCTTGTGAAGCTCCGCTCATTGGCGCAGGGGGTAAAAATGTCATCAGGCAATTCTCACCTTGGATTTTGAGCCCTGCCATCCGAAAGTGAATTTGCTGCAAAAATCGCTTGATGATTATTTTACTCCCCATGCCCAGGAACAGAACTTCACATGAGTTTCCCTGCTATGATTTTGCCTCACGTAAGTTCCCCACTTCCCTTGTAATGTGGGCAAGCAGCCTATGTGACACCAAGCAGCATGTGCACCCCACCAATCACCATAAGGCACCATGAATTAGATCCATGCCCGTCCTGGTTGGTGAAAGCCTTCAGGGAGACATCGGTTTCCTTGACGCATTTCAATCAGGGTTCCGCCCAGGCTATGGTACAGAGACGACGTTGGTGGCCTTGGTGGACGATCTCTGCTGGGAGATGGACGCAGGACGTTCAACACTTCTGATCCTGCTAGATCTCTCGGACGCTTTTGATACAGTGGACCGTGGGCTGCTGTTGAGACGATTGCAAGTCCTGGGGGGTCTGGCCAGGACTGTCCTTGGATGGTTCCGATCATTCCTCTCGGGGAGAAGCCAATGTGTTGTCCTGGGGGCTGAGTCTTCCAGCCCACGCACCCTGGATTGTGGCATTCTGCAAGGTTCCATTCTGTCTCCATTATTGTTTAATGTCTACATGCAGCCCTTGGGGAAGATCATGAGAGGGTTTGGTGTGCATTGCCACCAATATGCTGATGACATCCAGCTTTACCTCTCTTTTTCAACTGACCCAGGTCCTGCTGTCGCAATACTGTCCCAAAGTTTGGGGGCCATGGTGGATTGGTTATGACAGAGCAGACTGAGGTTCAATCCTGATAAGACGGAGGTGATGTCAGTGGCTAGGGCTAGGGAGGTGTTGGCTCCCCTCGTAGAGGGGGTCCGCCCTCCTGTAGCCCAGCAGATTTGAAGTCTGGGAGTGTTATTGGACTCAGGACTCCACCTAGATCAGCAGGTGGATGTGGTGACTAAGGCTGCCTTCCGCCAGTTGCATCTGGTGCGGAGGCTGTGTCCATACATTTCCAGACCTGACCTGGCCATCCTCATCCACGCCTTCATCACCTCGAGGCTGGACTACTGTAACACGCTTTATGTGGGCTTTCCTTGATGTTGGTTCAGAGGTTGCAGCTGGTGCAGAATTCAGCAACTCGTCTCCTGACAGGTACGAGCCGACGGGGGCATATTACTCCCATGCTCCTCGTGCTGCACTGGTTGCGTATAATGTACCGAGCCAGATTCAAGGTGTTGGTTTTGACCTATAAAGTCATACATGGTCTTGGGCCTGGATATCTCAGGGACCGCCTTGCCTTCCGCGCCCCAGAGCAGCCCCTTTGGTCTGCCGGGGACGCCTTCTTGGAGGTGCCCCGCGTAAAGCAGGGGACCACAATGGAGAGGGCGTTCTTGGTAGCCGGGCCGCGACTATGGAATTCCCTCCCGGAAGAAGTCCATTTGGCTCCGCGTCTGTTGGTCTTCCACCGGGCCTGCAAGACTTGGCTGTTCTCCCAGGCCTTTGGAGGAGGGGAGGGGGGGTGAGATAAAAATAGGGGGGGAGGTGGGGGTTTTTAAAGGTGATTTTAGATGTTTTAACTGTGGTACTGATTGGTTTTTTAAAATTGTTGTTATATTGTGTTGTAAGCCATCCCGAGATGCCATGGGCATGAGGGGGTGGCTAATAAATGTTATTATTATTATTATTATTAAATAATAATAATAATAATAATAATAATAACAATAATAATAATAATTCTCTAGGTGAGGGAACACCAGGTGAGGAAATGCCAGGACTCATCTATCACCAGTCACCCAGGCATCCCTGGCCAAGCTAGCATCTCCCCACAGTTTACACCTGCACATGGGGATCAATCCTCCAGTTCGGAAGGCACCAGGCCATGATTAGTGCCAGGCAACAAGGCATCCTCTAGACAGGAAAGCATCATCCCTCAGTTAGTACCTGCAAATAAGGGGCCATCCTCCAAATGGGAGAGTACTGGGATGCAAGAAGCACCAACACCACACCATGTCTTATGACCCAAGTCAATGAGATGGTTTCCTTGGGAACTAATACATTAAGGGCTCCTTTATAAGGAGCATCTGCTATTCACTCACAGTCTTGTCGACTGTTCAGACCTCTGTTCAGTCTCACCTGGTTCCAGACTGCCAAGCTTCAGTGCTCCTCCTACACTGATCTTGCCCTGGAACCTTCTGCTTCATTAGACTCTGAAGGTTCTCCAACATGCTGCTACCTTCCCCATACTAGCTGCTAAAACTACTCAGCTTACAGCATGCTCCTTCCAACCTTGAAGCCTCCATTGACATCTTTGCTGTGGTACCTCTGCTCCTGCTCAGAACTTCCAGTCCAGTTTATAGCCATCAGCCCTGCCTCTTCTCTAACCTACCAACTGACGGCAACTTCTCCAACTGTCAGAAGGTGACACTCCCCTGAAAAAAGGCCCAACTTTGGGATTTGGACTTGTGCGGGTACTGCGATGGCTCAGGATACTATGCCAAAAGGTGTCCTTTGAAGGTACAGGCCTATTCACCGACAGAAAAAACACAGGGCCAGGGCTAGTTGGGAGTCCAGATATGACCCCAAGTCCTCTGCATAATTAATTGACCTCCCCACTGCACCAACCACCATTGACCACCAACACACTGAGGCAAGCATCTCTGTTCCTCCTTCTGGTGACCATTTATCCCACCACAGGATGCTGATGGAGCCAAACATTTTCAGTTCCTGACCCAGTTGAAGACCCAACCAGTAGCAGTGGAAACTATTGATGGCTCTCCATTAACATCTGGCCCAGTAAGCCATTACATAAGTCCAGAGCATCTCTACATCAACCATCACCAGGAAGTGCTACAGCTGGACTTGATACAATCTCCATGCCCCCCTGTGGTATTGTGCTTCCCCTGGTTAGTGCACCATCAGTTGGAACTCATTTGGGCACAATGAACCATACACTTTACATTTGCCAGCTGCAAGTTCCACACCTCAACGGTGCCTGCTCCTTCTTGCCCTAATCTGTCCTGCCTGTGCCTCCCCATTCCCTACAAACCTGTTCCCCAACAACTCTCCCACAGGAATATGTGGACTTTCAAGATGTCTTCAGTGAAAAACAGACTGTGGTTCTACCCATAAACTGGCCTTTCAACTGTCCAATAGATCTGGTCACTAGAGCAACATCTCCATTTGGGTACATCTGCAATCTCACTCCAACTGAACTGCTGGCCTTTCAGGACTACCTTTAGAAAAACCCACAAAAAGGGTTCATAGGCCCACTGAACTCCCCTGTTGGTGCCTTGCTATTTTTTGCAACAAACAACGATAGGACTCTCAGGCCATGCATCAACTACGGGGGACTAAACCATATCACCATAAAGAACAGTTACCCCCTTCCCTTGATCATAAGAATATAAGTAGTGTCATACTGAGTCAGACCAATGGTCCATCAAGTCCAGCATCCTGTCCTCCGACAGTGGCCAATCTTGATCGCATGGGAGAAGAACCAACAGTCACAGTGGGCAATCCATTCCCCGTTGTTCAGTCCCAGCTCCTGTCAGTAAGAAGTTCATTCCATAAGCTACTTGGTTAATAGCCATTAATGGACCTACTCTCGAAGAACTTATCCAGCACTTTTTTAAACCCAGCTATACTACTGGCCTTGACAACGTCCTCTGGCAACAAATTCCATAAGTTAATTATGCTTTGAGTGAAAAAGTACTTCCTTTTATTTGTTTTAAACCTGCCAGCAGCTAGTTTATTTTTATTTTTTTAAATTGTACTACCCCACCCCTCCTTACAATTCACAAACATAAAACAACAATATTGAATAAAAATAACTCAAAGGAGGAAGAAAAAATACCCCCCACCCCAAAAACCCTCAACCCCATCACCCATCTCCCACACCAAATTCCTGGCGGAACAGCCAGGTCTTACAACTTCTCTAAAAGGAGGGGAGATTCGGGGCCAAGTGAGCCTCCACTTGAAGGGAGTTCCACAGGCATGGTGCGACCACCAAGAATGCCCTCCCCTGCATAGTCCCCAAGAAGACTCGCGGGACCTCGAGGACAGCACCCCCGGATGACCACAGGGGCCGATCCAGCACCTGCGGAGTGAGGCGATCCCGCAGATAGGTAGGGCCTAGACCATTTAGGGCTTTATAGGCCAAAACCAACACCTTGAATCAGGCCCGGAAAACTACTGGCAGCCAGTGCAGACAGTGGAGCACTAGTGTAATATGCTCCCAGCAGCCCAGTCCTACCAAGAAACGGGACGCCACATTCTGTACCAGCTGCAATTTCCGAGCCGTTACCATGGGTAGCGCCATGTACAGCGCATTACAATAGTCCAATCTAGAGGTGATGAAAGCATGGATGACTTTGGCCAGGTCAGAGTCTGAAACAAATGGCTGAAGCGGTCTCACCAGATGTAATTGGCGAAAGGCACTCCTTGCCACAACCTCCACCTGAACATCCAGGCGGAGTTGCGCATCAAGGAGCACCCCCAGACTCCGTACCTGGGATACCAACAGAGGGCAGGCATCGCCAATAACGGGAGCTGCCATCTCCATCACCTTACCCACCAACATCACCTCCGTCTTGTCAGGATTCAACCTCAGTTGGTTAGCCCTCATACAGTCGCCAAACACTGAGTAAGCACCAAGACTTCAAGGTCTGAGTCTGTTGAAAAAGAGAGGTTTCATGGAGTGTCCCCTAGTTCTAGTACTATTTGAGAGGGTAAATAACCATTTCCTATCTACTCGGTCCACACTGCTCAAGATTTTATAAAGCTCTATCATGTACCCTCTCAGTCTTCTCTTCTCTAAGCTGAAGAGTCCCAGCTTGTTGTGCCTCTCTTTGTATGGAAGCCATTCCATACCCTTTATCATTCTCGTTGCCCTTCTCTGTACCTTCTCTAGTTCAGCTATGTCTTTTTTGAGATGGGACGACCAGAATGGCAGACGATATTCCAGGTGTGGTCACACCATTGATTTGTATAGAGGCATTCTGACGTTCTCAATTTTATTCTCTATCCCTTTGTGATTAACTCCTAACATTCTGGTTTTTTTTTTACTGCTGCTGCATATTGGGCTGAGGATTTCAGTGTACTGTCCACAATCACTCCCAGCTCTTTTTCCTGAGTGGTAACTCCTAGTTTAGTACCCAGCATTGTGCACTCATAGTTTGGATTATTTTCCCCTATTTGCATCACTTTGCACTTGTCCACATTAAATCTCATCTGCCATGTAGATGCCCAGGCACCCAGCCTTGTAAGATCCTGTTGCAGGTCTTCACAGTTTGCTCGTGTTTTAACTACCTTGAATAACTTGGTGTCATCTGCAGATCTGATCACCTCACTCTTAATGCCCTTTTCCAGATCATTCATGAATACATTAAACAGTACTGGTCCCAATACAGATCTTTGGGGCACACCATTTTTTTACATCTTTCCATTGTGAAAACTGACCATTTAGTCCTACTCTCTGCTTTCTATCCTTTAACCAGTTACCAATTCATAGTAAGACACTACCTCTTTTCCCATGACTTTTTAATTTTCTCAAGAGTCTTTTATGTGGATCCTGGAGCTCTTGAGTTGCCTCCATTCCACAGCCATGTACAACAAACTCGATCTTCATGAGATAAGGTGAAACCCGGTAAGGATCCAAAAGGCTGACGAGTGAAAAACTGCCTTCTGCATTTAGTATGGCCTTTATGAGTACTTAGTCATGCCTTTCGGCCTTACCAGTGCCCAGCAACTTTACAATGCTTCATTAATGACGTATTCCTGGACCTGTTGGATTTAGGCTGCATTCTCACCAGTGGCGGCAGTGGGAGGAGAGAGGGAGACACGGCAGTGCGGAGGAGCTGGCAGCTGGGAAAAGAGACGGTGCGAATGCTTCTCTCGCACATGTCAGGGCAGGATTTTGCACCCTGACATGCATGAGAGAAGCTGCGGCAGATCCCCATTCGCACTTGCTCTTTTCCCGGCCGCCAGCTCCTCCGCGCTGCTGCACCTTCCCTCGCCCTTCCTGCTGCCACCACCTCCACTGCAGGTGAGAATGCAGCCATATACATGGTGGTCTATCTAGAAAACATCTTCATCTTTTTCAACAACCTGGATCAGCACGTACATCAGTTTTAAATCAGTCCTGCAAAGCCCATGGGATCATGGATTGTAGGGATGTGCAAACACCGGGGGGTTTGGTGTTCAGCCCATTTGGGGTTTGGATGAACCTGAAACCATTCAGTTCGGCCTGTTTGACCCAAGTGGGTTTGGCTGGGGGTTCCCTCTCCCTCCAGGCTGTGCGGGTGGAAGGGGCACCAGGGAGCATCTCCCCCCCGCCCAGTCTTGTCAAACTGGAAGACTTAGTAGTGCCTTCCGCCTCCAGACGGAGGCACTACTAGGCACTCCTAGTAGTGCCAGCCACCTCCAGACCCACTGCTGAACCCACCGCCAGACCCAGGGCCAGAGCCCCAGCACCACCAGGTAGGGCGATCCCTGGGTTTGACCCAGGAGGCCTAATAGCAGCCTGAAGCACTCCGGAATGCCGCCGCTGGACCCTCTACCAGACCCACCACTGTCGGACACGGGGCCAGAGCCCCAGCACCACCAGGTAGGGTGATCCCTGGGGTGGGGTGTTTTTTTGTTTTTTTTTACGAGGCTGGACAGGGTGGGGTGGGGGTGCTCCCTGGCACCCCTTCCACCCGTGAAGCCTGGAGGTGGGAGGGAAAACCAGGTTCCTCCCTGCCCCTACCCGAATGGGTTCAGAACCCGTTCTTTGTTCGGACGGTTCGGGCGGGGGGGCAGTTCGGATTCGGGGTGTTCGTGAACGGGCCGAACACCTTGACTTTTGGCCAAACCCCAAACCTCTGAACCGCATTTACACATCCCAAATGGACTGTGCACAAAACTTGAGAAGTGCACCTTCACCCAGACCACAATACAGTTCCTTGCTACATCATTTCTCCAGCAGGGGTTCCCTTGGACCCTGAAACAGTAAAGGCAGTTTTTCAGTGGTCACATCCACCTAACACAAAGGTGTTACAATGCTTTTGTTGGTTTTCCAATGTGTACAGGGATGCTTCATTTCAGGGTTTACCTCCTTAGCTGTCCGTTACCATACTACTGCACAAGGGAATGCAGTTCTGGTGGACCCGTGAGACTAAGTAAGGTTTTTAAGCTGACAAACAAGTCTTTTCATCCTCTTCCATATACTGCAATCCAGATACCCGGCAGCCCTTCATTTTAGAAACTGATACCTCTGAATTTGCTTTCGCAACTACCCTGTCACTAAAACCCACTGGCTCTGACACCCTCACCACATTGCATTTTCCCAAAGGCTCACCCCCTCAAATACAACTATCTTTTATTAGATAAGGAACTACTTGCCATTAAAGATGATTTTGCCAAATGGAGACAGTACTTCAAAGGCGCACCACACCCAGTCAACATCAGATCACAAACATCTTGAAAACTTCAGAAAAGCACATCTTACTGGATAACACCTGCCCCGCTGGACCCTTTCCTCTCCCAATTTGGCTTCATTTCAGAAGTCCACCCTGAACAATGCAATTATGCAACAGACATTCTATCTAAAAAGGATTGGCTCAGTACCCACAGCATGACCGACCATCAGCGGTAGGGATGGGTGAACAGATTGTGGTTCGGGTTCGGCCGTTCGGTTTGGCTGCGTTCAGTTCAGCCGTTTGGTTCGGCCGTTCGGTTAGTTTGCCGAGATCGGCCGTTCAGTTTGGCCGTTCGGGAAATGTTTTGTTATTGGGTTTTTTTGTTTGCTTTTTATATGGTTTTTTGTTTTTTATTTGGTTTTATATTTTTTTGTTTGTTTTTTATTTGGGATTTTTTGTTTTTATATGGGGTTTTTTATTTAATTTTTTAATCTAAAATTACATCTATCTATCTATCTATCTATCATCTATCTATCTATCTATCTATCTATCTATCTATCTATCTATCTATCTATATTAAATATAACGGCTATTAACTATTCTAAATGCTATGAACTAAATGGATTATCTAATAAGTACACAGGCCTACTCCTACAAACACTAAAACTAAATCACTAATGCTATTTCTATCACTAAGCTAACTCCTACAACTATCTAATCTAATCTAATCTAATCTAATCTATGGGGGAATCACAAACAACACAAGGTTTCATTTTAATGTTTAAGTTTCATTTCAGTACAAAACTTAAATGAAACTTAAAGCAATCTAATAATCCTACTCTAAATGAAAAAACAGTGGAAGGGAAGGGAATCTGGGATGGAATATATGGGAGAGGGAAAGGATTCAATATAGGGGGGAGGGAGGAAGGAAGATTGAACACAGGGAGGGGTAAAATAAAAAATAACCAATAAATCTATCTAAGCTAAGCTAAATAAATGAATGAGAATAGGGGGGTAGATGGGTTGGATGGGTGAAATGGGAGGAAGATTACAATGGATTGGGGAGCTGGGAAATGCTGGGAGACGGAGCCTTCTGAAACGCCTGCTGTTCAGGAACAGTGACTAGCTCAGAAGGTGTTGGGAAGGGGGGAGGCAGATAGTTTCGTTTCTTGCAAGCCTCTCCACTCCTGGTACCTGGAAGTCTGCTCCTCAACTGACTACCACTCCCTGTCATGTTTGACCTTCCAGTGACCTTTTTTTTGCCACCTGAACTCACCCGAATGTGATCCGAACTGACCAAACTGTTTGGTCATTTCAGCATTCGGAAGTTCGTTCAGTTCAGTCAGTTCGTGTTCGGATTCGGGTTCGGGTTTGGTCATCCGAACAGGCTGAAAACCGAACTTCCGAACCGCGTTCGCCCAGCCCGAATCAGCGGTGCAATCACTTTAAAATCATTATGACACCCATGCAATGCCCATAAAAACCAGAGTAGCAAGAGTGGGACAATCACTGAAAAAGACAAATCCACAATAGTGCAATTATGGGCAGAAATCCCAAACAACAACCAACAGTAGTTTACCCACAACATGGCCCACAATCAGCAGTACACCCACTTTAAAATTATTATGCGAACCAAGCAATACCCAAAAAACCAGGCTAGCAAAAGTGGGACAATCACTCAAGAACACAAACCCACAAGAGTGCAACTGTGGGCAGAAACAACAAGGAAAAAAAAGATAGCCCACCAGATATAATAACAACATCCACAAGAAAGAAGCCAGATATTCACCCACCCATGCACACACAAAAGCCTCCATTGGGTGTTTTTACACACACATTTCTCCTGCATGTTTGCTGTTACATCCTGAACTTTTCATGTGTCTAAATCACTCACCCAGATCTTAAACATACGACTCTTTGAACTTCTGCATAGAACGTCTCCCAGAACATTTGTGTATAAAACGTTATCCTGGTAAACTGCTTTTCTCCAGGCAGCTGTGGTCACTTGGTTTCCATGGCAGCCCCTCATGTCTACAGCTGTGACTACTTTAAGGTGTCTCAGGGCAGGGTTTGTGTGAAGAATGTATCCAGGATCTGCCTCAGGGCAGTGTGTGTGTGAAGAATGAATCCAGAATTACTTGTGGACCTGTAAACCCAGAAGATTGAAAAATCCAGAACTTTAAGGTGTGTGTAAAAATGCCCATTGTGTCTGCCCAGTCCCCACATATGAAAGGCCCTCCCTACAAAACATATTATTTTAACCAGAAAGAAAGTATATCTCCCCTGTGCCCCAGTTGTCAGCAAAGTTGAACCCACAAAGTACAGTCACCATGTCCGCAAAAACCACCGCAAAAGGGATTCCTCTCTGGTCTCTAGGGTGCTGCCAACTTGCCAACAGGTAATGCAAGCAGCAGCAGCAGCAGCACGACCCAAATGTTAAGTATATTTGGCACTGGTGGCAACCCCCAACATTGCCCCTAGTATATGGACATCCCCAGGGAAGTGGAGCTAGACAGAACCCTCTGACCACCATGGTGCCAAACAGTTCAAGCAACCACTTTTAAAAAAAAATAAAAATCATGGCATGGTCAAAACAACTATTCCCCATCCCCAGCACTTCCCCTATGGACAGGCCATGCCAGGCACCACTCCCCACCCCCCATCAAGCCAATTACTTACAGATCAGCAGGGTAGCGTGCACAGACAAATTCAGTAGTTAATGGAAAATGATTGTACAACTGCTTTTATTTTGCCTCTGCCAGCTAACTTGCCATCTGGCTTGTCTGTCACTCAACTGTCCCCTCCCATATCTCCCTCCTACCAAATATGGCACCAAGTTTAGTTTCCTAGCTCAGAGAAGTTAGGGGGTCAACCGTCTAGATCACTCCAGTCATGTGCGCAATGGCGTCAGCACTCAATTGAGGCTTCCAAAGTTTTCTAAAGTTTTCTGAGGACTGGCCTTGGTACTCAGAACTTTGGACTTCGGATCTGAATACCGGAATCCCTGGTGGATTCAAAAGTTTTCTGAGGACCAGGTTTCAGCTCTGCTTGGAGGTGATGGATGGATATGCATCATTCCCAAAAGGCTTGAACTGTGGCATTCCTCAATGCTCTGTTCACTTGCCTATGTTGTTCAACCTATATTTGCAACCCTTCAGAGATGTCTTATGACCAAACACAGGGTTGAGTATCATCAGTACACTGATGGTACACAATTGTATATCTCTTGTACTGTATGATATTTTTTGTCCTTGTATCATATAGTCAGCTTGATGCTTTCAAGCTACCTTGTGCTCCATTTGGGGAAGACTGAAGTGATGTTGATGGAAAGGGGCAGCCGATATGAGGATGCCTTTGCCTAACTTGGACCCCTGCATGTAGATGGGGTGCAGGTAGAAATAATGAGCTAGGTAAAGAACTTGGGCATCATTTTTGACCATGCTCTGTCCATGAAAAATCAGATATCAGATGTGGTTTGGAGATGTTTCTTTCAACTATTTATCCTTTTCAACTGTATTTATCCTTTTCAACTGTATTCAGTTGTATTTATCTCTTTCAACTGACCCAGGTCCTGCTGTCTCCTTGTTGTCCCAGTGTTTGGCGGTTGTGGGGGATTAGATGAGGTCGAGCTGACTGAAGCTCAATCCTGACAAGATTGAGATGATGCTGGTGGGTGGTGGTGGGGGCCAGTGATCTGGGGGAGGGGAACACTCCTGTTAATGGGGTGTGTTTGCCCTCCATTCGTTCAATCTGTGCGGAGCCTGGTGGTGCTCCTGAACTTGCAGCTGCACTTGGATCTCCAGGTGTTTTTGTCAATTGCATCTCGTGAGGAGGCTCCAGCCATATGTCTCAGACACCGATCTTGCTATCATGTTGCATGCATTCATCACCTTGAGACTGGACTATTGCAATGTGCTCTACATGGAGGTAGGTGTCCATGGTTACAGTTTGGAAGCTGCAGCTGGTGCAAAATACGGCGGCTCGTCAACTTACTGGGATGGGCTTCAGGGAGCAAATTCAACCAGTGTTCCAAGCATTGCACTGACTGCCTATTGTCTTCTGGGACTGATTCAAGGTGCTGATTTTGACCTTTAAAGCCCTACATGGCCTGTGCCCTGCTTATCTAAAGGATCACCTCAACCCCTGGATGGCCCCTTCAGTCATTCGGGAGTGCCATCCAGGAAATCCCAAACTATCGGTGGGTCAGAACAGACAGGCAGGAATTTTTGGTGTATGCACCTGTCACTGTGGACTGCCCTCCTGGCAGAGATTCACCTCAGCCTGGATCTCCTTGCTTTCAGTTGAAGTTGGAAGACCGGACTCTTCCATCAGGCATTTGGAAGGGGGAAGGAGTGGGTGGGACGGGTTAGTAGGAAGTCGTGTGGGGCTTTTTTATGCAGATCTGGGTAGTGTTTTGTATTTATTTTTTCTATTTTTAAAATATTTTATATAGAGTTTATATATTTTATATATTATATATTTTATATTATAATGTATTTATATCCCAAACCCTGCAAACCCACCCGCTCCACATCCCCCAATCTCATCCACATCCCATGCCTTCCCCAAAACCAATTGCCTTTCTCCTGCTCCCTCTGGAACTGCCACTCCTCCGTGGTTAAAGCCCCCTTCATCCATGATCTCTTCCTCTCTTGCCCCTTTCAACTCCTTGCTCTTACAGAAACCTGGATTTCACCCTCCAACTCTGTTACCCCAGCCACTCTATGCTCCAGGGGCCTTTCGTTCTCTCACCGGCCCCGCCCTGAGAGCCAAGGGGGTGGCATGGGTTTCCTCCTTTCTGAGTCCTGTCAATTCCAAACCCTTTCCCCTCCTCCCTCCCTCTCCTTCCCGTCCTTTGAGGCCCATTCTGTGCGTTTATACTCCCCCCTACACCTTCGTGTTGCTGTCATCTACCGCCCCCCAGGTTCCCTCTCCTCTTTTCTCCCAGACTTTGAATCCTGGATCACCTTCTTCTTCTTCTTCTTCTTATTATTATTATTATTATTAACAAACATTTATATAGCGCCAGCAGTGTACCTGGCACTTTACAAAGTAATAAAATAGACACAGTCCCTGCCCCTAGGGCTTACAACCTTCTTCCTCTCTGATGACAGCCCCGCTTTCATTCTTGGTGATTTCAACATTCACATTGACACCCCTTCCACACCCTCTTTCTCCCGCTTTCTCTCCCTGACCTCCTCCTTTGGTCTCCAACTCTGGACTGACTCCCCCACCCATACCGACGGCCACTCCCTTGACCTCATCTTCTCATGAAACTACTCTCTTGATGACCTCTCCTTTGATCCCTGCCCTAATTCTGATCACTTCCTTGCCTCCTTCAGCCTCTCCCACCAACCCCCCTCCTCCTCCCCCTCTCTGCGCCCCATCCGCAATATGCAGGCCTTTACCACCATGGAGTTTGCCGCCTCTTTATCCCCCCTCCTCCCCTCCATTTTCTCCTCCTCCCCTGACTCTGCCATCTCCTCTCTCTGCTCTCTTCCTCAACTCTTGACTCTCTTGCCCTCCTTTCTTCCCGCCCCGTCCGGCCCCTAAACCCCCACCCCTGGCTCACATCTAACGTCCACTACCTCCACTCCTGCACCCAGGCTGTCGAATCTGGCGCAAATCCCGCTCCCTCCCTGACTTCCTCCACTACAAATTCTCCCTCTCCTCCCTCTCCTCAGCTATCTCCCTGGCTAGGCAACACTATTATGCCTCCAGGATTGATTCTTTCTCTCATGACCCTCACCGCTGCTTCTCTAATTTCGACTCCCTCCTTAAACCCCCCCTGCCCTCCTCCGCCCTCTTCCCTTGCTGCTCAGGATCTTGCGTCATTCTTCACCTGAAAGATTGACAAGGTCCATCAGGACATTGCCTCCCACCCACCATCTCGTCCTGTTCCCGTACCACCCCCTCCCCCTCCACCCTCTCTCCTCACATCCTTCCCTCCTGCCTCTCTCTTGGAAATATCCACTCTGCTCTCTTCATCCAAACCCTCCACCAGCCCCCTTGACCCAATCCCCTCCCGCCTCCTGACCTCTATTGCTCCCACTGTCACCCCCCCCACTTCTACACATCATCAATATCTCCCTTTCCACAGGCTCCTTCCTCTCTGCCTTTAAGCATGCCACTGTCTCCCCCATACTCGAAAAGCCCACCCTGGACCCATCTGACCCCTCTAGTTACCAGCCAGTCTCCCTCCTTCCCTTTGCCTCAAAGTTCCTGGAATGTGTTGTCTACTCCTGCTGCCTGGACCTCCTCTCTGCCAACTCCTCCCTAGACCCTCTCCAATCCGGCTTCCGCCCACTCCACTCTACCGAAACTTCCCCGGCCAAGATCACCAATGATCTACTTGTCGCTAAATCTAAGCACCTCTACTCCATTCTTGTCCTCCTTGACCTCTCTGCTGCCTTTGACACTGTCGACCACTCGCTCCTATTGGACTC